>PXOB01000026.1:0-131069 GCA_003012115.1 Trichothecium sympodiale | reverse complement strand
TATATATATTTATTTATTTCTTTTTTACTTCTTAAATCCTAATATTATTAATATAAAACAAAAGCTTAGTTTTCTTTAAATATAATTTAAAGCTTTAGCTTTATAATATATAGTTAAATTATATATATTTAAATAGCTTTTAAATTAAATAATAATTACTTAAATTAAATAAAACTTAATAAATTAAAACTTTTAATAATTATTAAATATTATTATTATAATATATATAAAATCTATATAAGCTTTTTATAGTTTTTTTTTAATATTTATCTTTTATTATATATATATATATATATATATATATTTCTCTTTCTTTTATATATATATAATAGTTATTATTTTAATAAAGCTCTTTACTTTTTTTAATAATATACTTAACTTAATATTTATTATCTATAAGTAATATATTAGCTAGATTAATTTAATTAATTTTAATA
Source organism: Trichothecium sympodiale (assembly GCA_003012115.1). NCBI lineage: Eukaryota > Fungi > Ascomycota > Sordariomycetes > Hypocreales > Trichothecium > Trichothecium sympodiale. Next base: position 130,632 of record PXOB01000026.1, on the reverse strand, counting down.
AATTCTATAAAGAATAATAAATTTATTAAGCTATATAATTAACTTAACCTAATTATAATAATATAAGCTTTATTAATACTTTAGCTATTAGTATTAATTGAATGTTAATAAATATTTTAATAATTATTAATTAAGCTTAATTAATATAGCTTATACTTTATAAGTCTTACTATTAGGGTAATATCTTTTTACTATTTAAACTATTACTTACTTTTTCTAATACTAAAACGATTTATAGATAGTAGCTAAATATACTTTTATTAAAATTATAATATAAATATATTTAAAAAAAATAATATAAAAAATAAGCTAAAAGTTCTTTAAGTATTTAATATTAGATTAATCGTTTTAATTTAAAATAAAGCTATTCCTATAGTTAAGAAAGTTGAATTTAAAGCTTTTAAGAAGTTAATTACTTTATCGGGTCCGACCTAAGCTATTGACCTTAACGGAAGCTATTGACTGGACCTTAACGAAGCTGCCGACCTTAACGAAGCTGACCGGACCTTAATAAAGCTGCTAACCTTAACGAAGCTATTAATGAAGGAAGCTATTAACGAAGGAAGCTATTAATGAAGGAAGCTATTAATAAAGGAAGCTACTTAAATTAAATCCGTTATTCTATAGGGCTAGTAATTAATTCGATAGTAATTAGGTAAATTTTATACTATATCTTATTAAAAATATATTTAGTAGCTATTATTAAGAATATTAAATAAAGGGAATTATAGGTTATAGTTTAAATAATAAAAAGATATTATCTTAATAGTAAGACTCTACTTTATATATAAATTAAAAAATAAGTAAAGATAATAATATAAAAGAAAAGATATAAGAAATAAGATATATAACGCTTTATTATAAAAATATAATATATTTAATATTAATATTTAATAATTATTCAAATTACTATAAATATATATTATAATATATATATATATAGTAAAAGATAAAGATTGAAAAAAAGCTATAGGAAGCTATATTATTCTTTATATATATTATAATAATAAAATTTAATAATTTATTAAAAACTTTAATTTATTAAATTATTAAATTTATTAAATTATTAAATTCTATTGTTATAATATATATAAAGAATAATATAGCTTCCTATAGCTTTTTTTTAATCTTTACCTTTAATTATATATATATATATAAAATTATACCTTATAACTTATGACTTATGACTTATAATAAGAATTATAATTAATAAAATAATAATAATTAAACCTTAAACTTTAAATAATATATTTAACTTAATACTAATAATTTAGAAATAAAATATTAATTAAATTAATTTAATTAATTTTAATAATTTCTATAAATAGCTATAAGTTATTAAGCTATTTAATTAGCTTACTTTAATTATAGTAATATAGCTTTTATTAATATTATAATTATTAACTCTTTTTTTTTTACTTTTAAATCCTAATACTATTAGTATAAAGCTAGAAGCTTAATCTTCTTTAAATATAATTTAAAACTTTAGCTTTATAATATATAATTAAACTATATATATTTAAATAATATTTAAACTTAATAATAATTAATTAAATTAAATAAAACTTAATAAATTAAAGTTTTTAATAATTATTAAATATTATTATTATAATATATATAAAATATATATAAGCTTTTTATAATCTTTTTTTAATTTTTATCTTTTATTATATATATACTTTTTCTTTTTCTTTTATATACATAATAATTACTATCTTTATAATACCTTTAACCTTTAATAAGCAGCCTTAGCCTTAAGAAATAAATTATAAATTTATTATTAAATATTTAAAGATATTTATCTTTAAATACTTTAAGTAATAATTATAAACTATTAAGCTATTTAATTAACTTATTTTAATTATCATAATATAGTTTTTATTAATAATTTAATAGTCTTACTATTAGGATAATATACTTTTACTATTTAGAGTATAACTTATAATTCCCCTTACTTAATAGCCTCTAGCATAATTACTTAATATATTTTAATAAATTATGATTTTTAATAAATTATAATATAAAGTTTACTTAATTACTATCGAACTAACTATTAGCCTTAGAATATTATTCCTAACCTTTAAACTTTTTTCTAAAGTAATAAATTAAATTAAAGCTATTTATATATAATACCCTTAATACCCTTAATACCTTTAATAATATATATAATAGCCCCTCGTAATAAACTTATAAAATTTATATAGTAAATTTATTAATTATATAGCCTTTAATATATTTATTTTAAGCTATATAGCTATAGCTACTTTAGCTAGCGAAGTTCCTTTAATAGCCTTTATTAAAGATATAGTTACTAATACTAATAATACTAATATACTTAACGAACTTAATATATTTAATAAACTTAATAGCCTTAACGAACCTAATCGCGCTAATATACCTAATAGCCCTAACGAATTTAATAAATATATAATCCTATTTCTACTACCTTTAACTATGTATAATTTATATATAAATTATTTAATTTCTTTTAATAATATAGCTTTAATAAAAGCTTTACTTTTATTAAATTCTATAACTCGAATTTTTATATAATTAATAATATAAAAGAATATATTAATATTTTATTTATTTATAATTATAGCTATAAGCGTAAATCTTTTAGCTTAAGACTTTAAAAATCTTTAATAATAAAAACTAATTATTTATTTAAAATTACTATAATTAATTATAAATTAATAAATAGTAAATAGATATATTATATGAATTATAATAAATATAATTACTTTCTATTACTTAATTTATTAATATACCTTATTTATTATAAAAAGTACCTCTTATAAGCTATATTAATTAAAAAGCTTTTATAATATAAAGCCTTTCTAGCTTAAAAAATAATAATAATTATAAAAAGATTATTATTAATTAAGATTTTTAATTATTTTTAATAAAAAAGATATTTATAATAATTAATAAATTATTAAATTATTAAATTTAAATAATTTAATTCTTATATAGTTATTTATTTAAATCTTATAGTAATAAAAATATTATTATACTATTTATTATAATAAAAATAAAAATATATTAATAATTATTTTTTAAATTTATTTATAATATAAGAAAATATAATCTTATTTCCTTAAGGTTTTAAAAATAAATAATATATATAAAATTAATTATTATAATTTTTATTTATTTAAATTTACTATTATTATAGATTAATAAATTATAGTAAATATTACTTTTAGTTTTATTAAATTAAAAAAATAAAAAGTATATAAATAGCTTTTTAATTAATTTAAGATTTTTTATATTTAGCTTAAAATTTTAAAACTTAATATTATTAAAATTAATAAAGAAATAATATCTAAAAATATATTATTTAGCTTATAGCTTAAGATATAATAATCGCTTTACTTTTAGTATATTTATATTAATATTTAAGAATATATTCTCTATAATAAGATTAATAATAAGATTATTATTAATATATAATAAAATACTTTAAGCTTTAATAGCTTTCGAGCTATTTAATAAAAAATAAATAAATATACTTAATATAAGTATTAATTAATTAATAATAATAAGTTTTTATAAACTTATAAAAGTATATTCTTTACCTTTAAATATATAAACTTTATCTAAGAATTTAAAGATTTTAAAGCTAATTAAGCTACGTTTTATAATATATATAAAATATAGTAAAATAATATTATAAACTATATTATCTATAAGTATATACTTTAACGTAAGTAATAAGTAAATTTTTTTTATTACTATTAAAACTTTAAATAAAAAATTAATAATTTTTATAAATATATATATAAAAATATTAAATCTTATTTAATTATAAAAAGTAATAATTTTCTTTATTTTTATAAAATACTTATTTTAATAATTTAATAAAAAAAATTTAATTATAATATAAAAATAAATTTTATAATATAATAATAATAAATTAACATTATTATTATTTAAATTAATTATATTATTATTAATTTTATTACTTATACTTATTACTTTACTTTAATTATAATTAAAAATCTTAAATAATATTAATTATATTTTTATAAACTTAATAAATATATATTTATATAGTAATTTACTTTACTTTATATATATATAATTAAAAACCGAATTAAAAATAGTAAGTTATTAATAAAATATAATCTCTATTTATATTAATAATTTAAAAAGCTTTTAATTAATTAAGCTTATTTTACTATAGGAAAATCGCTAACTTTAATACTTAAAACCTTAATAAACTATTTTTTTAAATTTATAATCTTAAGATTATATAGAATTTTTATAACTAACCTTATATAATAATTAACGAGACTGCCCTTATTAAGCATACTAATAACTCTAACGAATATATATTTCTACTACTACTACCTTTAATTAGCTATACCTTATATAATAAGATATTTAACTTCTTCTAATAGTATATATAGTATTAATAAGGGTTTTACCATTATTAAATCCTATAGCTTAAACCCTTATATAATTAATAGTATAAAAATAAATAACTATATTACCTTTATCTATAATTATAATAATAAGTAAAAATCTATTAGCTTAAGTCTTTAATAAACCTTAACTATAAAAACTAACTATCTATTTAAAATTATTATATTTTATAATTAAATAATAAATAATAAATAAAAATATTATATTATTTATAATTAATATAATTATCTTCTATTACTTAACCTCTTAATATATATTATTTACTATAAAATATAATATTTATAAGCTATATAGATCGAAGAGCTCTTATAGTATAAGTCCCTTATAGCTTAAAAAATAATAATAATTATATATAGTTTAATAAGATTTAAAAAACCTAATTATTTTAAATAAAAGAATATTAATAATAATTAATAAAAGATTAAATTATTAAATTTAACTAGCTTAATTCCTATATAATAGTTTATTTAAATCTTATAATAATAAAACTATTACTATATTATTTATTATAATAAAGATAGTATTATACTAATAGCTATTTTTTTAAACCTATTTATAATATACGAAAATATAATCTTATTTTCTTAAAGTTCTAAGAATAAATAATATATATAAGACTAACTACTATAACTTCTACTTATTCTAAATTACTATTATTATAGATTAAGAATCTATAGTAAACGTTAGCTTTAAGGTTATTAATATAAAGAAATAGGATATATATAAATAGCTCTTTAGCTAACTCGAGACCTTTCGTATCTAGCTTAAAATCGTAAAGCCTTATATTATTATAATTAATAAAGAATTAGTATTTAAAAACGCGCTATTTAAATTATAGCCCTAGATATAATAATAACTATACTTTTAATATATTTATTCGAATATTTAAATATATATTTTGTATAATTTAATTAATAATAAAACTAATGCTAATATTAATACTAATACTAATATATATTATAATAATACGCTAAATCCTAGTAATTATTAAGCTATTTAAGAAGAGGTTAATAAATATACTTAATATATATAGTAGCTAGCTAATAACGAGTTTAAATAGACTTATAAAAGTATATTTTCTACCTTTAAGTATATAATCTTTACTTAAGAATTTAATAATTTTAAAGCTAATTAAATTAAATTCTATAATATATATAAAATATATTAAAATAATATCTTTAGCTATATTATTAAAGAATATATACTTTAATATAAGTAATAAATAAGCTATTATTATTAAAACTTTAAGTAGGAAATTAATAGCCTTTACAAATATATATATAAAAGTCTTAACTTATATTTAATTATAAGCTATAATAATCTTTTTTATATTTATAATTTATTTTTTTTAATAATTTAATAAAAAAAACTAATTATAATTTAAAAATTATTTTAATAATATAATATTAAATTTATTTAATAAAGATAAATTAATATTATTATTATTAAAATCTATTATATTATTATTAATTTTTTTATTTATTTTTATTATTATATATTAATAATAATTAAAAATTTTAAATAATATTTATTAAAGCTTTATATATTTAATAAATATATATTTATATAATAATTTACTTTACTTTATATATATATTATTAAAAATTAGTTTAAAAATAGTAAAATATTTAAAAAGCTTAACTTATACTTATACTAATAGCTTAAAAAGCTTTTAATTAAATAAACTTATTTTATTATATAAAAATCGCTAATTTTAATATTTAAAACTTTAATAAACTATTTCTTCGAATCTATAATCTTAAGATTATATAGAATTTTTGTAATTAACTTTATATAATAGTAAATAATAAGCTAAATATATTAAATTATTTAAAGGCTTTAATAGCAGCCTTATAGCCCTTATAATAGCCCTTGCAATAGCTTATATAGCAGTCCTTGCAATAGTCCTTATAGTAGCCTAGGGCTAGGGCTAAGGCTAATTAAAGAAGTTTAGCTTATTACCTTAATCTAAGTATTTAATATAACCTCTCGCGGGATAAACTATAAGATAATTACTTTAATAAAGCGCTTTTACTATTATAGGCTAGATTATAATACCTATAAAACTATAGTTAAATTAAATTAATAAGTAGATAAGGCTAATAGCTTTTTTTAATACTTTAGCTATTATTAATTCAATAGGTAATCTACTTAAAGCTATTTTTTATATAATATCTTTAAAGCTTACTATTAGGCTATTATTAATTAGCTTAATAAGTAATTTTTTAATAATATTAAATTTAATTTTTTTTAATATATAAATAGCTTTTTATTTTTTAATATAATTATAATTAAATATCTTATTTAATATCAAATTCTTAAAATACTTTTAGCTTAATTATATTCTTATTTTTTTGATATATATATACTATATTTTTAATAAATAGATATTAAGCTTTAGTTAATAAGTTATTTATAAAGTTAGTATTAATTATTATAGTATAATTAGCAAAAGGCTATAGTATAATTAGGATAATTCTCTATTAATTATAAGTCTTACTATAGTATTACTTTCTTTTATTATATATATTATAATTTATATTTTTAGCTTAAAAATACTCTATAGATAATAGCTAAATATACCTTTATTAGAATTATAATATAAATATATTAAAAAAATAATAATATAAAGTAAAGCGAAAGTTCCCTAAGTATTTAATACTAGATTAATTATTTTAATTTAAAATAAAGTTATTTATATAGCTAAAAAGGTTGAATTTAAAGCTTTTAAGAAATTAACTATTTCGTTAAGTCTAACTTAAGTTATTAACCTTAATAGAAGCTATTAATAACGAAGGAAGCTATTAACCGGACCTTAACGAAGCTATTAATAACGAAGGAAGCTATTAACTAGACCTTAACGAAGCTATTAACCTTACGAAGCTTCTAACCTACTATTCTATAAGGCTAGTATTTAGTTCGATAGTAGCTAAATAAAATTTATATTATACCTTATTAAAAATATATATAGTAGCTAAGCTAGCTAATATTAAATAAGGGGAAAAATAGATTATAGTAGAGTTATACTAATCGTACTATAGCTTTTTACTAATTATACTATAACCTTACTTTCCCTTTATTTAATAATAGCTAATATAGTTAATTAATATATTTTTAATATAATATAATATAAAATTTATTTAATTTTAATTTAATTAACTATTAGCTTTATAGAATAATAGATTAATAACTTTAATTTAATAGCTTCGTTAAGGTTAATAGCTTTATTAGTAGCTTTATTAAAGTCTAGTTAATAGCTTCCTTTATTAATAGCTTCCTTTATTATTAATAGCTTCCTTTATTAATAATAGCTTCGTTAAAGTTAATAGCTTCCGTTAGATTTAATAAAGTAGTTAATTTCTTAAAAGCTTTAAATTTAACCTTTTTAGTAATATAAATAGCTTTATTTTTAAATTAGAATAATTAATTTAATATTAAATACCTAGGGAACTTTTAGCTTACTTTATATTATTTTTTTAATATATTTATATTATAATTTTAATAAAAGTATATTTAGTTATTATCTATAGGTCGTTTATAGGGCTAGTATTAATTATTATAATGCAATTAGTAAAAAGCTATAGTGCGCTTAGTATAACTCTTATAGTATATATAGTAAAGGAAAGCAGTGCCATTAGCAAGACTCTTAATTATATAGCTTTTAATATATTTATTTTAAGCTTTTTAACTATAGCTACTTTAGCTAACGAACTTTTTTTAATAGCTTTTACTAAAGCTATAATTAATAAAGCTATTAATTCTAATAGTATTAATATACTTAACGAGCTTTTTAAAAAGCTTTTTACTACGCTTTCTAATAAATATACTTTTCTACCTCTACTACCCTTAGCTAGCTATACCTTATATAATAACTTATTTAATTTCTCTTAATAGTATAATATTAATAAAAGCTTTACTTTTATTAAAGCTTATAGCTCGAACCTTTATATAATTAATAATATAAAGATATATATTAATATTTTACTTATTTATAATTATAATTATAGCTTAAAGGTTATTAATTTAAAGCTTTAAAAATCTTTAATAATAAAGATTAATTATTTATTTAAAATTAATATAATTTATTTTAAAATAATATATAATTAATAAATTTATTATATTAATTATATTTAATATAATTACTTTTTATTACTTAGCTTATTAATATATTTTATATAATATAAAAAATATATTTTATAGATTATATTAATTAAAAACTTAATATAATATAAAGCTTTTTTAATTTAAAAAGTAATAATAATTATAAAAAGATGATTATTAATTAAAATCTTTAATTATTTTTAATAAAAAGATATTTATAATAATTAATAAAAGATTAAGCTATTAAATTTAAATAGTTTAATTTTTATATAGTAATTTATTTAAATTTTATATTAATAAAGGTATTATTATATTATTTATTATAATAATAATAAAGTTATATTAATAAATATTTTCTAAACCTATTTATAATATAAAAAAATATAATCTTATTTCTTTAAGCTTTTAAAAATAAATAATATATATAAAACTAATTATTATAATTTCTATTTATTTAAAATTATTATTATTATAAATTAAAAATCTATTATAAATATTATATTTAAAGTTATTAATTTAAAGAAATAAAAAATATATAAGTAGCTTTTTAATTAATTTAAAATCTTAAAACTAAATATTATTATAATTAATAAAGAAATAATATTTAAAAATATATTATTTAATTTATACTTTAAAAAAATAATAATAATTTTACTTTTAATATATTTATATAAATATTTAAGCTTATATTTTCTATTATTAAATTAATAATAAGATTATTATTAATATTAATATATATAATAATACTTTAAGCTTTAAAGCTATTTAATAAAAAGTTAATAAATATAATTAATATATATATTAGCTAATTAATAATAATAAGTTTATATAAACCTATAAAAGTATATTCTATACTTTTAAATATATAACCTTTATTTAAAAAATTAAAACTTTAAAATTAATAAAATTAAATTTATTAATATTTATAAAATATATTAAAATAATATTATAAATAATATTATTAATAAATATATATTTTAATATAAGTAATAAATAAGCTATTTTTTTATTATTATTAAAGTTTTAAATAAAAGGTTAATAGCTTTTATAAATATATATATAAAAACATTAAATTATATTTAATTATAAATAATAATAACTTTTAATACTTTTATAAAGCTTTTATTTTAATAATTTAATAAAAGAAATTTAATTATAATATAAAAATAATAAATTAATATTATTACTATTTAGATCTATTATATTATTATTAACTTTTTTATTTATTTTTATTATTATATATTAATAATAATTAAAGATTTTAAATAGTATTTATTAAAGCTTTATATATGTAATAAATATATATTTATATAGTAATTTACTTTACTTTATATATATATTATTAAGATTTAATTTAAAGATAATAAGCTATTCGAAAAGCTTAATTTTTATTTATATTAATAGCTTAAAAAGTTTTTAATTAATTAAGCTTATTTTACTATATAAGAATCGCTAACTTAAATATTTAAGACTTTAATAAATTATTTCTTTAAATTTATAATTTTAAAACTATATAGAACCTTTATAATTAATTTTATATAATAGTAAATAATAAGCTAAATATATTAAGTTATTTAAAGGCTCTAATAGTAGTTTTATAATAACCTTTATAATAACCTATATAATAACTTATATAATAGCCTTTTTAATAGCTTATATAGTAATCCTTATAATAGTTTTTATAATAGCTTAAGGCTAGGGCTAGGGCTATTTAAAGAAGGGCTAATTAAAGAAGTTCGATTTATTACTTTAATTTAAATATCTAGTATAACTTCTTATAAAATAAGCTATAAGATAATTACTTTAATAAAGCGTTTTTATTATTATAAATTAAATTATAATATTTATAAAACTATAGTTAAATTATATTAATAAATAGATAAAGTAAGTAATTTCTTTTAATACTATAATTATTATTAATTTAAAAATTATTATACTTAAAGCTATTTTTTATATAATATTTTTAAAGCTAGTTATTAAATTATTAACTAGTTAATAAAGTATTTAATTTATTAATAGCCTTAAATTTAACTTTTTTAATATATATATAGCTTTTTATTTAATAATATTATAATCTAATTAATTAATCTAGTATCTAATACTTAAAGTACTTTTAGCTTATTTAAATTATTATTTTTTTAATATATTTATATTATATTTTTAATAAAGGTATATTAAGCTTTAATTAATAAGTTATTTATAAGGTTAATACTAATTATTATAGTTAGAATAGCAAATAGCTATAGTTTAATTAATAAGACTCTTTTAATTTATAAATTAAAATAAATTACTATAGAAAAAAAAAGAAAAACTATATAAGTTATTCTATACTAAAGGAAAACTATTTAAATATAATAATAAAAGAATTAATACTAAAGTTTATAATTTAATAATATAATTTAATAAATAGATTAAATATATTAATTATATACGTTTAATAGTATATATTTATAGTAATTTTAATAGTTATTAAGTATTATATTATTATTAAATATATTATATCCTTATAGTAGAGCCCTATACTTCCTATCCTTTATCCTTCTTCCTTTATATTATTATATTTACTTATTATCTTTATCTCCTAGCTTATATTATCTTAATAGCCCTTAGGACTACTTAATACTATTTTTAAAAAGTATTACCTTATATTTATATTAAAATTTATATTAAAGCTTATAATATCCTTTAGCTTATATATAAAATATAAATTATCTTAATTAAGCTTAATTAATAAGTTATACTAATCGTATTATAGCCTTTTACTAATTATACTATAACTTACTTTTCCCTTTATTTAATAATAGCTAATATTATTAATTAATATATTTTTAATATAATATAATATAAAATTTACCTAGCTACTATTTAATTAATTACTAGCCCTATAGAATAATAGATTAATAACTTTAATTTTATAGCTTTATTAAAGTTAATAGCTTTATTAGTAGCTTTATTAAAGTCTAATTAATAGCTTCATTCGTTAATAGCTTACTTCGTCGTTAATAGTTTCCTTTATTATTAATAGCTTCCTTCGTTAATAGCTTCGTTAAGGTCAATAGCCTAGGTCGGACCTAACGAAGTAATTAACTTCTTAAAAGCTTTAAATTTAACTATTTTTACTATACGAATAGCTTTATTTTTAAATTAATATAATTAATCTAATATTAAATACCTAGGGAACTTTCGGCTTACTTTATATATTATTTTTTTAATATATTTATACTATAATTTTAATAAAGTTATATTTAATTATTATCTATAAAGGGTTTATAAAGTTAGTATTAGTTATTATAGTATAATTAATAAGAAGCTATAGTATAATTAGTATAATTTATAAGAAATAGATTAAAAGCTATATTATTATATTATATTTCTTAGTTATAAATAAAATTAGGATTTATTAAATTCTTAGCTAATACTTTAATAGCCTTAGAAGAATTAAATATTAAAATATACTTAGCTTTATAAGTAGCTTCTTTTACTTCTACATGCTTTAACTTTTTAACCTTATTAATACCTTATAAAACAATATATATTATCTTATTATATTATACCTTTTTTTATTTTTTATACGTTTAATAGTATATATTTATAGTAATTTTAATACTTATTAAACTACTATTAAATATATTATATCTTTAAGCCTTATACTTTCTATCTTTTATTTTTATTCTTTTATATTATCTTTATTATTAATTTAGCTTACTATAGACTATTTTAATAATATTTAATACTATTTAATACTATTTTTAATATATATTACTATAAATAATATAATTAAAGCCTTATAGCTTTATTTTTTAATTTATATAATCTATATAAACTTTATTAATAATGCTTAATTAATATTTATTAAAAGCTTTATTAATATTTAATTATAGCTTTAAGCTATATTTGAATTTAAATAATATAAAAGCTTATTATATTAATAAAAACTATATAGCTATAGCCAGGTTAAGCTAATTATATAGCTTTATAGCTTATAGTTATTTATAAAGCTATTAATAATTATCTATATAAATAAAGCTAATAAAATATTTATAATCTATTAATATTAAATTAAAAATATTATTTAATATTAATAAGTTTATTAAAGCTATCTTATTATAATTATTATTATAATTATAGCTATAGCTATAGTTATAATTATAGCTATAGTTATAGTTATTTTATATATATAAAAATAAAAGTTAGAAAAAAGCTATATATGAAGCTATATAAGATTTTATATATATTATAATAATAATACTTGAAAATTATTAAAAACTTTAATTTATTATATTTTTATTTTATTTAATTAATTATTATTAAGTTTAAAAGCTATTTAAATATATATAGTTTAATTATATATTATAAAGCTAAAGCTTCGGATTATATTTAAAGAAGACTAAGCTTCTAGCTTTATGCTAATAGCGTTAGGATTCGAAAGTAAAAAAAAAAAAAAATACCTTTTTTTTATTTTCGTAAACGCTAAATCTTTATACTTATAGTAGCTATAGAAATTTAAGATTCTTCTTTTATTTACTTAAATTCAGATTCGAATTTCGAATATTATTATATAATTTTTTAAAATTACTTAAGAGAAAGAATATATACTTTATACTATGATTATCCAAAATTAAAATATTATAAATAATATATAGAATCTTACTAAGATAACTTATAAGAAAAACTATAATACGTATAATAAAAGTAAGATAATATATTTTCTATAAAATAATAAAAAATAATTTTCATAAGAATATTCTTTTTTAATAATAGATTTAAACTTATAAGATTTAGAAATTTAATTAAATATAATTTTAATTAATAATATAAAAAATAATATATAATAAGAAAATATATATAGGAGGAAGTTTTAGATTCTTAGGGATAAGAATTATAAGAAGAGGAGTATTATATTATAATTAATATAATTAAGTTATTTAATATAGCTAGAAGTAAATACTAAATTTATTTTACTAAATTATTTAATAATTTATGACTTTGAATATATTTTTAAAAGTTATATATTAGAAAGTTAGGAAGTTATATAATTATAATATATATAATTAGTAAATTAATTAATCCTATTAATAATTTAATAATATAGTAATAAAGATTAAGTCTTACTAATAGTATTGCTTTCTTTTACTATATATATTATAACTTATATTTTTAGCTTAAAAATAACTTATAGATAATAATTAAATATACCTTTATTAGAATTATAATATAAATATATTAAAAGAATAATATATAAAGTAAGGTATAAATTCTTTAAGTATTTAATATTAAATTAATTATTTTAATTTAAAATAAAGCTATTTATATAGTTAAAAAGGTTAAATTTAAAGCTTTTAAGGAATTAATTACTTTATTAAATCTAACTTAAGCTATTAACCTTAATAGAAACTATTAATAATAGAGGAAGCTATTAATAAAAGAAGCTCTTAACTAGACCTTTACGAAGCTATTAATAACGAAAGAAGCTATTAACGAAGGAAGCTATTAACTAAACCTTAATAAAGCTATTAACTTTAATAAAGCTTCTAACTTATTATTCTATAAAGCTAGTAGTTAATTTAATAGTAGTTAGATAAAATTTATATTATACTTTATTAAAGATATATTTAGTAATTAAGCTAGCTATTATTAAGTAAAGGGGAAACTAAATTATAGTATATATAGTAAAAGAAAGCAGTACTATTAGCAAGACTCTAAAGATTACTTAATAATACTAGTAAGTTAATAATTATATAATTATATAAATAAATAATTATTATTTAAATAATTTATTTAAATATTTAATTATAATTAATAATAAATATAATATTTAATATTATAAGATTACTTTTTTAATACTTTAAGGATTCTATAAATATAAATATATTTAAAAGCTTATTTATCTTACTTACCTTATAGTAGCTAATTTAAGTATATAATTATTATATTAAATTATACTTTTTTACTATTTATATTATAACTTACTTTTTCTAATATTAAATACTTAATAAATAATAATTATATATACTCTTATTAAGATTATAATATAAATATATTAAAAATATAATATATAAAGTAAATTAAAAGTTTTTTTAAATATATAATATTAAATTAATTTAAAATAAAGCTATTTATATAATTAAAAAAGTTAAATCTAAAATTTTTTAAAAAAATAATTATTTTATTAAATTTAATTCAAGCTATTAATATTAATAAAAGCTTTTAATTTAATAAAAGTAATTAACTTTAATAAAAGCTATTAATAATAAAAAAAGCTATTAATAATAAAGGAAGTTATTAATAATAAAAAAGCTATTAATAATAAAAGTCTTATTAATTAAACTATAGTATTTTACTATTTAAACTATAATTTATAATTCCCTTTACTTAATAAATATAAAGATAGCTATTTAATATATTTTTAATATAATATAATATTAAATTTACTTAACTACTATCTAGTTAATTACTAGCCCTAGAGAATAATAAATTTAATTAAAATAGCTTCCTTTATTATTAATAGCTTCTTTCGTTAATAATAGCTTCCTTTATTATTAATAGCTTCTTTCGTTAATAATAGCTTCCGTTATTAATACCTTCGTTAAGGTTAGTAGCTTCGTTAAGGTCTAGTTAATAGCTTCCTTTATTAATAGCTTCTTTCGTTAATAGCTTCTATTAAAGTTAATAGCTTTTATTAAGGTTAATAGCTTAAATTAAATTTAATAAAGTAATTAATTTTTTAAAAACTTTGAATTTTATTTTTTTAATTATATAAATAGCTTTATTTTAAATTAATTTAATATTAAATACTTAAAGAACTTTTAGCTTACTTTATATATTATTTTTTTAATATATCTATATTATAATAAAAGTATATTTAATTATTATCTATAAATTATTTAATATTAGAAAAAGTAAATTATAATCTAAATAGTAAAAAAGTATAATTTAAGAGTCTTACTATTCGTACTATAGCTTTTTACTTTTTATACTATAATTTATAATTTAAACCCTATAAATAGCCTATAAATAATAATTAAATATACTTTTATAAAATTATAATATAAATAAATTAAAGAAATAATATATAAAATAAATTAAAAGTTTTTTTAATATTTAATATTAAATTAATTATTTTAATTTAAAAATAAAGCTATCTATATAATTAAAAAAGATAAATTTAAAGCTTTTAAAAAATAAATTATTTTATTAAATCTAACTTAAGCTATTAACTTTAGTAGAAGCTATTAATAATAAAGGAAGCTATTGCTATTAACTAGACCTTAACGAAGGAAGCTATTAACGAAGGAAACTATTAACCTTAAAGGAAGCTACTTAAATTAAATCTATTATTCTATAGGGCTAGTAGTTAGCTCGATAGTAATTAAGTAAATTTTATTTTATATCCTATTAAAAATATATTAAATAGTTATACTTAAGGCTATTAAGTAAGGGGAATTATAAGCTATAGTATAAATAGTAAAAAGTTATAATGCGAATAGTAAGATTCTACTTTAATTAGTAAGACTTAATAATAAAAGAAGCTATTAATAATAAAGGAAGTTATTAATTAAACTTTAATAAAGCTTTTAATAAAAAAAGCTAGTAATTACCTTAATAGTAATTAAATAAATTTTATATTATATTTTATTAAGAATATATTAAGTTATTATTTATAAAGCTATTAAGTAAAAAGAAATATAAATTATAATTTAAATAATAAAAAAGTATAATTTAATTAATAAGATTTATTTAATAATAATAATTAATAATATTAAAATACTTATAAATATATATAGTAAAATATATATAATAATATAGGATTTTATATATATTTTAATTATAATATTTAATTTTTTATTTTTTATTTGTAGAAAATCTAATATATATAGTATAAAGCTAAAAGGCTTAATCTTTTAAAATATAATCTTAAGCTTTAGCTTAATAATATGATTAAGCTATATATATTTAAATAGCTTTTAAACTTAATTATATTATTAAGCTAAAGCTTAAGATTATATTTTAAAAGATTAAGCCTTTTAGCTTTATGCTATATATATTAGATTTTCTAAAAAAGAAAAAAAAAAAGAAAAGAAAATATAGCTTATAGCTATATTTAAATTGAATTAATATTAATAATTAAAATATCAATAAAGCTTATATTATTATAGTTAAGCTAAGCTAATTATATAGCTTGATAGCTTATAGCTTTCTATAAAGCTTAATAAAATTAATTAAGTTAATTTAATTAATATATTACTTATAGATAATAAATATTAAGCTAAGTATATTATTAAAAGTAAAAAGTCTTATTAAGATAATAATTATTTTATATATATATATATAAGAAAAAGAAAGTATATATATATATAGTAAAGGATAAAGATTAGAAAAAAACTATAAGAAGTTTATATAGATTTTATATATATTATAATAATAATATTCAATAATTATTAAAAACTTTAATTTATTAAGTTTTATTTAATTTAATTAATTATTATTAAATTTAAAAGCTATTTAAATATATATAGTTTAATTATATATTATAAAGCTTATTATATATATTTAATGATATATATTTATAGTAATTTTAATAGTTATTAAATTACTATTAAATATATTATATCTTTATAGTAAAGCCTTATACTTCCTATCTTTTATCCTTCTTCTTTTATATTATCTTTATTATTAATCTAGCTTATTATAGACTATTTTACTAATGCTTAATATTACTTAATATTACTTTTAATATATATTACTATAAATAATATAGTTAAAGCCTTATAGTTTTATTTTTTAATTTATATATTTATATAGGTTTTATTAATAAAGCTTAATTAATATTTATTAAAAGTTTTATTAATATTTTAATATAGCTTTAAACTATATTTAAACTTAAGTAATATAAAAGCTTATTATATTAATAAAAGTTATATAATTATAGTTAAACTAAGCTAATTATATAGCCTTATAGTTTATAGTTATTTATAAAATTATTAATAATTATTTATATAAATAAAATTAATAAAATATTTATAATCTATTAATATTAAATTAAAAATATTATTTAATATTAATAAGTCTATTAAAGCTATTTTATTATAATCATAATTATAACTATAGCTATAGTTATAGTTATAACTATAGTTATTTTATATATATAAAAGTAAGGGTTAGAAGAAAGCTATAAAAAACTATATAAGATTTTATTTATACTATAATAATAATATTTAATAATAATTAAAAACTTTAATCTATTAAGGTTTATTTAATTTAATTAATTATTATTAAATTTAAAAGCTATTTAAATATATATAGTTTGATTATATATTATAAAGCTAAAGCTTTAGATTATATTTAAAGAACATTAAGCCTCTAGCTTTATGCTAATAGTCTTAGGATTCGAAAGTAAAAAAAAGATAAATATATTATGAAGCTTAAGCTTTAAATTATATTTAAAAAAGATTATGATTTTATAGCTTTATACTAATAGTATTAGGATTTAATAGTAAAAAAAAGAAATAATATAAAGTTAAAAACCTTAATCTTTTAAAATATAATATTGAATATTAACTTTATAATATAATTAAGTTATATATATTTAAATAGCTTTTAAATTTAAATAATAATTAATTAAATTAAATAAGAATTAATAAATTAAAGTTTTTAATAAGACTCTTATTAATCAAAGTCTTATTGATAATATTGCTTTTCTTATTATTATTATCATAAAAGTCTATATTAACTTTAAACGTAACTTATAAATAATAGCTAAATATACCCTTATTAATATTATAATATAACTATATTATAAAGAGTTATATTATTAAGATAATTATATTTAATTATATAAATAATTCCCTTACTTTTAATTATATAAATACCTTATAAATAAAGGCTAAATATATTATTATTAAAAAGATAATATAAAAATACTAAAAAAATAATATATAAAGTAAGTTAAAAGTTCTTTAAGTATTTAATATTAAATTAATTATTTTAATTTAAAATGAAGCTAGTTATATAATTAAAAAGTTAAATTTAAAGCTTTTAACAAGTTAATTACTTTACCAAGTTTAATAAAGCTATTAATAATAAAAGAAGCTATTAATAATAAAGAAAGCTATTAGTAATAAAAAAAGGTATTAATAATAAAGGAAGTTATTAATAAAAGAAGTTATTAATTAAACTTTAATAAAGTTATTAAATTAAAGTTATTGATTCTAAAATAAGTAATTAATTAAATAATAATTATATAAGATAGCTTAATTATATAGCTATATATACTACTTATTATAACTTATGGTTTAAGCTTAATATAAAGTACTTTAAAGTCTTACTTAAGTATATAGAAGAAAAAAAAGTTTAAGCTAAATATATAAATTACTTTTTAAAAGAAAAAGTTAGATTTAAGAAATAATAAAATAAATAAACCTTTATTTATATAAAGTATACCTTATATTATATAATTAATTAAATTAATATTAATTTATACTAGCTAGGCTTCTTATTTAAAGTAAAAAGCTATTAATATTATTTTAATACTAATAGTTTTTCTTTTATAAATTATATAATATTTTATATATATTACTTTTTTTTAAAAGAAATTAAATAAAAAAAAGTAATTATAAATAGAATAATCTCTTTATATATATAAATATTTATATTATAATTATATATAAAGTATATTTCTTATATAGTCTTTCTTTCTATATATTTTATATTTAAAAGTATATATATATTTAAAGTAAGCTTTATTCTTTTTTTAATAGCTTACCTTATTCTTAGCTTCCTATATATAAAAGAGCATACAAGTACTTTTTTTCCTTTCTTCCTTTTTCTTCCTTTTAATTTTTCCTTTATATAATATTACTAGTAATAATAATAGCCTTTATATACTTATGAGTCTTTAATTAATTATAAAAGTTACTTTATTACTATATTAACTATCTTACCCCTTATTAATATTATCCTTAGCTATACTATATATTATATATATAGTTATTATTATTACTTTAGTTTTTTAATATTTTTTAAAGTAAATTATATTATAATATTTAATTTCTATATAAAGATATATATAATCTTTATAATACTTTATATTCTTTACTAATTATATATAGCTTAAGGAAATATATATATATATATTTTTTAAAATATTAATATTAAGCTTTATATATTTATTAAAGAAGTAATATATTATATAATTATTAAAATTATTTAATATAAGGTTATTTTTATATTATTTTTATATAAAATTATAATATTACTTTTGAATCGCGCTATATAAATAAATATTATAATAATAATTATATACTTTTTACTAAAGATAAAATCTTTATTAATTATTAAACTAATATATATATATTTTATATTTAAGCTTTATATAGTATTTATTATATATTTTAATTAATAAAAAATTAAATAGCTTTTTATTTTAAATACAAGAATAAGAAAAGTAATAAAAATAATAATAAGTTTAAAAGTAAAAGTAATTTTAATAATAAAAGTAATTTTAAAGAAAAAAGTAATTCTAAAAGTAAAAGTAATAATATAAATAGAAAAGCTAAAAGTATAATTCTTAATTGTTTTATAATAATTAATTAAAGCTAGAATATTTATAAATTATTATTTTTTAACTTATTATAATTAATATTAGTTTTTTTTATTTTTTTAATAAATATTTTTATTTATATTATTATTATATTTATATTATTATTATATTTATATTATTATTATATTTATATTAATAAGTTTCTTTAAAGCTATATATAATACTTTCTTTATATAAGTATTAATTAAATTATCTTTATTATTAATTTAATATAATTTAAAGATTTTATATTTTTTATATAATTTTTAAATTAATTTAATATTAATTATTAATTACTTTTTATGTATTATACTTAGCTATATAAAATAATTATAAAAAAACTATAAGTTTATATAAATAATAATAAAAATTAAAAAATAATTTAAGCTTATTATAATTTACTTTAATATAATATTTAATATAACTATAATATTAAAATTATTTATTATATTATATAGCTTATTTATTAAAATATTTTTAATAATTTACTTATATTTAATTAAACTTTAATATAAATCTTGTTTTTCTTTACTTCTAAATCCTAATACGATTAGTATAAAGCTAGAGGCTTAGTCTTCTTTATATATAGTCTAAAGCTTCAGCTTTATAATATATAATTAAGTTATATATATTTAAATAGCTTTTAAATTTAATAATAATTAATTAAATTAAATAAAACTTAATAAATTAAAGTTTGTAATAATTATTAAATATTATTATTATAATATATATAAAATCTATATAGGTTTTTTATAGTATTTTTTTAATCTTTATTTTTTACTATATATATATATACTTTTATATATATATATATATAATAGCTATTATCTTTATAATACTTTTAACTTTTAATAAGTAATTTTAAGCTTAAGAAATAAACTATAAATCTATTATTAAATACTTAAAGATAGTTATTTTTAAACGCTTCGAGTAATAATTATAAGCTATTAAATTATTTAATTAGCTTATTTTAATTATAATAATATAGCCTTTATTAATAATTTAATAATTAATATTATTTAAATTTAAATATAGTTTAAAGTTATATTTAAATATTAATTAAATTTTAAATAATTAAGAATTAAATTTAATTAAATAAGCTTATACTTTTTATATAGGCCAAGTAATATTATAAAGCTTAATATAAACTTTAATATAAATATAAAGTAATACTTTCTAAAGGTAATATTAAATAATTTTAAATATTATTAAGAAAATATAAATTAAGCTAAATTAATAATAAAAATAATATAAAAGAAGAAAAATAAAGGATAGGAAGTATAAGGCTTAAGGATATAATATATTTAATAGTAATTTAATTTATTTTTTTATTTTTTTCGTTTTTAGAAAATCTAACGTATATAATATAAAGCTAGAAAGCTTAGTCTTTTAAAATATAATCTTAAGCTTTAGCTTAATAATATAATTAAGCTATATATATTTAAATAGCTTTTAAACTTAAATAATAATTAATTTAATTAATATACTTTAATAAATTAAAGTCTTTAATAAATTATTAAATCTTCTTATTATAATATATTTAATAATCAATATAGCTTTCTATAGCTTTCTTTTAATCTTTACTTTTAATTATATATATAAAATAATTATAATTATTATAATTATAATAATATAGCTTTAAGCTATATTTAAATATTAATAAGTATTTAACTAAAAAGTAAATAAATCTAATTAAAAAAGCTTATATTAAATATATAAATTAAAGCTTAAAAATTAATAATCTTAATTAAATTACTTATAGTATTACTTTCTAAAAGTAGTATTAAATAATCCTAAAGGCTATTAAAATAGTCTAGGTTAGGCTAAACTAATTATAAAAATAAATAAGAAAAGGTAATAATATTAAAAGATAAAGGATAAGGTATAAGAAGTACAGGCCTTAAGGATAGAATTAATTTAATAATATAAAATAAATATATATAATAAAATATATATTATATAATATAATTTATTAATTATTAAAATTACTATAAATATATATTATTAAATATATATAATAAAACTTTAATATATAATATTATTTTTAATTATAAAATCTTTTTTTGTATATATTTTATTTTTAAAAATAATAATAAATTTAAATTGTAAGCTTAAGTTTTTATTATTAATAAAAGATTTATTAATAAAAATAAATAGTTTAATAAAGAAATTAAAAAAGATAAATTTTAATATTTTAATAAGAGTTTGAATTTATTAAAGTAATTATATATTTAAATTCTTTATATCTTTTTCCTAAAGCTTTTTAGTTTATATTATAATTAATAA
The DNA here is from genome assembly GCA_003012115.1 of Trichothecium sympodiale. Classification (NCBI taxonomy): domain Eukaryota; kingdom Fungi; phylum Ascomycota; class Sordariomycetes; order Hypocreales; genus Trichothecium; species Trichothecium sympodiale. The sequence continues at coordinate 108,236 of PXOB01000026.1, read as the reverse complement.
ATTTTATATTATTATAAATTAATAAATTAATAAAATATATATATTTTTAACTTATTATATAATATATTATTAAGTAATATTTTTAGCTTTTGTATTAATTATTATTAAATATTTAATTTAATTCTTTTATATAAAGATAATATTATTATTAATAAGTTAAATTTTATTATTCTTAAATTTAATTATTTAATTATAAATAAAGATTATTTTAAATTTTATATAAAACTTTACTTTTTTAAGCTTTATATTTTTTTTTTTTAAAAAAAAAGCTTTTATAATAATTAAAAAAATATTATTTATTTAAAAGCTTATAATTATAAATTTTATATTATTAATAAATAAAAATAAAAATTAAAAGTTATATATAGAGATTTTTAATCTTAAGGCTTTCTAATAATATTTATAATATATCTTAAATTAATATAATTCTATCTCGATTAAATTATATAGTAAGTATATAATATATAAGATTATACCTTCAAGGTATTTTTTTTATTTCTTTTAATAAATAAATATATATAGTATAAAATAGCTAATTATTAAACTATATATATATTTGAATAATATGTTATAATTTACTTTAAGTATTCAAAATTATAAATCAATATTAATTTTAAAGCTAAGATAAATCGGTAGCTTATATATTAAATAATTAAAAATTATACTAAAATATTTTTTTCTTTATATCCTTATATAATTAGCTTTAACTTTTTATATAATTTAAGTACTTTTTTTACTTTCCTATATAAACTTAATCTTAAAAATATACTAATTATTATATATATTTAAACTTTATTAAATTATTAATTATATTAATAACAATATTTATATTTTAAATTATTTAAATCTTATATAGATTTTATTAGCTTTTTTTCTTATATTAAATTAATACTTTACTTTAAAAAGGTAATATAAATACTTTATTTATATTTAGCTTATTTTAAGTATTAATTATATATAAATATTCTTTTTTATATAAATTTCTTAAAGTTTTTATATTACTTTATAAATTATTTCTATATATTTAAAAATAATTAATAAAAGAATTAAATTATTTAAAAGATAATATTTTTATTTATTATATTTCTAATCTTAGCTTAATAATATAATTAAGCTATATATATTTAAATAGCTTTTAAACTTGAGTAATAATGAATTTAATTAATATACTTTAATAAATTAAAGTTTTTAATAAGCTATTAAGTTTTATTATTATAATATATTTAAAAATTAATATAGCTTTATATAGCTTTTTTTTAATCTTTACTTTTAATTATATATATAAAATAATTATAATTACTATAATTATAATAATATAGCCTTAATAAGATTTTTTATTTTTAATAATATATTTAGCTTTAAAAGGATAGATTATAAAAAATAGATTAATAAGATTATAATAAATTAATTTAAATAACTATAATATATTATATAAGTTATAAAATTATATAATAAATCTTATTTAATTATAAGAATATAGTTTTTATTATTATTTTACTTATCTATATTAATTAAATTAAAATATAGCTTTAAGCTATATTTAAATATAAATAAATATTAAAATAAAAAGTAAATAAGCTTAATAAAAAAAGCTTATATTGAATATATAAATTAAAAGTTAAAGCTTAATAATTTTAATTATATTACTTATAGTATTACTTTTTAAAAGTAATATTAAATAATCTTAAAGACTATTAAAATAATCTAAATTAACCTTTAATTGAACTAATTATAAAAGTAATAAAAAAAAGTAATAATATTAAAAGATAAAAGATAAAGTATAAAAAGTATAGGCTTTAAAAATAAGATTAATTTAATAATATAAAATAAATATAATTTAATAATATAAAATAAATATAATTTAATAATATAAAATAAATATAATCTAATAATAAGATTTAATATTATTAAAATTCTTATAAATATATATAGTAAAATAGATATAATATTTATAAAGAGTCTTACTAATTATACTATAACCTTTTACTATTTATATTATAATTTATAATTCTAACCCTTAAAATAACCTATAGATAATAGCTAAATATACCCTTATTAAGATTATAATATAAATATACTATAAAATAGTATATAAAATAAGCTAAGAGTTCTTTAAGTATCTAATACTAGATTAATTATTTAAGTTATTAAATAAAGCTATTCGTATAATTAAAAAAGTTAAGTTTAAAGCTTTTAAAGAGTTAATTACTTTATTAAGTCTAATTTAGGCTGTTAACCTTAACGGAAGCTATTGACCTTAACTAAAGCTATTAATAAAGGAAGCTATTAACCTTAAAGGAAGCTATTTAAATTAAATCTTATTATTCTATAGGGCTAATAGTTAGCTCGATAGTAGTTAGGTAAATTTTATATTATATCTTATTAAAAATATATTAAATAGCTATCTTTAGGGCTATTAAGTAAGGGGAATTATAAGTTATAGTATAAATAGTAAAAAGTTATAATACGATTAGTAAGACTTATTATAAATATAATTTAAAATCTTTATATATATACTTATAAAAGCTATTAACCCTTTACTTAAAGTTTTAATAATAATAAAAAAAATAACCTACTTATTATTTATATTAAGATATATACTCTTTAATAATATAATTAAAAATATTATTTTAATATATTTTATATATATTATAGAATTTAATTTAATTAATTTTAAAATTTTTAAATTCTTAAATAAAGGTTATATATTTAAAAATAAAAAAAATATTTTTATAAATTTACTTAAGCTTATTATTAAGAGTTATACTAATTATACTATAGCTTTTTACTAATTATACTACAATCCTACTTTCCCTTTATTTAATAATAGCTAGTATAGCTAATTAATATATTATTAATATAATATAATATAAAACTTACCTAATTACTATCTAGCTAATTACTAGCCCTATAGAATAATAAATTAGTAATTTTAAATAAATAGCTTTATTAAAGTTAGTAGTTTTATTAGTAGCTTCTAATAAGGTTAATAGCTTAGGTTAGACTTAATAAAGTAATTAACTTCTTAAAAGCTTTAAATTTTACTTTTTTAGCTATATAAATAGCTTTATTTTTAAATTAAACTAATTAATCTAATATCAAATACTTAAAGAACTTTTAGCTTACTTTATATATTATTTCTTTAATATACTTATATTATAATTTTAATAAAAGTATATTTAATTATTATCTATAAGGTATTTATAGGGTTAGTATTAATTATTATAATATAATTAGTAAAAAGCTATAGTATAATTAGTATAATTTATTATTAATTAATTACTATTTTTCTTTTTTTTACTTTCGAATCTTAATATTATTAATATAAAGCTAGAAGCTTAGTTTTCTTTAAATATAATCTAAAGCTTTAACTTTATAATATACAATTAGATTATATATATTTAAATAGCTTTTAAACTTTATAATAATAAATTAAATTAAATAAAACTTAATAGATTAAAGTTTTTAATAATTATTAAGTATTATTAATATAGTATATGTAAAATCCTACTATAAGGATATAATATACTTAATAGTAATTTAATAACTATTGAAATTACTATAAATATATACTATAAGATATATATAATAAACTAATTACTATATATATTAAATATATTTATTAACTGTTTCTTAAATAATTTAATAATTATTAAAGTTCAATATATTAATATATATTAATATTAATATTAATTTTATTATATTATATATATTTTATAATATATATTTATAGGAGTTTTAATAATATTAAATATTATTATTAAATTATATTTACTTTATATTATTAAATTAAGCTTATCCTTAGGCCTTATACTTCCCTTTATCTTTCTTCTTTTATATTATTATCTTTATTTATTATCTTTACTTATCCTTGCTTATCCTTACTTATCCTTACGTATATCTTTATTTATATTATCTTAAATATTTTTAAGATTACTTATTATTATTTTTAAAAAGTATTATTATAAATAATATTATTATAGCCTTTTAGTCTTATACTTTAAATTATATAAGATATATAAGTTTAATTAATTAAGCTTATTTATTAATTAGTGAAGTATATTTATAAATTATTATTATTATTATTATTATTATTATTATTATTATTATTATTATTATTATTATTATTATTATTATTATTATTATTATTATTATTATTATTATTATTATTATTATTATTATTATAAATTATAATTATATAATTAAAGATAAAGATTAGAAAGCTATAAGAAGCTATATTAGCTTTATAGTTATTATAATAATAATACTTAGTTTAATAATTATTAAAAACTTTAATTTATTAAATTTTATTTAATTTAATTAGTTATTATTAAATTTAAATATTATTTAAATATATATAGTTTAATTATATTATAAGGCTAAAGCTTATAATTATATTTTAAAAGATTAAGTCTTTTAGCTTTATACTATATATATTAGAAATTCTAAAAAGAAAAAATATAAAAGAAATATTAAAGTTTATTATATTATTATTAACTTTCTTATTTATTTTTATTACTATATATTAATAATAATTAAAGATTTTAAATAGTATTTATTTAAGCTTTATATATTCAATAAATATATATTTATATACTTATTTATTTTATTTAATACATATATTATTAAAAGCTAACTTAAGAATAGTAAAATATTTAAAAAGCTTAATTTTTATTTATATTAATAGCTTTAAAACCTTTTAATTAATTAAGCTTATTATATTATATAAAAATTATTAATTTTCATATTTAAAACCTTAATAAGTTATTTTTTTTAAATTTTATAATCTTAAGATTATATAAAACTTTTATAATTAACTTTATATAATAGTAAATAATAAGCTAAATATACTAAATTATTTAAAAACTTTAATAATAACCTTATAGCTTTTATAATAGCTTATATAATAATCCTTATAATAATCCTTATATTAACTTAAAGCCAGGGCTAGGGCTAGTTAAAAAGGTTTAATTTATTACTTTAATTTAAATATTTAATATAATTTTTTATAAGATAAATTATAAAATAATTACTTTAATAAAATACTTTTATTATAATAAATTAAATTATAATCTTTATAAAACTATAGCTTATTATATATATTTTATAATATATATTTATAAAAGTTTTAATAGTATTAAATATTATTATTAAATTATATTTATTTTATATTATTAAATTAAGCTTATCTTTATTATAAAGCCCTATACTTCCTATACCTTATCTTTTCCTATTCTTTTTATCCTTTAATATATATTAATCTAGCTTAATTTAAACTATTTTAATAATACTTAAGACTATTTAATATTACTTTTAGAAAATATTATTTTATATATATATTAATATTTAAATTAAAGCTTATAATATCTTTTAGCCTATATAAGAAATATAAGCTATATTAATTAAACTTTATTAATAATTATTAAAATATTAATTAATATTTAAATATAATTTAAAGCTATATTTAAATTTAATTAATATTAATAATTATAATATTAATAAAAACTATATTACTATAGCTAAAGTAAATTAATTAAATAATTTAATAATTTATAGCTATTTATAAAAATTATTAAAATTAATTAAATTAATTTAATTAATATTTAGCTTATAAATTATTAATATTAAGCTAAATATATTATTTAAAGTTAAAAGTCTAATTATTATTATCTTATTAATTATAATTATTATTATAAGTTATAGATTATAGGTTATAAATTATAATTTTAATTATAATTATATATATATATATAATTAAGAATAAAGATTAAAAAAGAATTATAAAAAGTTATATCATTCTTTATATATATTATAATAATAAGATTTAATAATTTATTAAAAGTTTTAATTTATTAAAAGTTTTAATTTATTAAAAGTTTTAATTTATTAAACTATATTAATTAAATTAATTATTATTTAAATTTACAAGCTATTTAAATATATATAGCTCGATTATATTATTAAGCTAAAGCTTAAGATTATATTTTAAAAGATTAAGCTTTTTAGCCTTATATTATATATATTAGATTTTCCGAAAATAAAAGAAAATAAAAAAAATAAACCAATAGCTAAATTAAATTAATAAATAAATAAAGCTAATAGTTCTTTTAATACTTTAGTTATTATTAATTTAATAAATAATTATTTAAGGTTACTTTTTATATAATATTTTCAAAGTTTATTATTAAGTTATTATTAATTAATTTAATAAGTAATTTTTAATAGTATTAAATTTAACTTTTTTAAATATATAAATAGCTTTTTATTTTATAATATAATTTTAATTAAATATTTTATTTAATATTAAACTCTTAAAGTATTTTTAACTTGATTAAATTATTATTTTTTTAATATATATATATTATATTTTTAATAAGTAAAAATTAAGCTTTAATTAATAAGTTATTTATAAGGTTAGTATTAATTATTATAGTATCATTAGCAAAATACTATAGTATAAATAGTATAATTCTAATAATAAATTTATAATTAATTTCTTAAAGTTAAAATAAATAATTTAAAATTAAAAACTTTATTAAAATAATCATTTATATATAAAAGAAAATATATATATATATATATAATAAAAGGTAAAGATTAAAAAGAAACTATAAAAAACCTATACAGATTTTATATAGAATCTTATTAACTATATTATAGCTTTTTACTATTTATATTATAATTTATAATACCCTTTACTTAATAATATTAAAAATAACTACTTAATATTTTTTTTATAAAATATAGTATAAAATTTACTTAATTACTATTAAGCTAATTACTAGCCTTATATAATAATAAGATTTAATTTAAATAGCTTCCTTTATTAATAGCTTTATTGAAGTTAGTAGCTTTATTAAGGTTCAATTAATAACTTCCTTTATTAATACTATTGCTTTATTAAAATTAGCAGCTTTATTAAAGTCTAATTAATCGCTTCTTTTATTAAGAATTATATTAATTATACTATAGCCTTTTATTAATTATACTATAACTTACTTATCCCTTTACTTAATAATAGCTAGTATAGCTAATTAATATATTTTTAATATAATATAATATAAAATTTACCTAACTACTATATAGCTAATTACTAGCCTTATAGAATAATAAATTAATAACTTTAATTTAATAGCTTTATTAAAGTTAGTAGCTTTATTAATAACTTCCTTTATTATTAATAGCTTTTATTAAATTTAATAAAATAATTAATTTCTTAAAAGGTTTAAACTTAATTTTTTTAATTATATAAATAGCTTTATTTTAAATTAAAATAATTAATTTAATATTAAATATTTAAAAAACCTTTAATTTATTTTATATATTATGATCTTAATATATTTATATTATAAATTTAATAAAGGTATATTTAATTACTATTTATAAAGTATTTATAAAATTAATATAGAGTATAATAGTATAATTAGTAAAAGGCTATAGTATAATTAATATAACTCTTTATTAATAAGTTTTATTAAAGTTAATAACTTAAGTTAGATTTAATAAAGTAATTAATTCTTTAAAAGCTTTAGATTTAACTTTTTTTAACTATATAAATAGTTTTATTTAATAACTTAAATAATTAATCTAGTATTAAATACTTAAGGAATTTTTAGTTTATTTTATATATTATTTTTATACTTTATTTAAAATCTTATTAATAGCATTGCTTTCTTTTACTACTTATATTATAATTTACTTTTCTTTTTATTTAATAATAGCTAGCTTAATTACTAAATATATTTTTAATAAAGTATAGTATAGATTTTATCTAGCTATTATTAAACTAATTACTAGCCTTATAGAATAATAAGTTAGAAGCTTTATTAAAGTTAATAGCTTCCTTTATTAATAGCTTTTATTTAAGTTAATAGCTTAAGTTAGACTTAATAAAATAATTAACTTTTTAAAAGCTTTAAATTTAACCTTTTTAATTATATAAATAGCTTTATTTTAAATTAAAATAATTAATTTAATATTAAATATTTAAAAAAACTTTTATTTTATTTTATATATTATTTTTTTAATATATTTATATTATAATTATAATAAAAATATATTTAATTATTATTTATAAGCTATTTTTAAATTAAAAATATAAATTATAATATAAATAGTAAAAGAAAGTAATACTATTAATAAGACTCTATATTTATATTATAATTTTAATAAATATATATAAATTATACTAATTATACTATAGCCTTTTACTTATTATATTATAATAATTTATATTAACTTTATAAATACTTTATAAATAATAGCTAAATATACCTTTATTAAAATTATAATATAAATATATTAAAAAAATAATATATAAAGTAAGCTAAAAGTTTCTTAAGTATTTAATATTAAATTAATTATTTTAATTTAAAATAAAGCTATTTATATAGCTAAAAAAGTTAAATTTAAAGTTTTTAAGAAGTTAATTACTTTATTAAGTCTAACGGAAGCTATTAATAATAAAGGAAGCTATTAACGAAAGAAGCTATTAATAAAGGAAGTTATTAACTAGACTTTAATAAAGCTATTAATAAAGCTATTAACTTTAATAAAGCTATTAAATTAAAATTATTAATTTATTATTCTATAGGGCTAGTAATTTACTAGATAGTAATTAAATAAATTTTATATTATATTATATGAAAAATTTATTAATTAGCTATACTAGCTATTATTAAATAAAAGGATAAGTAAGTTATAGTATAATTAGTAAAAGGCTATAGTATAATTAGTATAACTTATATAGAGTCTTGCTATTAAGACGATGTCTTTTTGCTATTTAGACTATAAACTATAATTCCCCTTACTTAATAGCCCTAAGGATAGTTGCTTAATATATTTTTAATAGGATATAGCATAAAATTTACCTAGCTGCTATCGAGCTAACTACTAGCCCTATAGAATAATAGATTTAATTTAAGCAGCTTCCTTTAAGGTTAATAGCTTCTTTTATTAATAGCTTCGTTAAGGTCAGCAGCTTCGTCAAGGTCGGGTTAGTAGCTTCGTTAAGGTCGGGTTAATAGCTTCGTTAAGGTCGGGTTAACAGCTGCTTCGTTAAGGTCCGGTTAATAGCTTCCGTCAAGGTCAATAGCTTCCGTTAAGGTTAATAGCCTAGGTCAGACCCGACGAAGTAATTAACTTCTTAAAAGCTTTAAATTTAACCTTTTTAGCTATACGAATAGCTTTATTTTAAATTAAAATAATTAATCTAGTATTAGATATTAAAGGAACTTTTAGCTTGCTTTTTATATTATTTTTTTAATATATTTATATTATAATTTTAATAAAAGTATATTTAATTACTATCTATAGGTTATTTTAGCATTAGAAAAAGTAGGTTATAGTCTAAATAGTAAAAAGATATCGTCCTAGTAGCAAGACTCCTTATATATATTTAGCTATTATCTATGAGTTATTTTAAGGGTTAGAATTATAAATTATAATATAAATAGTAAAAGGTTATAATATAATTAATAAGACTCTTTATATATATTATAATAAAAATCTTATTATTTATATTATAACTTTTTACTATTTATACTATAGCTTATATTTCCTATTATTTAATAGCTTTAAATATAATTACTTAATATATTTTAAGAAAATATAATATAAAATTTATTTAATTATTATTAAGTTAATTACTAGCCTTATAGAATAATAAATTTAATTTACATAGCTTCTTTTAAAATTAATAGCTTCCTTTATTATTAATAGCTTATTATTAATAGTTTCCATTAAGGTAAGTAGCTTAAGTTAGACTTAGTAAAGTAATTAACTACTTAAAAGCTTTAAATCTAAAGTCTTACTAATTAAACTATACTTTTTTACTATTTAAACTATAACTTATAATTCTTAGCTTAAAATAATTTATAAATAATAGCTAAATATACCTTTATTAAAATTATAATATAAATATTTAGAAAAATAATATATAAAGAAAGGTAAAAGTTCTTTAAGTGTTTAATATTAAATTTAATATTAAAGAATTATTTGAATTATTAAATAAAGCTATTTATATAATTAAAAAGGTTAAATTTAAAGTATTTAAGAAGTTAATTATTTTAATAGAAGCTATTAATAAAGGAAGCTAGTAAGTAAACTATAATAAAGCTATTAACTTTAATAAAGCTACTAACTTTAATAAAATTATTAATTAAGAATTATATTAATACTAATTATACTATAGCTTTTTAATAATTATATTATAATAATTAATATTAATTTAATAAATACTTTATAAATAATAATTAATATTATATATATTTAATAGTATATATTTATAGTAATTTTAATAATTATTAAATTACTATTAAATATATTATATCCTTAAGCCCTATACTTTTTATCTTTTATTTTTTTTTTATATTATCTTTATTATTAATCTAGCTTACTATAGACTATTTTAATAATATTTAATACTATTTAATACTATTTTTAATATATATTATTATAAATAATATAATTAAAGCTTTATAGCTTTTCTTTTAATTTATATAATCTATATAAGCTTGATTAATAAAGCCTAGCTAATATTTATTAAATACTTTATTAATATTTAAATATAGCTTTAGGCTATATTTAAACTTAAATAATATAAAAGTTTACTATATTAATAAAAACTATATAATTATAATTAGGTTAAGCTAATTATATAGCCTTATAGCTTATAGTTATTTATAAAGCTATTAATAATTATTTATATAAATAAGATTAATAAAATATATATAATCTATTAGTATTAACCTAGGAATATTACTTAATATTAGTAGGTTTATTAAGGCTATCTTATTATAATTATAGTTATTTTATATATATAAGGGTAAAGGTTAGAAGAAGGCTATAGGAGGCTATATAGGATTTTATATATATTATAGTAATAATACTTAATAGTTATTAAAAACTTTAATTTATTAAGTTTTTATTTTATTTAATTAATTATTATTAAGTTTAAAAGCTATTTAGATATATACAATTTAATTATATATTATAAAGCTAAAGCTTCGGATTATACTTAAAAAAAAAACTAAATTTCTAGCTTTACGCTAATAGCATTAGGATTCGAAACTAAAAAAATAAATAAATAAATAGTAATTTTAATAATTATTAAATTACTATTAAGTATATTATATCTTTAAGCCTTATACTTCCCTTTATTTTTTTTCTTTTATATTTTTATATTTACTTATTATCTTTATCTTTTAATTTATATTATTTAAATAGCCTTAAAGATTACTTAACGCTACCTTTAGAAAGTAGTACTTTATATTTATATTAATAAAATTTATATTATTATAATTAAGTTAAATTAATTATATAATTTCATAATTTATAGCTTTTTCTAGAATTTATTAAAATTAACTAGGTTAATTTAATCAATATATTACTTCTAAATAATAAATATTAAGTTAAGTATATTATTAAAAGCAAAGGGCTTTATTAAAATAATAGCTATTATATATATATATATTTATATATAAAAGAAAGAAAGAATATATATATATATATATATATAAGAAAGAAAGAATATATATATATATATATATATAAGAAGGAAAGAATATATATATATATATAGTAAAAAATAAAGATTAGAAGAAGATTATAAGGGGCTTATATAGATTTTATATAGAGTCTTACTAATCGTACTATAACTTTTTACTAATTATATTATAACTTATAATTCTAAGCTTAAAATAACCTAGCGATAATAGCTAAATATACCTTTATTAAAATTATAATATAAATATACTATAAAAATAATATATAAAATAAGCTAAAAGTTCCTTAAGTATTTAATACTAGATTAATTATTTAAATTATAAAATAAAGCTACTTATATCGTTAAAAAGGTTAAATTTAAAGCGTTTAAGGAGTTAATTACTTTATTAAGTCTAACCTAGGCTATTAACCTTAACGGAAGCTATTAACGAAGGAAGCTATTGACTAGACCTTAATAAAGGAAGCTATTAACGAAGGAAGCTATTAATAAAGGAAGCTATTGACTAGACCTTAACGAAGCTGCTAACCTTAACGAAGCTATTAACCTTAAAGGAAGCTGCTTAAATTAAATCTTATTATTCTATAGGGCTAGTAGTTAGCTCGATAGTAGCTAGGTAAATTTTATATTATATCCTATTAAAAATATATCAAGTAGCTATCTTTAAGGCTATTAAGTAAAAGGAATTATAGGTTATAATATAAATAGTAAAAAGAAATAGTATAATTAATAAGACTCTTTATATATACTATAATAATAGTATTTAATAATTATTAAAAACTTTAATTTATTAAGTTTCATTTAATTTAATTAATTATTATTAAATTTAAAAGCTATTTAAATATATATAGTTTAATTATATATTATAAAGCTAAAGCTTTAGGTTATATTTAAAGAAGACTAGGCTTTTAGCTTTAGATTAATAATATTAAGATTCGAAAGTAAAAAATAAATAAATAAATAAATAAATAATAATTAAATATACTTTTATTAAAATTATAATATAAAGATATTAAAAAAACTATATATAAAGTAAGCTAGAAATTGCTTAAGTATTAAATATTAAATTAATTATTTTAATTTAAAAATAAAGCTATTTATATAATTAAAAAGGTTAAATTTAAAGCTTTTAAAAAATTAATTACTTTATTAAACCTAACTTAAGCTATTAGTTTTAATAGAAATTATTAATTTTAATAGAAATTATTAATTTTAATAAAAGCTATTAACTTCAATAAAAGCTATTAACTTTAATAAAAGCTATTAACCTTAATAAAGCTATAAATAAAAGAAGCTATTAATAAAAAAAAGTATTAATTTAACTTTAATAAAGCTACTAGATTAAACTTATTAAGTTATTATTTTATAGGACTAGTAATTAATTAAATAGCTATTATATAAATTTATATTATATTATATTAAAAATATATTAATTAGCTATATTAACTATTATTACATAAAAAGAAAAGTAAGGTTATAATATAATTAGTAAAAAGCTATAGTATAATTAAGATAATTCTTAATAAAAGAAGCTATTATTAATAAAAGAAATTATTAATAATAAAAAAGGCTATTTAAGTTAAGTCTTATTACTTATATTATAACCTTGTACTAATTATATTATAACTTATATGTCTAAGCTTAAAATAACTTAGAAATAATAATTAAATGTACCCTTATTAAAATTATAATATAAATATACTATTTATTTATTTTTTTACTTTTAAATCCTAATACTCTTAATATAAACCTAGAAGCTTAAGCTTCTTTAAATATAATTTAAAGCTTTAGCTTTATAATATATAATTAAATTATATATATTTAAATAGCTTTTAAATTAAGTCTTACTATTTAAACTACTTGCTTTTACTATTTAAACTACTTAGTCTATACTAACCTAATTAATCTATATATAAATATAAAAGTAATATACCATTATTAATAATATAACATATTATTATTGAAAAAATAATAAGTATTAATAGTATATTATTAATAGCTAGATTAATTAAATTAATAAGGAAAAATTAAAAGTTAAAGCTATAATTATATTAAAAGATAATAAATTTAATATACTTAAAGAATTAATAATTTAATTTAATTAATTATTTAATAATACTATAAAAATAATATAATTAGTAGTTATTTATAAAATAATAATAATCTTATTAATAAAAGCTAAATACTTTATTATATAATTAATTTTATTTAATTATAATTTATAATATAATTTTTATTAAAGCTAAATATATAAAGTACTTTATTATAATATATATCTTATAGCTTATTTTATAATAAATCTTACTATTCTATTCAAATTAAGTTATTAAATTTTATTTCTCTAACTAGCTTTAGCTTTAAGTTATAAAGACTATTATAAAGCTATTATTAATACATTTAATTTATTAAATATATTTAATTTCTTATTATTTATATAATAAAGTTAGCTACAAAAATTAAATATAATATTAAGATTATAAATTTAAAATAATAATTTATTAAAGTCTTAAATATTAAAATTAGCAATTTTATAGTAAAACTAGCTTAATTAATTAAAAGTTTATTAAATTATTAATATAAATCATAAGTTATACTAATCGTACTATAGCTTTTTATTAATTATACTATAATAATTAATACTAACCCTATAAATGCCCTATAGATAATAATTAAATATACCTTTATTAAAATTATAATATAAGTATAATAAAAAAGTAATATATAAAATAAGCTAAAAGTTCCCTAGGTATTTAATATTAAATTAATTATTTTAATTTAAAAATAAAGCTATTTATATATCTAAAAAGGTTAAATTTAAAGCTTTTAAAAAATTAATGACTTTATTAAATTTAACTTAAGCTATTAACCTTAATAAAGCTATTAATAATAAAGGAAGCTATTAATAATAAAAGAAATTATTAATAATAAAGGGAGCTATTAATAATAAAAGAAGCTATTAATAATAAAAAGAACTATTAATAATAAAGGAAGTTATTAATAATAAAGGAAGCTATTAATAATAAAAGAAGTTATTAATAATAAAAGAAGCTATTAATAATAAAGGAAGCTATTAATAAGAAAAAGTATTAACTAGACTTTAATAAAGCTACTAACGAAGCTATTAACCTTAATAAAGCTATTTAATTAAAGTTATTAATTTATTATTCTATAAGGCTAATAATTAGCTAGATAGTAGCTAGGTAAATTTTATATTATATTATATCAAAAATATATTAATTAGCTATACTAGCTATTATTAAGTAAGGGGAAAGTAAGGTTATAGTATAATTAGTAAAAAGCTATAGTATAATTAGTATAACTCTAAATAATAATTAAATTTCTTAAGTATTTATTAATTTATAAATTAATATTAAATAATATAAATATAAAGAAAAATATATTATTATTAAAAATATATTTATTAAGTTAATAAAGTATAAATATATAATTTTTAAAATTATAAATAGCTATTAATATAAGTTAATAAGCCTTAGCTGATAAATCAATAATAATATAATAAATTTAAATAATAAGCTTATTAAGCTATTCTTATTTTATATATATTAAATATTATTATTATATTATAATAATTATATTTAAATTATAATTAGCTTTTTTCTATTAAACTATTAATTTAATAATATTATAAAAGCTAAAAAGGTTTTTATAATTAAAAATCTAATATAATTTAATATCTTTATATATAATTTTAATAAAACTATTAATCTTTTATTTAAAATTAGAATAATATTAAATATAATAATTTATTTATTATTTATAAAATAATATATATTTTAATTTAATAGAAAGGAAATAAAAAGTTAATATATTTTATATATATTATAGAATCTAGTTTAAATAACTTTAGAGTATTTAAGAGTTTTAATATAAATTATAAGTTTAAAAATAATAAATATATTTTGAAAGCTTTATATAAAATTAGTATTTTTATTATTTTATATATATTATATATTAACTTTTTAGCTATTTATTAAATAGCTTAAAAGCTTATAATCTTTTAAAAATTTACTTTAATATTAATCTATACTTTATAAATATATTTTTTTATATTAATATAAATATAATAAAAATATAGCTATTATTATATCTTAAGCTATAACTTAAATAAAGTATTTTTTAAGGTTTTTTCTTTATTTATTATAATAATTCTTAATTTTAAAATTTCAAGCTAAATATAGAAAGTCTTTAATTAAAGAAGTATTTAATTATAAATTTCTTCTCTCTTAAATAAAAGATTTTAAAAATAAAATTAATTATAAATTTTTAATTTATAATATTTATAATTTATAAAAAATAAAAATTATAATAATTAACTTTATATATATTATTTATTTTTAAAATTTTAAAGAAATATTTCTATATTTTCTTATATTTAATTAATATTTATATAATTCTTTTAAATTAATATATATTATTTTTCTATTATTATATATATTTAATAATATATATTTATAATAATTTTAATACTTAATAAATATTATATTACTATTAAATGTATTATATCTTTAAGCCTTATATTTCTTATCTTTTATCCTTTTTTCTTTATATTATTATTTTTTCTTATCATTTTTATCTCTTAATTTATATTATTTTAATAGCTTTTAAAACTATTTCATATTACTTTTAGAAAGTATTATTTTATATTTATATTAAAGTTTATATTAAAGCTTATAATATTTCTTAATTTATATATAAAATATAAGCTATATTAATTAAATTTAATTAATAATTATTAAAAAGTTAATTAATATTTAAATATAGTTTAAAGCTATATTTAAATTTAAATAATATTAATAATTAAAGTATTAAAAAATTTATATTACTATAGTTAAGCTAGGCTAATTATATAGCTTAATAGCCTATAGTTTTCTATAAAGCTTATTAAAATTAATTAAATTAATTTAATTAATATATTATTTATAGATAATAAATATTAAGCTAGGTATATTATTAAAAGTAAAAACCTTTATTAAAATAATATCTATTATATATATATATATATATATATATATATATATATAAAGTAAAAGAAAATATATATATAAAAGAAAAAGTATATATATATATATATATATATAGTAAAAGATAAAAATTAAAAAAAGATTATAAAAAGCTTATATAGATTTTATATATATTATAATAATAATATTTAATAATTATTAAAAACTTTAATTTATTAAATTCTATTTAATATAATTAATTATTATTAAGTTTAAAAGCTACTTAAATATATATAGTTTAATTATATATTATAAGCTTAAAGCTTTAAATTATATTTAAAGAAGACTAAGCTTTTAACTTTATGCTAATAGTATTAGGATTCGAAAGTAAAAAAAGAATTAAATAAATAAATAAATATATATAGTAAGGTATATATAATATTAATAATTTATATATAATTAATATTATTTCTTATAGTAAAAAAGCTTAATAAATTAAAAAAACTATAAATAAAAACTATTTTTAATAATTATTTCTTATAGTAAGTAAGGTATATTAATAAATATAAAAATATAAATAGCTTATTAAAAAATATAATTATTTAAAAATAATAATAATAAAAAATAAAAATTAATATTATTAATATTAATTATACTTTTATTAAATATATTAAATATATTCAAATTAATATTATTAGTATTAATTATTATATATATTTTATAATATATATTTATATAAACTTTAATAATATTAAGTATTATTATTAAATTATATTTTTACTTTATATTATTAAATTAAGCCTATCCTTATAGTAAGGTCTTATAATTCCTATACCTTATCCTTTCTTATTATTTCTATTATTTAATATATATTAATCTAACTTAATTTAAATTATTTTAATAGTATTTAAGACTATTTAATACTATTTTTAAAAAGCATTACTTTATATATATATTAATCTTTAAACTAAAGCTTATAATATCTTTTAGCTTATATGAGAAATATAAACTATATTAATTAAGCTTAATTAATAATTATTAAAACTTTAATTAAGATTTAAATATAATTTAAAGCTATATTTAAATTTAATTAATATTAATTAATTTATTTTTTTCTTTTACTTTTAAATCCTAATACTATTAGCATAAAGCTAGAAGCTTAATCTTCTTTAAATATAATTCGAAGCTTTAGCGTTATAATATATAATTAAATTATATATATTTAAATAGCTTTTAAACTTAATAATAATTAATTAAATTAAATAAAAACTTAATAGATTAAAGCTTTTAATAATTATTAAATATTATTATTATAGTATATATAAAATTCTATATAGCTTCCTATAGCTTTCTTTTAACCTTTATATAAAATAACTATAACTATAGCTATAATAATAACTATAATTATAATAATAACTATAATTATAATTATAATTATAATAAGATAGCTTTAATAAATTTATTAATATTAAATAATATTCTTAACTTAATATTAATAAATTATAAATACTTTATTAACCTTATCTATATAAATAATTATTAATAGCTTTATAAATAATTATAAGCTATAGGGCTATATAATTAGCTTAACCTAGCTATAATTATATAGCTTTTATTAATATAATAAGCTTTTATATTATTTAAATTCGAATATAGCTTAAAGCTATATTTAAGTATTAATAAGGTTTTTAATAAATATTAATTAAGCTTTATTAATAAAGCCTATATAGATTATATAAATAAAAAGATAAGGCTATAAGGCTTTAATTATATTATTTATAATAATATATATTAAAAATAGTATTAAATAGTATTAAGTATTATTAAAATAGTCTATAGTAAGCTAGAGTAATAATAAAGATAATATAAAAAAAGAAAGATAAAATATAGGAAGTATAGTGTTTAAAGATATAATATATTTAATAATAATTTAATAATTATTAAAATTACTATAAATATATACTATTTTTTTAAAATATATATAATATTAATTAATATTAATAATTATAAGATTAATAAAAGCTATATTACTATAGCTAGGGTAAGCTAATTAAATAATCTAATAATTTATAATTATTTATAAAAACTATTAAAATTAATTAAATTAATTTAATTAATATTCTATTTATAGATTATTAATATTAAATTAAATATATTATTTAAAATTAAAAGTTTAATTATTATTATTTTATTAATTATAATTATTATTATAATTATAGATTATAAATTATAAAGTATAAGTTATAAATTATAAGTTATAGGTTATAATTATAATTTTTTGTATATATATAATTAAAAGTAAAGATTAAAGAATTATAAAAAGCTATATTATTTTTTATATATATTATAATAATAAAATTTAATAATTTCTTAAAAACTTTAATTTATTAAATTATATTAATTAAATTAATTATTATTTAAATTTAAAAGCTATTAAGTATATATAGTTTAATTATATTAGTAAGTTAAAGCTTAAGATTATATTTTAAAAGATTAAGCCTTTTAGCTTTATATTATATATATTAGATTTTCTAAAAAAAAAAAAAAAAAATAAATCAATATTAATTATACTTTTATTAAATATATTAAATATATTTAAATTAATAAGATGAATATTAATTATATTTTTTTAAGTATATTAAGTATTTTATTAATAGCTTTAATATTAATTATAATTTTATAAAACATATTAAATATATTAAAATTAATAATATTAATATTAATTATACTTTTATTAAATATATTAAATATATTTAAATTAATAAGATTAATATTAATTATATTTTTTTTTAAATATATTAAGTATTTTATTAATAGCTTTAATATTAATTATAATTTTAGAAAATATATTAAATATATTAAAATTAATAATATTAATATTAACTATATTTTTATTAAATATATTAAATATATTAAAATTGATAATATTAATATTAAATATATTCTTATTAAATATATTAAATATATTAAAATTAATATTAAAAACTTTATTAAAAGTAATAATTATATAAAAGTAATAATTATATAAATATTACTTAAAAGTAATATATTAAAAGCTTTATAATTAATAAAAATATTAATTAATTCTTATAAATTTATTATATTATTATATATAAATAAATTTAATTTTATATAAATAAATTATTAATTACACTATTATTATTATTTAAATTAAAATAATTCCTTAAGCTTAATAATTAGCTTAATAAGTTAATTATACTTTTTATATTATAATATATTAAAAATATATATTAAGTTAAGCTAGTTATTGCTAAGTAAAGGGAATAGTAAAAAGTAGTTTTAATAGTAAAAATAACTAGTTTAAATAGTAAGACTCTTTAAATTTAATAATAATTAATTAAATTAAATAAAGTTTAATAAATTAAAGTTTTTATTAAATTTTCTTTTTCTTACTTCTTAAATCCTAATACTGTTAGTATTAAGCTAGAAGCTTAGTCTACTTTAAATATAATCTAAAGCTTTAGCTTTATAATATATAATCGAATTATATATATTTAAATAGCTTTTAAACTTAATAATAATTAATTAAATTAAATAAAACTTAATAAATTAAAGTTTTTAATAATTATTAAATATTATTATTATAATATATATAAAATCTATATAACCTTTTTTTCTTTTAATTATTATCTTTTATAATATATACTTTCTTTCTCTCTCTTATATATATAATAACTATTATTCCTATAATACCTTTAACCTTTAATAAGTAGCTTTAGCTTTAAGAAATAAATTATAAATTTATTATTAAACTCTTTAGTATATATACTTTTAAATACTTTAAGTAATAATTATAAGTTACTAAGCTATTTAATTAATTTACTTTAGCTATAGTAATATAGCTTTTATTAATAATATATAAATTAAGATTATTTAAATTTAAATATAGTTTAAAGCTATATTTAAATATTAATTAATATTTTAATAATTATTAATTAAATTTAATTAATATAGCTTAAATAAATTATATAAATTAAAAAAGAAAACTATAAGATTTTAATAATATAACTTATAGTAATTAATTTTAAAAATAATATTAAATAATTTTAAAAGTTATTAAAATAATATAAATTAAAAGATAAAAATAATAAGTAAATATAATAATATAAAAGAAGAAAACTAAAAAATAAGAAATATAAAGCTTTATTATAAAGATATAATATATTTATTAATAATATTTAAGAATTATTAAAATTACTATAAATATATATTATAAAATATATATAATAATTTTAATATATTTTAAATATAAATTTAGAATATATTTAATTAAAGATTAATTTAATAAATAATAATTAAAGTTAATTTAAAAGAAAATAATATAATTAAAGTATAATAGATTTATATAGAATAACATATATTAAAGCTAATATTATATAATCTTAAATGTTATTAAAATAATTTAAATTAAGTAAGATTAAGAATAAAAAAAATAATAAAAATATTTTTTTTTCGTTTTTAGAAAATCTAATATATATAATATAAAGCTAGAAACCCTAATCTTTTAAAATATAATCTTAAACTTTAACTTAATAATAAAATTAAATTATATATATTTAAATAGCTTTTAAATTTAAATCATAATTAATCTAATTAATATACTTTAATAAATTAAGATTTCTAATAAATTATTAAACTTTATTATTATAATATATATAAAGAATAATATAGCTTCCTATAGCTTTTTTCAATCTTTACTTTTAATTATATATATATATAAAACTATAATTATAACTTATAACTTATTACTTATAATATATAATTTATAACTTATAACTTATAATAATTATAATTAATAAGATAATAATAGTTAAACTTCTAACTTTAAATAATATACTTAGCTTAATATTAATAATCTATAAGTAAAATATTAATTTAAATCGATTTAATTAATTTTTATAATTTTTATAAATAATTATAAATTATTAAACTATTTAATTAGCTTATTTTAATTATAATAATATAGCTTTTATTAATATTATAATTATTAATATTAATTAAATTTAAATATAGCTTTAAACTATATTTAAGCATTAATTAATATTTTAATAATTATTAATTAAGCTTAATTAATATAGTTTATATTTTTTATATAAATTAAAAAATACTATAAGTTTTAATTTAAGTATTAATATATATATAAAATAATACTTTTTAAAGGTAATATTAAATAATCTTAAATATTATCGAGATAGTTAAGATTTAATAAGATTAATATATATTAAAAGATAAAGATAATAGAAAAAGATAAGGTATAAGAAATATAAAGCTTAAAAATAAGCTTAATTTAATAATATAAAATAAGTATAATTTATAATAATACTTAATATTATTAAAACCCTTATATATATATATATATATTATAAAATATATATAATAATAATAAAAGGAATAAAAAGAATAAAAAGAATAAAAATAATAAAAATAATAAAAATAATAAAAATAATAATTTCTTTTTTTTAAATTTTTATTTTAAAAAATCTAATATATATAGTATAAAGCTAAAAGGCTTAATCTTTAAGAATATAATCTTAAGCTTTAATTCAATAATATAATTAAACTATATATATTTAAATAGCTTTTAAATTTAAATAATAATTAATTTAATTAATATAATTTAATAAATTAAAGTTTTTAATAAATTATTAAATCTTATTATTATAATATATATAAAGAATAATATAGTTTTTTTTAATCTTTGCTTTTAATTATATATATATGTATATATTATATTATATATTTAATAATAATATATATTTATAGTAGTTTTACTAATTATTAAATTACTATTAAATATATTATATCTTTAAGCTTTATATTTCCCTTTATCCTATTTGTTTTATATTATTATAATTACTTATTATCTTTATTTCTTAACTTATATTATCTTAATAGCCTTTAAGATTATTTAATATTACCTTTAGAAAGTATTATTTTATATTTATATTAAGGTTTATATTAAAGCTTATAGTATCCTTTAGCTTATATATAAAATATATACTATATTAATTAAGCTTACTTAATAATTATTAAAAGTAGCTAGGTTAATCTAGCTAATATATTATTTATAAATAATAAATATTAAGTTAAGAATATTATTAAAAATAAAAAACTTTATTAAAATAATAATTATTATATATATATATATATATATATAGTAAAGGATAAAGATTAAAAAAAGATTATAAAAAGCTTATATAGATTTTATATATATAATAATAATAATACTTAATAATTATTAAAAACTTTAATTTATTAAGTTTTATTTAATTTAATTAATTATTATTAAGTTTAAAAGTTATTTAAATATATATAATTTAATTATATATTATAAAGCTAAAGCTTTAAATTATATTTAAAGAAGACTAAGCTTCTAGCTTTATACTAATAGTATTAGGATTTAGAAGTAAAAAGAAAAATCATAAATAGCTTATATTCTTTATATAAGTTAAAAGATATTATAAGCTTTAATTTAAACTTTAATATATATATAAAATAATATTTTCTAAACGTAATATTAAATAATCTTAAGTATTATTAAAATAATTAAAATTAAGCTAGATTAATATATATTATAGGATAAAGATAATAAAAAAGAATTAAATATAAGAAATATAAAGCTTTACTATAAGAATAAGATTAACTTAATAATATAAAATATAATTTAAGGATAATATCTAAGAATAGTAAAATACTTATAAATATATATAGTAGAATATATATAATATAAAAATAATAAATAAAAATAATAATATAAAAAATAAAAAATAAAGAATATAGTTAAATAACCTTTTCAAGTCTTGCACAAAGCGGGAAATATTATTTTTCTTTAGTCGGTAATTTAATAATACTATTTAATATTATTAAAACTTTTATAAATATATATAGTAAAATATATATAATAATATATATTATAATAATAATATTTAATAATTATTAAAAACTTTAATTTATTAAATTCTATTTAATTTAATTAATTATTATTAAATTTAAAAGCTATTTAAATATATATAATTTAATTATATATTATAAAGTTAAAGCTTTAAATTATATTTATAGAATATTAAGCTTTTAACTTTATATTAATAGTATTAGAATTTAAGAAGTAATATATATATATAATAAAATATATATAATAAATAAAATATATATAATAATAATTATTTCTTTTTTTTTTACTTTTAAATCTTAATACTATTAGTATAAAGCTAGAGGCTTAGTCTTCTTTACATATAATTTAAAGCTTTAGCTTTATAATATATAATTAAACTATATATATTTAAATAGTTTTTAAACTTAATAATAATTAATTAAATTAAATAAAACTTATATAATAATAATATAAATAAAATAAATTTCTAAATTCTTTTTATTTAGTAAATAATATTTAATTATATAATATATAATTTTTATTATATTTATATTCTAAATAATTATAAAGTTTTAGAATATAAGAATATATATAATTAAAATATATATTATATAATTAATTCTTTTATTATATATATTTTACTATATATATTTATAAGAATTTTAATAGTATTAAGTATTATTATTAAATTATATTTATTTTATATTATTAAATTAATCTTATCTTTAAGCTTTATACTTTCTTTTATTTTTTATTTTAAATTATATTTATTATATTATAGCCTTTTATTGATTATACTATAATAGTTTATATTAACCTTATAAATACTTTATAAATAATAGCTAAATATACTTTTATTAAAATAAAATATAAATATATTAAAAAAATAATATATTAAATAAACTAAAAGTTCCTTAAGTATTTAATATTAAATTAATTATTTTAATTTAAAATTAAAGCTATTTATAAAGCTAAAAAGGTTTAATTTAAAGCTTTTAAGAAGTTAATTACTTTATTAAGTTTAATAGAAGCTATTAATAATAAAAGAAGCTATTAATAATAAAGGAAGCTATTAACTTTAATAAAAGCTATTAATAATAAAGGAAGCTATTAATAATAAAGGAAGCTATTAATAATAAAAGAAGTTATTAACTTTAATAAAGCTGCTAATAAAGCTATTAATTTTAATAAAGCTATTAAATTAAAATTATTAATTTATTATTCTATAGGGCTAATAATTAATTAAATAGTAATTAAGTAAAATTTATATTATATTATATTAAAAATATATTAATTAGCTATATTAATTATTATTAAATAAAGGGAAAGTAAGGTTATAGTATAATTAATAAAAAGCTATAGTATAATTAATATAATTCTTTATTTTTTATATTATTATCTTTACTTATTACCTTTATTACTTTTATTACTTTTATTACTTTTATTTATTATTAATCTTATTTAATTTAAAATATTTTAATAATATATAAAATTACTTAATACTAGCTTTAATATATATCATTTTATATAAATCTCTTATAATTTAATTATATTATCTTTCTTTAAGTTAGCCTTAGTTATTCTTTATTAAGCTAGTCCTTAATTAAATATACTGTAAGTTAAT
The DNA here is from genome assembly GCA_003012115.1 of Trichothecium sympodiale. NCBI lineage: Eukaryota > Fungi > Ascomycota > Sordariomycetes > Hypocreales > Trichothecium > Trichothecium sympodiale. The sequence continues at coordinate 83,256 of PXOB01000026.1, read as the reverse complement.
ATTTAGAATATATTAAAGTAATAAATTATTTAATTATAATTAGCTATATAGCTATAATAAGCTATAGTTATTTTAAAAGCTTAATAATATATATATTATATTATAATTCTTTTTTTTTACTTATTTAATAAAGTATTAATTACTTTTTAGTATTAAAAGCTTTATTAAAATAATAATTATTTTATTATTATTATTATTATTATTATTATTATTATTATTATTATTATTATTATTATTATTATTATTATTATTATTATTATTATTATTATTATTATTATTATTATTATTATTATTATTATTATTATTATTATTATTATTATTATTATTATTATTATTATTATTATTATTATTATTATTATTATTATTATTATAAGTTATAATTATATAATTAAAATTAAAGATTAAAAGGCTATAGGAAACTATATTAGCTTTATAATTATTATAATAATAATATTTATTTTAATAATTATTAAAAACTTTAATTTATTAAGTTTTATTTAATTTAATTAATTATTATTAAATTTAAATATTATTTAAATATATATAGTTTAATTATATTATAAAGCTAAAGCTTCAGATTATATTTTAAAAGATTAGGCTTTTTAGTTTTATACTATATATATTAGAAATTCTAAAAAAAAAGAAAAAAGAAAAAAGAAAAAAAAAAAAACTTTTTTTATTATTTTTTAAAAAAATTAAGCTTTATAGCTTTATATTTATTATATTAAGGTTTAGAATTAAAAAAATAAATTATATTAAGCTTTAAGTAATAATATATTTAAGTAAATAAAGGTAGATTGAAGCAGAATGCTAATTCTTATAGCAGCTTATATAGTTATTAAAAGCAGCCTCGAGCAGACGATAAAGGCAGCTCCAAGCAGATAAAGGCAGCGGCCTCAAGCAGGCAGCAGTCTCGAGGAGACGAAGGCAGCTCCAAGCAAAACGCTAGGTCTGACGGCAGCCTCAAGCAGACAACAGCAACCTGAGAATTCGCCGGCTTCGCGAAGGTTATCTACTATTAGCTTCCTGTATGAACACGAATCCTCGCAGCTGCAAAAAAGACAATAGCTCGGTCAATTTATTGAATGTGCACTGACGCTTGCTATGCACCATTGAGCTTCGCCAAGGCAGAGAAACCCCAAGAACCAAAAACCACAAGCACTCGAATAAGAGAAACTCACCATCCACGAGCCGACGAAGGCAGCCTCAAGCAGAACGCTGACTCTTAAAGCAGGCCACGCTACCTCTCGCAGCAGCCCTCGTAGCAGACGAAAGCAGTCTCAAGTAGAACATATTCTATAAATAGGGAAGATATTACTTGATAATTTAATAGCTATAAAAAGCTATACTCTAGGATAGCTCTTCGCTTCGCTTTGCCTTAATCAGCTTGCTATCGACTTTACTTATAGCTTATAGTATATTATAATATTAATTTCTAAGTTTATTATTATTTATTATATAGTAAGATATTTACAAGGGCTTAGCTGGTGCTTATTCTACCTGGCAGTTAATCTCATACCCTATTAGAACTTCCGTACTTGTACCTTCCCATCCTCTAGTACCAGCTGCACTCAGCATGAAGCGACACGTGGGATCTAGGTACAAGCTGGAGATAACGCCTGCTCTTGGAGGTCCGGGGACAATGATGAATGGTACAGCTGAGTGCTTGAACGCTTTGCTGTCACGTAGGTCATAGAGACGAAGAATATCGTGTGAGGCACTGTGCATGTGTTAGTTCGCGCTCTCATCATGTCAATCAAGAGATATATATAGTCACGAGCCTGACATACCAGATTAGATGCCGTCCATTCGGCATGGCTTTTACTGCACTGATGGCGCCACTTCCGTTGGGGAATTTGAGTGTCCTTTCTGGTTCCCAACCCCTCCTAGCATGTCGAATATCGTACTCTTCTACGGTGCAGTTCCTTCGCCCAGTGTAGATCATGTTTCCATCTGGACTCCAGCATGCAGACATGCACCAAGGCGGGACGCCGGGTCGGGTACCTATACGTGCAACCGGATTGGGCACTCGCCTGTCCCAGATGCGAATTGTCCCGTCTGTTGCGGCCGAGAGAAACGTGTGAGGCGAAGATGAATCGTTCTGGTTCCTGTCGGAGACAAAGGTAGGAGACCGAGGTGGTTCATCATTCTCTTTCATCCCTCCTTCCTTATTCGTCTGCTGCTGATCGTGGTTTGCCCTGATGCCTTCTTGTAACTGAACGCTGGCCGACGCATCTGGCTGGCCCTTGGTTGCAGCTTGATTCTCGGCCAACATTGCTTGATCCTTTCTGTCGATATCCATCGCGTCCTCTACAGGTTGCGTCGATTGGATAGCGGGGTTTTCGCTACTCTCCTCCTTCTTCGTTTCGAAACCATCCACATTGGCGGGAGTAGTAGTAGAAGCCACCATGCCACCCATTTCGGTATTAGGATTGAATGCATCGTCGTCATCCTGCCCGAAGGGTTGTTCTTCCCCTCCAGTTTCGCCAAACAAGCTTTCGGCATCACTGCCTCCAAATAAGCTCTCATGTGCAGGGCTAGTGACTCCATCGCCAGACCCATCACCCCCCGCAACTCCCGGTGAGTCGCCCCAACCATTGGTGAGACCTGCAGCCATCGGTGCACCGTTGTTGGTGGTCGTTGTAGTAGATACTGGAAGCTCATCGGCGCCTGCGGGCACTGGATCACCGCAGTCTGGCCGCAGCTCAATGGCAGAAATCTGCCCTCCGCTTCCGCCAAAAGCCCTCTTGACCTGGCCTGTATTTAGGTCCCAGTCAAATATGTTCTTATCCCAGCCACCACTCAGAACACTTCTTTCGTCTTGTGCCAATGTAAGAACAGAGACAGCATTTGTATGCTGTTGTAGGCACGTAATCTTCTTGCCCTCATCGTGACGAACACTCTGCAGGTTGATACCTCCAGATTCGAGGCCTGAGAGTAACCACAGGGCCTGGGAATGAACCGCCAGCGAATAGACAGGGGAAAGGACCTGCTCAGAGTCGCCAGCCCTCGCAGTTCCGGATGTATTTGGTTCCTCATTCTCCCAGTACGACATTAAAATTCCTGCCTTGGTGACGCTGTCGACAAACGGGTGTCTTTGCGCAACTGTCAAAGCAAGTTTCCCGTTGATCGTACCCGGGCCGTCATATTTGCGAATGTATCCATCTGAACCCCCCGTAAACCAATACCGTAGGTCTGGCGTGATAGCCATGGCGTTGACACTGGTCGATTGGGGCGCTGCCATGGTAGGAACAATGTCGTAAAGCCGCGCTTTGAGTGCCTCTGGTCGAAGCTTTGGTCGCCACGGAGTGTGTTCCCCAGGGCTGGGTATTTGTCCGCCTTTGTCATCGCTTCCTGGATGCGAAGGTGATGGTCCCTCCTCTTTGGCCCTATCAGTGGTTCCCGACTGACTCTCTGTGGCGCCTCGGCCATCCTCGCCTCGTGTCCCTCCAGTGGTTTCTGTTTCGCGGTCGTTCTCATCGGCTTCGGCGTCTTCATCCTTATCCCCAGCGTTTGGCCCCACGTCTTCATCGTCATCGTCATCGTTGTTATCATCGTCGGCATCTGCGTCTACATCTCCATCGGCTTCGTTGTCACCCTCGTCTACATCCTCCATCACCTCATCCCCGTCGTTTTCGTTGTCGCGGTCCGACTCTGCCGAGCTGGCAGAGTACCGGTCTTCGTCCATCTCTTGCACTGCGTTGTCGGTGATTGCTTGCGTACGCCGTCTCGGGCTCAAGTCTGAGTATCTCGTGGGGTGTGGATTGCTTTGGTCGCATTGGTCTTTGTTGAACCGGTCCAGCCCGCACGGCTCTAGAGGAAGCGACTGGCCATGGCGCGCTCAAGTAGCTTAACAACGGCGAAGAGTTGCAAGGTCAATCCGCGCCACTGGGAAAGTCACGTCTGTCGAAATAAATTGTCGATGGATTGAGAGAGGCGCTCTATCGTGTATTCAATTAACCGCATCAGCGGAGACGGTTTATCAATGGTGGTTGTGGGCTGTGTTTTTCAAGTTGTTAGGTTTAGAAATTAAATTCGGATACGCGTTTGCGGTCGTGGCAACAAAACAAGTTCGGTCGCAGCACCTACCCAAACAACACATCACCAAAGGAAACCATCATCCATATGTGAATCGACCAAATTTTTACTAGCTAAGCTCAATGCCTCGTGACCATCACTTTCAAACCACTTTCCACTGTTCCAACTCTCCTAATGGCGCTAACGCTTGTTCATTGCGTAACTCGCGGGGTCTGCCAATCCTCCGACTTCCTTTCAATTTCAATTCAGTCCATGTCATCTATCTCCAGCTGAGCAATGCCTTCACACGTACTTGCAGGCTCCTGGTCTATTATGTTGACCTGGTGAGATACGTGAGTCGATGCCCCAATGTGTTCACGGCTTCCATCAACTGCTCTGGTTTGACGGAAGATCTCCCTGATAACTGGCTGGCCTTCAGCTGGAGCATCTTCCTGAGGTGAACCAGTTTCCAAGTCAATCAGCAAGTCCGAGGACTCGGGTTTCTTGGATTTCCGTTTGTTATAGAAGTTCCGGAACCCTTCTGTCATAGGGTCCTCACTGTCCGGTAGTGCTATGGGCGCCAACATTGTAGTTGAAGGCGGGCCTTGGAGCGAAGTTATGGTGCTCGCCCGAAATCCAAGGTCGCTACCAGGTGCTCTGGACTGGCCAATAGGGCGCCTGCTCTTGATCTGTGGCCAATCCTCTGGGATGCTTATTTTCAGAGCCTTCTCCTCATGCGAAATTGGTAGGAAATCTCCCAGGCAACTCAGCTTGGCGAAGACTTTAAGCACCTTGGACCAGGTCTCGACACTTTCCATACCCCCGGCCAGTAGATGCTCATCGTTGCCAAAAACATAGAGGCCACGCCTGGCTCGACTCAAGGCCACAGTGGCTCGGTTTTCATTCTTCACGAAGCCAACCTTGGCATACTCATTCTGGCCTTCACCTCGGACTAGGGATAGCATGATGACATCGCTCTCTTGTCCCTGGAACCCATCCACGGTCACGACGTGAATATGCTGGAAGTCATCTTTGAGAGCATGATGTGCCATTCTTGTCTTGATGAAGGCAACTTGTCCGCTGTAATATGACAGGACAGTGATCTGAGTCGGCTTTGTGCCACTCTGGATCAAGTGTGAAGCAAGACCGATGACCATCTGGGCTTCTCGAATGTTAATGAACGACTGCAGGTGCTGCTTGCAAGGCTCGTTGTGTCGGTACCACCAAAGCTGGCAGTCTCCCATGCCAGGTACGGGCTGATGGTGACGAACGGCGGGATGGTCCTCAAGCTCGGGGTAGAAGGCCTGTGTCACCTGCCGGATGATGGGGGCCATGCGCCTTTGCTGACGGAGCATGGTGTAGGGATAACCCCAGTGGGTGACAAGGCGCTGAAACAAGGACACGTGCATGTTGTAGGGCTCGCGAGCAAGGCATGGCACGGAAGGCCTTGGGACAAGCTGCTGATGGTCGCCGACAAGCAGGAGCTGCTCAAGGGATGGATAAAGTGCTGAAAGGATATGTGCCTCCATGGTTTCCGCCGCCTCTTCCACCATCATGATACGTGACTGTATAGCAGAAAGTAAGCCACGATACTTGGTTAGACCTGTCGTGGTGCAACCGACAACCTGGATTCGACCATGTTCCACAGCTCGAGCATACTCCGTCCACAAAGCAGCCTTGTGGTTCTCGCAAGCAAGATTATACTGCCTGATGAGCTCTCTCCATTTCCCCTCCATACCCTGAAACAGTTTGTTACGGTACCATCTGTACAGATTGCCTCGATCTACTGGGCGAACATCGTAAAGATCTTGACGTGTTGCGTGCCATTTTGCACGGGCTTGCTCAGTTTCATCGAGTGGCCTGTCTTTCCATAGAACTGCAACGGACTGCCAAAGACCAAAGACTGGACTCTCTTCCTCGTTCTGATCTGCAGGTTGCTGATGTTTACCCTCGTTCATCCCAGCATCACCAAGCTCTGATTTGTGTGGCGCGAAAAGGTGTGAGTCAACTGATTCTATGCAGTGTCCCAACCACGAGGCCATAGGGTCACATTCTTCTGGTGGCCTTGCAGACTCCCACTCGTCATCGTCCAAGGACTGATGCTGTGCCTCAGTTATAATGCCTTCAGTGAGCAAGGTGTCGCGGGAGACAAGATCTGTAGGGAGGCAACCCCGGATGTACTCAGACATCTGATGCTGCAGCTTCAGTAATGGTTTGTTGTTGTCTCTGACCTCTCCTTTCGGGGCTGTAGACTTTTTGTGCAGGTTGTACAATGAAAGCTCCTTGATGTCTTCGTTCCGGGTGCGACCACCGAGGCGAACAATTGATATGCCAAGGTCCATGCATCTGTGCAACAGCTGATCCAAGGCGTGATTGGTCTGGGCAGCAACAATGATGGGGCCAGGAGGGCCATTGATACTGCGACGATAGGTCTCAAGTGTCTGAACAAGGTTGTCGATGATAGTGACAGAGGTGAAGGTCTTGCCTGTCCCAGGAGGCCCTTGGACAATGGCTAACTCTCGTGAGGTCATAGCCTTGTAAGCTTCGTATTGGCTAGGGTCCAATTGGGGTGCATTGACAGGTCGAGGTGCCATGTCGACATGCTCGAGGTATTGAGGCATGTTGATCGACGATGCTTCGGAGCCATCCACGATGTACTTCTGGAAAGGGGTGCTGGAGCTCGATGTTAGTCAACTGGCAACCTCAGTGATGTTGGGAAGATTTGACGAACCTTTCAGACCAGGCATTTTGCAAACCAACCATAGGCCACCGAACCGACTCGTAATAGCTGCTGTTTGCTTCCAACATGACATACTCTGTCGTAGGATCCAGTTTTGCCGAGGCTTCAGTAGCCCAGAACAGGTCAACTCGAGGCTTCCCATCAGACTTCAGATGCTGAGGCAACGCGTACCACCTCGAGGCCACTGTTGCCACCAGGCAAATGTCTTTGAACTTGTCATGGACGGGCGACAACACAACAAGAGAGCCTGGGGTGAGCCTGGGTGAGTTGGGCCAGTCGATGGGAGTTGGGGACCGCTCTGTGGAGAAGCTCAATTGGCATGCCGCACCCTTCTTCCCAAAGGTGTAGCCTCGGATGTAGACCTTGGTATAGACCCCAAAGTCCTCCTCTGGTGCCGCTGGATTGGTTCGGAACCGCTGGATGGCCTGGCGGAGCCTCTCCGTGCCCTCATGGCGGCAGAGATAGAACTGACTCTGGAGATGATCTCCCCAGCTCCTGGCACGTGGAGCCAGGAGGTTCTCCAAGAGCGGCGATGGCTCGCCTAGGAGCTCCTCAGCTGCAGGGAGCTCCGGCAAACCAACCCAAAAGGGTTGGATGTCGGACTCACCTGAGCCGAGGGCTGGGCTAGGCGCCTGTCAAGTGCGTCAGTCAAGATTCGACGGTAAGGTAGCCAGTAGAGACGATGGCATCGCTAGATAGCATGTGCATCATGAGGCAGGGAGGAAAATAAGACATACCGTAATCATTGCGTGCACGCAGGAATAACTTGACGAAATATGAAGCTGACCGTGCCCTATATGGGGATGGGTTAGCCAAATGCTGCTCGTTGATGAAACGTGGAAGAAAGATTCTGTCGAGAAGAGAGAGTAGAAAAGGAATTTATAGCGAAGTGAGCTGTTGTGGAACAATAGCAGAGAAACAATTGGAAACAATAGAAACAATCGGGTATTGTGAAGCCGCGGTGAGGTGGGCACTGCAGGCAACGCTTGCTGCCGTCGGCAAGGTGCATGAAAAACAAGTCAACAAACACTTGACGTACCTTGTCGGATGTGAGCGTGGATGCAAAGAGAAGAGGAAAATAAAAAGAAAAAAACCGAACTTGGGATACTTTTGCAGAGGGGCTGGGAAAGACTTGGGCACTTGCCGCAGAAGTCATGATAAATCAAGGAAGGAGCAGCTCAGATCTGGTTCACTTTTCCAAGATTTGATGCGAAGAAGGTGCACGTGCAACTGCAAGTTTGTGCAAGTACCCAGGTAAGTGCAAGTCAAAGCGAAAGTGAGAGCTGCTGCAGAAACACTCGTTTCAGAGGTAGGAAAGGCAGCATGGCAGGTGATATCCCCGAAACCTCCCAGCTTGTGGTGATAACGAGCACCTGCTGCATAGCAGTTCTCGGGCTGAGAGTGGTAATATGAAGCGGTTGCTGCTCGGCTCCTGCACAAACTGAACTGGAAGAGTGTGGGAAGGTCCTCGTGGGGAGAGTGAAGGGCCAGGTAAGTAGAATGACCTGGAAAAGGAAAGAACTTGTCGTATGTGCTAAAGTAGACGAAAAGCTGGGAATTGCAGATTGTGTCGTCATGGAGGTGAAATATGACAGAAGAGCAAAAGCTGGAAGGTCGGACTGCAAGATGAAATTGGCACTGCATTTGAAATTGTTGTAGGTGATAGCCTGGTAGTCAAGCTCAGTCTGCACTTGAGGTTATTGCAAGTAGGAACTTGTTACTACCGAGCGGTGGGTTGACTTCAACACATGTTCCGCGTAAGTGAGAGTACCGGGGGAGGGGGGGCTGAAGGCTGTGTCATCCCGGTCGAGACGGATTTCTTCGGGTATCTCAGGCACATAGGTAGTGAGAGCCTCTGTTGTCTTGACACCAGACTCTTCAATAGTGACCTTGAACGACTCGCCCTCCTTGATCGGACATGGCCAACTTCTGGCTCAGAGTATGTGGAAAGTCGACTTACCTCGGGAGGAGGACACGGCCAGCTCCTAAATAAACAATCGACCAAACAAAAGGATACCCGCCAATCATCCTCACCTTTGAGTCCGGTGTGTGCTGGGTGCCGTCCTCGGTCAATTGCTCGTTGTTTGCTCATGACCTAGGCAGACAGTCCCACTGACGATCGGCCTGAGAGAAACTTGCGTCTTCAGCCGTCTCGCGATGACGACCTCAGCAAGTTCCAGCACAGACCGTTCGACAGTGCTGCCCCGCGTCTCGCTGACGGGCAGACACACCGGCTCGCAAGCTTGGAGGAAGGGGGAGGGGGGTTGCTACTAAGTGGTGCGCGCTGCGTGCCGTCATCGGTCAATTGCTCGTTGTTTGCTCATGACCTAGGCAGACAGTCCCACTTCCGTCCAGACTGTGAGTGATTGCGTCCTCAGTCGCCTCGCGCGGACGACCTCGACAAATCCCAACACAGAATGTTCGAAAGCGCTGCCCCGCGTCTCGCTGACGGGCAGACGCACCAACTTAGAGCTTGGTGGTGGGAGGTGGGTGGTGGTGGAGGTTGTGATAGGGAAAGGAGGGAGATGAGATTTTGCGAGGGAAGATGGGGAACTAAATAGGCGCTGGATCTGCGGGATCAGTAAATAGACCTAGACCCCGGTTCTAAGGAATAGTGATAAGGTGACCAAGTATTAAGCACCGTGACGCGTCCGTGACTCGATAATATCAGACGAAAATTCATTCCAAGCTATAGCCCTAGTATAAGGCAGCAGCTAGCTACCTAAGTAGTTCATGCCGCTGAGCGTGAATCACTAGTAAGTGAACGTGACTATTCCGCGTGAATATATCAGACGACCCGCTTCTAAACGGAATGTTATAGAAAGTTCTATAGAGATAATACGTGAGGTCTTTTTCAGATTTACTGATGATCTTATCGTAAGTGAGCTTAGAGTGATAGGGTGGTTTGCTGAGTATTATATAGTAATTAATATTTAGAGGATATGATGAAGGTGGAGGTGGATAGACTTTTACGAAGTCTTGAAATATAACTATATATTATAGTAATTATGAGGCTGTCGTAGATTATACCTACAATTCGGATCAACTCTATAGAGTTTCTAGATGATTTTCGGTAGAGTAAACGACGAGTAGGAAGGAACACTCGTTTATTCCTGCTCTAGACCCCGGCTATAATTATTAGATGATTGAGCAATTGATCGTGTGCAGTACTTTATCAATTGCTTGAGAATGATAAGCCATTTCTAGTCAAAATTGTCATATCTGAGCTCGTGTTTAGCAGGCAATTATTGCTGGGCATGGACGGGGAGCCACCGCTAAAGACACTTAGGACCAGAAGCCCACGCTTCGGAACAATGGCAAGGGGTAGCGCTACATGATGCAAAATGAATTGAAACGAAGTGGAAGCATGATAGCAATATTATATCTATTGGAATCGTGTGGCAGCGCAGCTTGGTAAACATGGTGTTTGCCTCAAAACCTCTCTCATAGGTAAGTAAATGTGCAGTGCTCATTATGGGGCTTGCTGACAAAGAGGTCGCATTCAGACGGGTATAAGCGTAAAGGGAAGTAAAGGGAAGTAAAGGGAACCGTTTCGAGGAAGACGTCTTCATTTGCTCGCTACTTGTCAAGAAGAAGTGTCGTTGAGAGTCCAAGCGGAAGATCTGCTGCAGGGACAAACTTCGTAGCAGCCAATTAGCGCGCTAGCGGACTCGAGACTCCGGCCTTAATCCACTGTCCCCGTCATAACGGTCACCTAGCAGACAATCCAAAGGTTATCAGTGCAATGGCGAATTTCGATTTAACCTCGATCTTGACTACGCAACAGGCTCAGTGCGCCTGGATTTGTTGTACTAATAGTCGAGCAAGACGACGTCCCACCAAATATACTTCGAGCGATATGCATCCCTTTCAGGGCGGTAAGGCATCACTTTTGTACCTCGCTCCAATATATCACTAAATAAGTGTAATATCATTGGTCAGACACTTGCAGAGTACAAGATATCACTGATGCCTTACCACCCTTAAAGGGATGCGGTAGCGACAATGAGTCGCGCCCACGTAGTGACGTTGATCATATCTCCTCGACCAATGTTCAATTGTTGACATCATAGGTACGTGAAGACATCGTGATTCACCCTTGAGCAGTGGTATATAACCTTACTTATACTGACATCTATCTTTGCTACAGAACCTTTTTCTTCAATCTTTATCACCAAATCACATTTGCAATATCAAATCAACGACTGGCCAATCAGTCACAACTACCTGTCGACATGTCTGCTAACAAAAATTTTGACTCCATGTACAACCAGGGCGAGTTCAAAGCCCGTGTCCCTCCTGCTGAGCCCCTCACCACCAAGGGTGTAAGTTGCCAGTTTACGACGATTCATTACATGAACACCACTAACGACGTTCTGAAATAGCATGCCCCCGGCGTCAAGGTCGGCAATGATCAGTACCCCGAGTTCCACGCCAAAACCCACCCCGCCGGCACGGCGCCAAGAGAGAACACTTTCCAGCCCCAACCTATCGAAGAGATCCCCGGCCAGGCCCTGAACCCGAATGTCACGGTCGGTACCTCCGTGACTGAAACACTCGCCGGCGTAACTTCTGCCGACGTCGACAAAGGAATGGGCCATCCTATCCATGGCATGAACAGCCAAGATAGACATGGTGGAAAACATAAGAAGCAGCACTCTGGCTTGGCTGGTGTGGGTGCCAACCGCGAGGACCCCATACATAAGAAGATGGCTGCCAGGGATTACCCGACCGGGTACAGGGGTTACTCCCACGACCCCGATGCGTACCCTTCGGCTGAGGACGTGCCACCTGTATCCGCCGATGAGGTTGCTGCTGAGCTCCCTGGTGGCTTAAAATAGAGGATATCAGGTGCCCGCGATTGGGAGAGAAGCTGGGTCGTGCGGTGCTGGCTATAGGTGTGAACTTGGGTCGAGTCAGCCCAACTCTTTTCAACCACATGGGATGGTAATCAATTTGGAAGTCACTGTATGATGAGTATTATTTTAGGCAGTTCCCATGAATTCCGACATGACATTACGACTGATAATTGGCCGTGTACCCAATATGCAGGTGATAGATAGTTCGGGGTCTTCTTATGGAGCGGCCGAAAAATATCTATATTTGGCTTCATTGCATAAATTTACCATTGCAAGCTGCAAAACGGTTGCCCCTCATCTGCCAGGAGAGCATTTTTGGCCCCATGTACCCCGAGTTTTGTTAAAAAAATTCCCCACCTTTAATGGATGATTGAGGAGGCGTATCTAACGGGAATGTAACCCTACAGAGACACGATACGCTCGAGCGTGTCTCTGCAAGAAGCTAACTTCGGAGAAACGGCAAAACATCCTAGACAAAATCCGCACATGCAAACAAAGCATTATTGCATTCTACCGCTAGCATCCTTGATATAATTATACACCCGCTACGGGATTGCTTACAACCGCCAATTCCGTTTTTGCCGATTAGCTTTAGATAGCTTGGCCTGGTGGGCGATGGGACACACTCTTGCCGAGCCCCCGCACAAACTACGCGGTAGTATTGCTTTAGGGAGGTATATGGAGTACATATGTACGTATTGAAAGGATGCCTCCGCAAGCTTGTCGACATGAGCACCAGGGACGAGGCATCATTTCACCCTCACGGAGGAACTGGGTGGTCTCGCTGATCACATGACAGGATAGCAGGGGGTGGAGTTCTTTAACATCACCCGCGATGAGCAAATACACGATTCCTTATGTGTCTTAGGTCGTGATATCGCAGGTGCTAAACCGTTGGGTTCGGGCACACTCCAGGAAGGGTTTTTGTCGATGAGAACTCTCGCCTACCCGTCCGCCCTAATCCCAATGCAATAACCCCTCGTGCGGTAATTGCTGCAGATGGATGCCCTCCCTGCCGGCTCGTGACGGCGGCATAATCGCAGCAAAGACTTGCAAATGCGCCTTGCGGATACCACTCGAGACCTTTTTAGTCTGCCCCAGCACCCCTGCTTCGGCTGGCCACGCTTCGCCTGCATGCTGCCAATATTTCCCTAAAACGAATCCTTCACCTCCGACTCGCTGGCGGCGGGCGAAGTGGGTTTTAGCTGACGAGATTGCAAGGCATTCTCCATCTCCTTTGGGCATTATCTGCGATTCTGACAGCTCCCCTTGATTAGACTTAATACTCCACAGATCTCATACATATTAATAGTACTACCAGTCTGGTGCTCCGCCGACAAAGATCTTGTCCGGCATTGTGTGGTCTTTTCTCCAGACAAGCGCCCTTCAATCTCCTTTTTACGTAACAGTCCAGTATATTTGATCTCTGCCTGCGCGTGTCACGACTCATCTCTATCGCTCTGTACAACCAAGCCTGAGCATATCGTCCTGCGACCTCTGTAGGCATCGCCCCTATTTCGGAACCTTGCAGAAAAAGAAGAAATAGTCGCTCTCAAAACCCTCCCCTTTGTCCGCGCACGAATTCCCTTGGTGATCGTCGTGCCTACTAGGGAATAGACGTACATTTACATCTGCGCACTAACATGACAATTCTACCAAATGTGACTGGTCGTTTTCATACCTTATGAAGACGCTCAATGCGCCCTGGCCGTTACGTGCTACAACAGGCATTGTCAGACCTAAACATAACGTCTAAACTTTGGAAGGAACATGGAGATTCAGTTCTCAATACCCATAAAGGGTTCAAAACGAAAGCAGACGACGTAAGTCAATTTTCCTTTTTTTTTTTCGGCGCTATGGTTAGTCACCACGTCGGGGGGGATGATGCATGTGTTTACATCTAAACACATGCACTTCATGCGGCTGAGGATGGGTTGGACTAATCATCTTGGCTTCCACTTACAGCTCTCCTGGGACATCTGAAATGCCTGGTGGTGCCCGCTGGGCTGGGCCTTTAACGCCATCCGAAGCCCAGGGTAGTCTTCACCGATTCGCACTCGATACGAAAACCAAACATACCCGTCGAAGCTCTGCCAGGGCTCGCACGGGATGCAGTACCTGTAAGTTTGCTGTAATGGCACTCGTGGGTCTTCGTATTTCCCAAGGCTCGTGACAACATGTGTCGCCAACACATACGGATGCTAACCTACCTTTCTTAGGCAAGTAAGTGCTGACTACGACTCGATCCGATTCTCCACGCATCTGGATCCCTCCGATAGTATGCTTATATTCTCCACAGGAAGCGGCATGTGAAATGCGACGAAACGAAGCCATCATGCCTTAATTGCATGAAATGGCGTGGCTACTGCGACAGCTATGCTGATGCTAGCGGAAATGCCACATCCGGAGACTCGGCACTTTCCAAAGGCCAACTGATTCATACAAAGAAGGCTTCCTTGGTGATACAAGAACCCTTGTCGAATTTGCTTCGTTTTCGAACCAGGGAACAGAAAATTTACTTCGACGAGTGGTCCAACCTTTCGATCCGGTTTCTGGGTGGCGGTCTGAACCATGCGCGCCTATGGCAGAGGACGATGCCACAGTTAACCCTGGAGGAACCTGTACTGCGGAATGGTGCCATTGCAGTAGGAGCTCTCCTGAAGGCATATATGCATGCTGGTCAGAACTTTGGGACTGTCCTCACCACCAGCAATAAGCATTACTTCAATGCCATGATCTACTACTGCGAGGCCCTCAAGATGCAGGCCGGAGCCAATCCCAGTCGTGAAGGTCTAAGGACAGCCTTGATGTCGTCCTTGCTCTTCATTTGCTTCGAATCTCTGCGAGCAAACATGCCTGCTGCCCTCAAACACATCATCCATGGCTTCACTATGCTCAACGAGCTTGCTGCTTGCACGGATAAAGCGCCTGACTTGGTGAGTATCGCAGCTGCACCGCCGGCAATGGTTGAGGAGATCCTAGACTGCTACAAGCCGTTGGAATTGCAGTCACGATCGTTCATGGGCTCGTACAAGAAGTTCTTCTTCCCTCCTGGCACGCAGCCTCCGCCACAAAGACCCATGAGTATGACGGACTCCGAACAGCGTGCAACGCCAGGTATGTCGATGTCTGCCGGTGATGGCATTTCAGCTGCATCACCTTCGGCACCCAGTCCTTCCAGCAGGGCCGAGAGTCCGGGATGGGCCGGTCAAGCTGGTCCGAGTCCTCCAGCACAGCGACATGTAACAGGGCTGCCTAGCCCTCAAAGTCAGGACAGTCCCAGCAGCCAGCGTGGATCTCCGGGATCCTCTCCCATGGGCGCACCGCCGAGACGACCCCCTGGCATTATGCCATTCACAAAGCACTCTCCCTACTTCCGGCCGGTCCTTTCCAGCATTACCGATATTGAACAACTCCCAAAAGCCTTTAACTCCTTCAACGAGGCACACGGGTATTGGAACTTACTGCAAAGACAGATGGTCCAGTATATTCCTTTACTGACGGTGACGACGGCGCAACTACGCCTCACGCAGGTCACGGATGATGCTGAACTGTCGAGGAAATTGGATAGTGTAAAGCAGAACCCCAAGATATCGAAATTCATCGCTGAATCGAGATACTGGCTTCAAAGGTGGTCCGAGGCATGGGAGCCTCTGTACCAAATGGCTGTAAGGAACAAGGAAATCGACTCCACCTCCTACCTTCAAGTCATCAACCTGCGAATTGAGTACCTCATCTTGTATGTCTACACAGCTATCCCGCGGTACTCGGGCCTCGTTACGGCCAAGGGCTTGACCCCTCAGTATCGCGAGATCAATCAGCTCTCGGAGAAGATGCTGCAGTCGAGGCCAAGTTGTGGCTTCGCCTTGGATCTAGGTTGGACTTGGCCCCTACTCATTTCGTCCTTTGGGTGCCGTGATCCAGCGGTCCGAGCAGAGGCCATCCGAATTCTCGATCAATACTCCATCAGAAATGCTCTTCGAGACAGCCGCATCTTTAGAGCCATCGCACTACGCAACGAGGAGGCAGAGAGACATAATGCTAGCTTTGGTGATGACGAGCAGCAACAATGGCTTCGCTTGCGGCGCAGGGAGCTTGTCTTTGAGGATTTTGGGACCAACATTATTTTTAGGTCGGCGCAATGGGATGAAGGAGAAAGCCGATGGGTGTTGGTGGAAGAGGTGGCAGACCATATGTTACTGGAAGATGGGACACTGGACTGGCGACGGCAGCCAGTTTCAGAAGCGGCGTCGATTTTGTCTGGAGTATGCTAGAGAACACAAAAATGCATGATCGTAGTGAGAGATAGCAATCGGCATATTGGTCACAACCTAGTCAAGGCGAATACGTGTAGCACAGACGAGGTCTACACTGTCAACTCGGTACCGACCTTATTTGGCCGCATATTTGGGTGCATATTGGGTCGGAATATTCTGTCCATGGCTAGACTGTGAAGCGCTCATCCTTCGATAGGAACCGACTGCATATCGAAGTAGTTGATGTCGCAAGGTACACCCTGTGCACAATCATTATCTTCATCACGGCGTAGGGTAACTGTGTGAAAGGGGTTGGTGGCCCGAGTCCATAACCAGTAGGTAGGAGGGAAGGCAGTGTGGTCTGTGTAAGATTTTATTCCATGATTGTCGTAGTGAATGGATCGACTGCCCCCCCCCCCCCGGTCATGGCCCGATCGATGACATCAAACATTGTCCAGTGCGAAATTCGGTCAAGAGGGGGTGGGTGCCTCACTAGTAGGCAGTGCCTACCGGTGTCGGAAGAGAGCCATGAGACAGTTACTACGTTGCTCCTGCGGCGCAAACCACACAGCTGGGATGTGGTCCTTACGGAACAATACTTTCCGCCCTGCCCTCCCAACTTGAGATACCTCAAGGGAAAGGTTTTGATTTGGCTCTCATAATGGAAGCAATTCTGGCCCTACCTAGGTTTGCTTCTCATGCGCGCTGTACTTGGAAGAACCTAGCTGTGCTAAACATGAATGTGGCAGAGTTGAAACATGCCTAGTCTGGGCGATGTGGGAGCCCGTATCTTAGCGCAGATACCAAGGGATGAAGAGTGCAGATACGGGTAGGAAGATTGAACAGGCAGGCTAGGTGGATAGCAATGGATAGAATATTCCGACCTACAACTACGGAGTAGATGAACCCATATACCCCCCGTACGGCCAAATAGGACCGGTATGATTTGGCGCCAAGTGGTTACCGACGGAGGAGGTGCTGACGACGACTCGCACTGCCCAGGGTGAGAAAGAATTTTCTCCAGTCAGTCAGTCGCCACGGCTAGATCGGTTCCTGCAGCAAGCAGCTTGGAAGTGGTTTGTGTTCACTTTCGCAGTGCGACTTTTCATCGACGGTTGGTGTTTCCCTGGTTTCGATGAGTGGGGCCCGCTAGAGCTCGCGAGCTTTGCAGGCCTCCTGTGAGGACTGGCTACTGGCAGATTCAGTGGCTCTTGCAACAGTGGATGTTCAGCGGATGCACCTGGACTCCTCAGTGGAGTCGATCGCCCATCGGTCCTGGTTGCCCGGGTGGCCGCAACGCAGCAAAAAGAAGTTGGAATTTGTTGCAGGCACCACCCAAAACCACCAATCTCATACAGGGGTAAGTAGGCGGGCATTGGAGACAGAATACTTGGTGTAAAATGTATGTAGATCTACGGCTGTATAGGACCGGCATATTTTGGCGCCGAAAGGTTAGGCAAGGTACGACGAGGTTGCTTTCCGCTTTCGAAAGATGGTACCGAAGCAACATGGAAAGTAACAGACCAAAGCAAACTACTACTAGTAGTACTATCTACCAAAGTCAATTCGCAATATCTCTCTTTCCCACTCCATCTCATCAATAACATTGGGTTGTTTTGGTGTGCCCCCCCTTGTGTCAGTCTCTTTACGAACCAACCCGTGCTGCTAGTGTCAGCGCTGCCGTTCTGGGACGCTGAATTACTGAATACGAGGTTCCAGATTGGCGTATCCCACCACTACCACCAATTCGCGCCCGTCTGCCCTTTCACTGCCAAAAGGTTGGACCACGAGATCCTCGCAATTTGTTGACCAAGCCACTGCGTCTCGAGTCTCAACTTCCTGATTTTCCCTCATACCTCTCCTCCACTCTTTTTCTCTTCCACTCCTTTACTGTTGCAGCCGTCGCTCGCTACTCTTCTAGGCGTTGAAGCGGAGGAGGAAGATCCAGCTGCAAGAAACCATCTGGAGCATCAAGTTATCGCCAGCCAGCTTGCGTGTCTTATTGTTATTTTACTCGCCTAGTTCAACCGCCTTGCCTTTCTTTTTTACATGGTCACGCATCTGGTCTCATCCTGGCTCTGAGACAGCGACCTTGACTTCTCAATTGCTCGCTCGATCCTCTGAGCGAGCTGAGCGCTGATTGCGGCTCTTCCTGCCGCATTTCATTGGCGGCCCTTTGTTACTAGACTTGACTTCGACGACCACCGTTGCCGCCATCAAACATGCAACATTACTCATATGACGATCCCTTCGAGAGGGAACCGCTTGAGCCTTCTTATCGTGCGCACTACGAATCGTCGCCCAGAAGGCCAACTCGAGGTGCTGCTCATCGCGACGACTATCCCTTCAGCCCTCACAACGACGCATCGCCCCGTCCTCCACCGCATCAAGAATCGTACAGCCGCTCGAGGGACCGGGACCACGAACAATCTCGCCCTGGCCCATACGGTGTCTATAACAACGAAGGGGCGCCCCCGCCTCCACGACACGGCGACAACTCCTGGGGCAAATCGCAAAGCGACGAAAGAATGGGGTATGCACACCAGCGTCAACGGCAACATCGTCTTTCTCATCCTAGAGTCACTCCTGGTTCTAACAACTTTAGTGACGCTGCGTCAGGTGGCATGGCAGGCATGGCCTACGGCGTTGCAGAACGTAATGCTAGGGAGAGTGGTCACGATGCTGTCCACGGCTCTGGCCAGGTGCCTCCTCCTCCTTCGCGGACCAACCGCGCTGGGAACAGCCCGTATGGCTTGAATCCCTATGATGGTTACTATGGTAAGCTGTGCACTTGTCTTTACCATTCGAAAAGGCTGGGTTTTAATCTTCATCTGAGTAGCTCCTGGTGCACACTCCAACTCTAGCGTGCGCAATCCTTATCCTGATCAGTACGGCGATGACCCCTACCAGAGTTATTCAAGTTCTATCCGCAACGGAGGCGACGGTCTTGGAGTAGTCAACCCTAACGAGATTGACGACGACGGGGACGATGCTTTGCATGATGTTGGAAGGGGCAGCCACCGGAACTCCATGCTGAGCTCATCCAATTCTGATCGCCCCGCTCGCCGAGGAGCCGGTGCAGGAGCCGCTACTGGTGCTGGCGCAGCTACTGGAGGTATCTTGGGTGGTTATTTGCGCAACCGTGATAGTAAGTCCTCGAAATCTGCAGCATAAAGTGAATGGGGAGCTAATTGACCGGTGGAGATTCTGGTAATGATTTTGACCTGTCTACTGGACAGGAAAAGCACAAGGATTGGCGTGCCGAGAAAGAGGCCAAGAAGAAGAGGCGGAGGTGGGCCATCATCATCCTTGTCGTCTTTCTCATCGCCGGTGGCGTCGTGGGCGGCATCGTGGGCGGTGTTGTAGTTAATGGCAAGAAGGGCGGCAAAGAAGGTGACGACGACAGGGGCAACTCGGCCAAGGACGATTTGAAGGAGAACGGCGACCTCGATTTAAAGAGCAACGAGATCAAGAATCTGATGGCCAACTCGAAGCTGCACAAGGTTTTCCCTGGTATGGATTACACCCCCATCAACACACAGTATCCTTGGTGTATACATGACCCACCGTCACAGAACAATGTCACTCGTGACATTGCTGTGCTGAGCCAACTCACCAACAAGGTTCGCACCTATGGTACCGATTGCAACCAGACTGAGATGGTTATTCACGCCATCAAGCAGCTTGACCTACAGGACGACATGAAGATCTGGATGGGGGTGTGGCAGGACGACAATACGACGACGAATGCTCGCCAGCTTGAACAGATGTGGTCAGTTCTGGATGAGTATGGTGACGGGCCTTTCGAGGGCATCATTGTCGCCAACGAGATTCTCTTCCGTGAGGAAATGAACATCACTACCCTCGGCAAGTTGCTGGACGAGGTCCGTACCAACCTTACTGATCGAGACCTTGATCTTCCTGTTGCTACCTCGGATCTGGGTGATGACTGGTCTGTGCCACTCGGGAAAGATTCTGATTACCTCATGTCCAACATCCATCCATTCTTTGCCGGCACCCCTGCTGACAAGGCTGCTGCATGGACCATCAACTTTTTCGAGCAATTCAACGGTGATATGTTCAAATCTGACAAGAAGAAGAACATCATTTCCGAAACAGGATGGCCAACGGGCGGAGGAACCAATTGTGGTGAGGCGAAGAGCTGCTCTGATGGTGCGGTTGCTAGTGTCGATGGCCTCAACACCTTCTTGAAGGACTGGGTCTGCCAGGCTCTTGCTAATGGCACCAACTACTTCTGGTTCTCCGCTTTTGACGAGCCTTGGAAGGAAAGCTTTAATGAGAAAGGTAAAGAATGGGAAGACAAATGGGGTCTCATGGACGTCAACCGCAACCTGAAAAAGGGCGTTGAGATTCCCGATTGTGATGGCAAGACTGTGTCGTCATAATCAAGCTTCTTTCACTTGAACCTTCTCGTGAAGCCATCAAAAGCATCATTGTTACGCTTATGAGATACATGGAATGTTGGGAGGTGTGTATATTGCTCTAGGCATATGTTTCCCCATATGTTATGAGCCCAATTTGGTTTGACAGGAGTTTTGGAGCTTTTGGTCGATATGCTTGTTATCAAGAAGTTTGGGGCGAAGGTTTACGGATCTGTATGATTAAAGGATCGATATCAGTGTTTGGCAGTCATGTTGTTTTTTATGGAGAGCTGCGCGTCGTTGGATCGTCGTCTGCCTGGACTCGGAGTTTGAAGGAGGAAGGCGGCGCAGGCGACCGTCACTGAGCTCGCCCAGTACTCTGGGCCAGGCAAGGTCCATTTTTGTTAGAAGCCGTCGCGAATAGTACATAGTATAGTCATGAGCGATAAGATACATATTGGTGATTCATAGTCTTGTCACGTGCGGCCCTCCAATGGGTCTGTCCATATATGGTGATTATGATTGAGCGAAATCCTGTATACCATTTAATGGCTATCTGATTGCTAATGATCATCTCATTGTCCTTCCAACCTCGACAGCTCATTGAGACCAGCAATAAGCATAAACCTGAGATGTTCGAACACCGGACTATGGGGGCTGATGGCGAAATGACAATGTTGTCTCAAACCTGCCTAGCTGTATTTTCCTTCTCCCGCTGCGGTGAAATTCGAGCAAAGTCGACTGTTCTGACCCCATCGAGTTCCGCTCACTTCTTAAAGTGAGAGAAGCTGCGTCATAGGTGATTGAGACTGACGAGCGTGCAACTAGAAAGCCATGTCGTCTTGGTCCTCCTGGACAGTGGGCGGCTGGTACACTTGTGTGCCACCTGTACGCTCACTCTTGTCTTCGAGGACACCTGATGTAGGCTCTTTTGCGATGCCAGAAAGGCGTGACTGGAGAGAATTTGCCTCGTTGGTAGTAGCATTATAGAGCTGCGGGTCAACGACAGGCTGGTTAGCCACAGGCCAAGCAGGGCCTCTGTTGACAAAGCCAGTGTGCGAGTACAAGGGGACGCGGTCGGTTGCAGGTGTAGGTCCGGGAGCGGCGTTGAAGCTGGGGTATTGCTGCTGCTGGCCTACCGGGCCATGGGCGTTGTACGGTTGGCGGAAGATGACATCCATCATCAAGTTGAGCTTGATGTGACACTTCTGGATGTCTTCGTGCATTACCCTCAGACGATCTGCGATGTAGGGGCTGACGGAGCTTCGAGGCTGCTGCAACAGATCGTGGAGCTTCTGGTTGATGATCTGGAGCTGCTCATCGATGGGAGGGGCGCCGATGCCATTATTGACAGGCCCGGTGGTGTACCTGTGGTGATCAAAGTCCGTGTTGGGGAACAGCCCAGGTGGAGACTGAGAAGGAAGTAGTTGGTCCTGCTCTCCATAGTCGTTGTACACGGGTGTCATGTAGTTCCTGCTCTGTTGCTCAGTGAGGAGCATGTTGAATGGCGAGTGGAGAGGTTTGGTGTCATCGCCCTCATCATCGACTTCGTCGTAGTCGACATCTTCATCGCCAGTATCAACAGCGATGCCCTTGAGGTTGACGTGGTCACGTCTTCCACGTTCAGTGGCTCTCAGCTCCGCCTCCTTGTTGAGATGTCGCCTGACCATTTCCTCTAGATCGATGCCGCAAATGACACTCCCATTCTTGACCCTGCATCACCAAGTCAGCTTCTTCTCTGACTCTTGATATTTGGTTGTCCCAAGGAAAAAAAAGTATGTTGTACCTCCTTGCCATGAGGGACTTGGCTGCAGCCAAGAGCATGTTGCGCTTCGCAGTGACGCTTGCTTTCTCATAGTCCTTCTTCTTGGAGGTGCGGGCACACATGTTCCAGATGGCGTTGTACTCATGGCGACGGGCCTTCTCACGCCTCTGCTGCTCGGGGGGCAAGTTGGCCAGACGACGACGGACTCGCACAGTTGGGGGATGAGTAGAATAGCCCGTGGACTTTTGGAGGCGTCCGTCGGGCATGTTGTCCAACTCGTAAATTAGCTTCAAAGCTTTCGTGACCGAATAAAGGGGTGCTTTGGATAACAGGTTCCGAAGATGCGCTCGTGTATTCGGAGTAAAAATAATTACGATGAAAGAAGAACCTGCAAATAAGTGTAGGAATATGTGGTGGGAAGGGATAGAGATAAAAGAGGCAGAATAGGTCGGGCCTACTTATAGATCGAAGAAGAGGCGCTCGTGTAAAGCAACGCTGATGCATTGCGTAGGCAGGCACGGGGTAGTTTGGGTTTTGGTGATATTTGGTAATTTGCATAGAAGGGATGATAGCGGTGTGTTGATTCCTGGGGTGGTAGGCTTGACATGTTGGCGAGCAACTAAGCAACTGGGAGCGCCGGGACAAGGCACGACACTCAATGATAAGTAGTCCCAGCACACCCCGTATTCAGCAGCGTAGTAGGGGGCTCCATCCGCAGCTGCACGCAATTGAAGCTTCCCAATACCGGTACCTAGTTATTATGATAGAGTTGTTGCCTGGAGCCTTGTGACGAGTCCATCTTCGTCCACGTGATCCCTTCTGAAACTTGCCTGAACAGTTTCATCAGACGACTTGTCTGCTGCATCGACGGGTGTTTCAGCAGGGCTTGATTTCCAGTATATGGATGTGCTCGTAAAAGCTGTGCAGGAATGTTCCTTGGGAAACGAGGCCTTGTTGTAAGTCTGCTCCATCTTGCGTATGCTATCGAGATCCGTAGTGGAATCTCCGAGGTTGACACTAGAAAGAAAGAATGAATGATTACAATTTAGAATACTTGATGCAAATTCGTGAGGCGAGGAAGATTTTTGGAGCTTGCTTACCTGTCCCATACATCCCACCCCGTACCTACAAATATGCTGGGAAGATGGTTCTCCAGGGCCATGGCATATATGGGCCGATAGAGGTGGACGGCAAACAAGAGGCAGTCACCAGTCACCTTTGCGAAGCCATCCGGAGACTCCAAGACAGAATGCCCTAGAGTTTTGAGAAAATCCTCGTCCGAGGGGCTGAACATTGGCTCCTGAAAATAGCAGGGAATTTTGGCTTTGCTTGACTTTTCTGGAACATGGGTTTACCATCAGCCATTGCAAGTCAGAGAGTAACATTAACAACATACCCAGTTCTTCCACCATGACGAGAAAAGCAATCAGTTGGAGATATGTCTTTCGCTTCGTTTCCCACCCACTATCGGGGGGATCAAACGTCCCTATGCCGAGACAAACGGCGCATGAGATGGGTCTGCTTTGACCATGGACCAGCTCTCTGAGCTCCGACGCGGTATTGCTTTTGTCCCACTGAGATCGGATAAGATGATACTCGGCGCAGATGTCAGCGGCTGATCGCAGATCTTCAGTTCGAGGCTTTGGGATCGATGCTTGGAGTTTATCGTCGTTGGTCTTCAAACTACCTCGGGCTTTACCACGGCCACGCCGGGATTTTGGAGCCACAAAGGTCCATTCTGATTCGCTCGACGGCATTGCTCGGTTTAATTAATGTGAGCATATATTGAGATGAGTATATAGTGTTGAGTTGAACTTTTCTAATTTTTTTTCACTTTTTTTCTCTTAGAGATTTCAATCGTGGTGGTTCAAGTACTGAGATTTGTGGGGTTACGTTATGAGGTGAGGGCTCGGTCAGGACCGACGTCGAATCTTTCCGTCTTTACCACCGGCACCACCACCATTACCACGACATGTCCATAATCCGTACATACGTTTAGGCGCCCACCCTCCAAATTCATCATTCAGGTGCATATGCGATGCGAATGATTTCAGATATACCAATTCAGATACACCAACGTGCACCGATCACTTCATTCTCCGGTTTCCATTGATGGCGCAAATGCCGAGCTATTCGCGCTCGAAAGGGGGGGGGGGACACACATCAACAAACTATTGAACCGGATTGAGTTACGGCACAAGTTGGTCTACGGCGCATGATGCGAGATATCAGAGGCATGCATTACAGCACTTGTACTCCGTATGGAGACTTGCTGACGCTCGGCTGCTAGGTTCGGCTCTTGTTCCGGTACGATCATGAGTTCATGAGAGTTATTTTTTGGGGGTGCGCTTTATTAGGGGGAGGTTTTATCGATGGACATGCGAGCAAGATGCTGCATGCATGCATTGGACGACCTTTTCGAGGTTGACCGACCGGGCCCTTCCTGTCAACTGTGACCCAAGTGCAAATGTCTTGGAGAGGGGGGAGCAGGGGTGTCATCTGCCAACTCCATCGACCGACCGACCCCCCCAAAGTTCCCACACCTTCAACGGGAAAATGTTGACCAAACTAAACCAAACGAGGACGCGGGCGCTTAAAACAAGCTCACTTCTCCAACCACATTGCACAACGGCCTTGGCCTCCGCGAATCGCCCGTTTCTCGTTCCTCATTGGCCATCACATGGTGCCGGCGGGAGGGGATCCCTTCGAGATGCACAGCTCGACCAATCTCCTCGCGGCGCAGGGAGAGGGACCCATTGGTCCTGCAAGATGAGCGCCTGGCTTCTTGTGAATGGTCAACTGTTGAATGTGGTGCGACCCGGCTCTGCATATGCACTTTCGGCTTTGGTGCAAGCAAGGCCGCCGCCGGGATGGCCCGTAAGACCTCTTTTGACCCCCCAACCCATGTCGTTTGCCGTCTTTGTGCTCATATTCCTTCCTCCTGTCATCTATTATCATTACACCTTTAGCTGACATTGAACCTACTTTGAGACGTCTGGACTTCCATCTTCGAAAAAAAAAAAAAAACAGAGAAGACCTCACCCTACCCATCGCCTCCTTCTTTAACACAAGACAAACCACCCCCCGGCCGCCTCTGTGTAATTAGCGACAAGCGAACCCTTTGATCGAGAATTGGCGGCGACATCATTTTTTGGAGGCATTAGATTGCGACAAATCACCAGCAATCTTGTATCATCACCACCTTTGACCGTGAGGGCAAACGCCTGAGCAATCCGACCCCAAGCACCCTGTACGCCTAGCTTCAAAATGCGCTTCTCCATCCTACTCTCGCTTGCCCTCGCGAGCCTCAGCTCAGCACACATCGTCATTAGCTACCCTGGCTGGCGAGGGAACAACCTTCGGACCACAGACGAGCATCCCTATGGCATGCAATGGAACTACCCTTGTGAGTCAGCCGTTTTTCGCCCTACTCTCAACTTATTATAACTTCATATGGACTTACACCAAATTTCAGGTGGTGGCTTGGGAACTACAAAGAATCGCACCTACTGGCCTACGACCGGCGGCGCCATTGCTTACCAGCCGGGCTGGTTTCGTGGCCACCAGACGGCCCTCTCATTCATCAACCTTGGCTTTGGCACTGATGGCCCCGACGACGGACCCATCGACATGTCGAACCCCATGATTCCCGGATTTCAGATCCTCGGTCCCTCCAACGGTCCTTACCCTGGCACTATCTGCTTCCCCCAGGTGCCTCTGCCCAAGAATGCCAATGTCAAGGCCGGTGACTTGGCTACCATTCAAGTTGTCGAACTGGCTATTCATGGCGCCGCACTGTATTCGGTAAGTTCCTACTTGGTGGACAAGAAAGATGGAACAAAATAAAGTCTGGAAAGCTGACGGCTGCAAAAGTGTGTCGATATTGAGTTTGTCGAGCCCGATGACGACCGTCTGGAGGAAGTCACCGAGGACAATTGCTTCAATTCAACTGAGCTCGGCTTCGCAGAGATGTACACCATCGCCACGGTCGATCCGGTCACGGGAAAGCGCTACGATGACGGCACCTCTGCCGGCCCGAGTTCTTTCCAGCAACCCGCCATCTTCAGCCTCGTATCCATCTTTACACTTGGCCTTTGGACGCTCCTGTAGACAGGCTCACAGGGATTCTTGATGCACATGATGTATATGGGTTTTATTTTTTGGATGGTGGTGGCGTTTGCTGTACATAAATAATGGGCTTGGACAAAGCTGAAACGAGCATTGAAAGGCGTTTTCTTGGATTATTTGGCGTTTCCCGTCGCGGGTCTATTGGTTTTTTCTAAGTCATACGTATATATATATACCTTGCTCCAAAAAAGGGGTCATCAATCTTTACGTCTTACAATCATACCTGCCCCTAATATGATGACCAGCACTTGGGGATAGGAATCAGCTGGCAGACCATTCACAACATGGGACAGTCTTCTGACCTGGAAAATGTCTTCGATTTCCCCCTCATCTAAAATGCTTGTGGTGCTGGGGCTGTCTAAATGATATAGAACAGCAAATGATGTCCTTGCACTTCAGGGAATCTAGCTAGTATTATCGAATCAAGGTGGCGCACTCCCGAGCCACTTGTTTAACCCTCTCCTCCGCTCCGGCATTGCCTGCCTTGGAAACCGCCGACTTGATATCGATACCAGTCACCACCTCTGATCCCTCCTTGAGCACCGTTCCAAGAGCAATAAGTCCGCGGTACAGGACTTCCGAGTCACTCTGACCACTCAGCACCGTGCTCAGAATGATGACCAAACGCCTTCGCTGGGCGGGAGTGAGCTGCTTTTCGCGCGACACGAGGACGGCATAATTGAGGCACGCCGTCGTTAGGGCAATAAGTATATTGCGGTTGAACTTGCCGATAGCATCGCCGCCCTTGATGCCAGTGATACGCTCCATGAAGGTGAGAGCACCGTCAGTCTGCGAGCTTGCGAGGCTACGGCCATCAGCAGTCGAAAAGACATTGGCCAAGACACGGAGGCCCATCATGATGGCGTTCTCGTTGGGGCTCTCATCCGAAGGGAGCGACGAGCCAACAGCGAGTTCGAGCAGCGACCCTTGAGGGCTAGTTATTTGGGCTGCTGTATGATATCTGGCCACACAACGGAGCAAATCAAGGCCAGCAAGCCGATCTACGTACGGCCATTGCGTGACAATTTTCACGACGAGATCTAGTGACGTAGGAGGAATAGGCTTAGCCGATTCTAGCGCTGCTCGGAGGTCTTGCAGAATGGACTCTTCCCCAGGATTCAACGCAGAGTCTTTCCGGCCGGCAGAGATCATGGTCTTGTTTACAGCCAGGATTTTATTGACGATTGCTATGTAGTGTTAGCAAGTATAAACCGATGAGTAGGAATTTAGTATCGTGTACACACCTTCATATTTGGCAGCTGATATGCTGAGGTATTCAGTCTGCGGGATCATCTTGGGCTGTTGTGAGGCAGCCTCGCCTGGCCTGTATCTTGATTCGGTTCCATATGGATCGGGCCCAGTGCTCTCGCTTTGAGCTCCCATTGAAGCGCCCTGAGTGTTTTGTGTGATAAAGTTCGCGACGTTGTCTAGATAAGATACAGGTAGTTCGTTATCGGAGAGGAACTTGGTCGCGCGCTCGTATGGGTTCTCGGATAAGTTGTAGGGCAGCTTCAGCGGAGGCTTTCCATCCTCAATGTCGACATCGAAGACGTAGTCGTACATCCTGCCATTGTATTCGACCTTTTTACCAGTGCTTCCCACTGCGTCAACGACAGTGCCGACGTTTTCCCACTGTTGTTTGCTCATGGACCATTGATGTGCTGAAACCGAACCGTCTGCTTCCTTGATCATTTGGACTTGGCCCTCTTTTGTGCCTGATTTACTAGTCAGGAATTCAGGGCCTGGCAGCTTTTCCTTGTTGACACCGCCCATTTGCTGCTGGGGAATAGATGAAGACTTGACAGATTCGTCGAATTCCTTGAGTGTTTGAGCATCGGCAACTCGGTCTGCGCTGCGGGTAAACACACGGGCAAAGCCGTCGCTCGAGCCCGTCACAATATCACCCGTCTCGGAGTTGACAGCTACAGCCCAGACGGATATGGCGGGGTGTGTGATAGTTTGTACCGACTCATTGCCTCGCCAAACTCGTACAGTCCGGTCTTCTCCGGAACTGATCAACTCGCCTGAAGGCAGAGCCACCAAGCTATAGATGAAGCTATCATGACCGTGAAGCTCAGCAATCTGCTGCCCGTTGAGCTTCCACAAGCGGATAGCCCCATCATTGCTAGCGCTAGCGATATCTGCTCCGCTGGGGTGGTTGCTCGGTACTCTGCAGAGAGCACGTACGATGTCTGGGGTGTATATGGTTGACCGAGGCGCGACCTCGCCGCCGGAGGCCTTCGTCAGATCGAAAATACGAATGCTCTTGTCCGCACAAGCAGTGATGACTGTTTTGTCGTCAAATGCAAGGACGCCCCACACGGCCACACCTCCATGACCACCCAGCATGTACTCCGTATCCCACTTGTCCAAGTTCCACACCCTGGCTTGACCATCCCAGCCTCCGGTGACAACGTATGATGCTGTTGGAGAGACATCTATGGTGCAAACATTATGGGCGTGACCAACCATCAGCCGCTCGGCATTGTCGCTGGGAAGCTTCGTTGGTGATTTGACCTCGATGATGGTGTCCTTCCCGCCTGAGATGACCAAACCATCCGGATGCTCTTGGTTGGGAGGGAAAAATGCCAATGCGTTGACATACTCAGAACCTCGGCTCAACAAGGAGCCCTCAAAAGTGGGAGGAGTAGCTTGGGTTCGTCGCCATGTCCGTACGCTGCAGTCTCGGGATGCGGAGAGTATCAGATCGGGGGAGGGGAAGCTGAGGGCGCGGACCTGTGCTTTGTCAGTGGCATATACGATACTAGTCTAAGCAAAGGCAGACATACATCCGCCTCATGACCAGCGAGTTGCGCTGAAAGTTTGAAGTCGCCCTCAGCCATGGTGTTGGTTGCGCGCTTGCCAATAGCAGTACCGGAGCTTGGGTGATGACAGCGGGGCAGCTCCCGGTCGGGAAATTGAACAAGATGGAAGAAAAGGTTCTAGGTAGTGTTCGCCGGAGTTTCAGTAATATGTTCCCGTGTGGTAACCGGAGTTGAGATCAGAGGGAAAAAGCGATTTTCAGGCAATGTCCAATCTGTTGTCAGTGCTCCTGAGTAGCTATGGCACCTGGTGCCGGAGTTGACGAATAGGTGCTCGGGAGAAGATGACGGAATCGAGTCGGCGCTTGCTGTGGACGTTTGCCGACAGCAGGCCACAGCCCGCTAAGTTGCTGCTGCTTCCAGGCGCAAGGTACCTGGGCCTGTAGTGGAGACGCATTGGTGGAAGTAACTTCTGGAGAGCTCGAGCCACAGGTACTTCAAGAAAAGTGGACACAAACCAGAGGTACTTAGCCAATGCCCCTCCTTTGTGGCGCACGCGCTAGCCCTTAACAGCTGCCTCTTCTGCCCCGCGTGAGCCTCGCGTGCTTAGGATGTGTTACCTAAATTGATCGACAGAAAAGATTCCTCATATACCTCTAGTAATAGAGCCAAGTGTGGCTGGTTTATTTTGACCTCCACGGCCAAATATATCTTCAATGCCGCGGTTGCTAATAAGTTTCTCTTCATAATCTCCTTGCGACAACGACCGCGCTCGGTAGCGCATCAACCCTCACTTCATGCATCAAACATTAACGACGGTTACGATTACGTGTTAACGATTACTACGACCTCTTCTTGCCCCCCATCCTTCCTCGCCTCGACCAAATACCACGCATTCCTCCCTCCCGCTCTGTGGCCGGTTTTCCAACCTCGACAGCAAACAGTTCAAATTTCATCATGGCTACCGAAGCACCGAGGCAGTACGTGCCTTTGACCTGCCATGGTCATTCTCGACCTGTTACGCATATCCATTTCTCGCATCTGGAAAAAGACGATCAGTATTTCATCATCTCCGCTTGCAAGGGTATGTACATGTTGGATGTGATATGGGGACATCCGCTTACCATATCCGCTTGCCGTGGTTGCTTGCTGATCGGGACATTTAGATGGGAATCCGATGCTCCGCGATGGTGTAACTGGGGACTGGTATGTGTCCCTGCCCAAAGGATCCAGGGATACAATCTAATTGCGCTCTCCAGGATTGGCACTTTTATCGGCCACAAAGGTGCTGTGTGGCAGGCTCGCCTCAGCCCGGACTCTTCCAATGCCGCCACTGCTTCAGCAGACTTTACAGCGTATGTCTCGTTTTCCAATGACTTGTCGGCTTTGCTCTAATTTGGGTTGCGATAGTAAGATCTGGGATACCCACACCGGCGAGGTCCTCTATACCATCCAGCACGATCACATTGTCCGCGCCATTGCGTACCCCCCCGACAACTCTGAACTGCTCGCAACTGGTGGCATGGAGAAAAGACTGAGGATTTTTGATCTCGCCGAGCTCGCCCCACCGATTGAAGGAGAGCCGACTGCAATTCACGCCAGACAAGGTTTCGAGATCGGGGAGGGTATCCATACCGCACCAATCAAGTTCATCTGCTGGACGCACGACCCCAACATTATCGTCACTGCCGCCGATAAGACACTTAGGTGGCTCGATCTACCAAGCCGTTCATGCATTCACCAAGAGGTCCTTGACGGTGAAATCCGTTCGTGCGAGATGGTTTCTCTAGCTCCTGAATATTCCTCGCCTAGTGACATTGGTGGTGGCAAGCCCGTGCTGGCCGTGTCGGCAGGAAAGACAGCTTACTTTTGGGGAGGCGACCGCGCAATGGAAGAAATCAAGAGAATTACACTTCCCAAGACGATCGCAAGTGTGGGGATCGATCTGAAGAACCGCAAGATCGTGGTCGGTGAAGAGCCAGGCACTTGGGCCAAGGTTGTGGGCTTCGATGATGAAAACGAGATTGACACCCACAAGGGTCACCATGGACCAATCTGGTCCATCGGCTTCTCGCCAGATGGCAAGCTATATGCTACTGGATCTGAAGACGGCACCATCAAGCTGTGGAAGAACTGCGAGGGCTACTACGGCCTCTGGCGCGGCGGCGAACGCTCTACCGAATAGACGGGTGACAAGGGCACAGCAACCGGCAACGTGCACTTGCGACGGCTGCATTTCCTAGCCGGGTAATATGGATGAAACGAAACTAAAGCTGTTCAACTTGACACTATAATGCATGTGACATTTGAAGTTAGAGGGATAATAAAGTACTGACGTTGGCCTTTCTTCATAGATAAAACGCATCGGCTAATATGTGCACAGATATGCAGACATATTTGGACGGAGTTGACAAGACGCGTCGGCTGATATGTGGACAGATAACCCCACGCGGGAGGGGGCGGATCTCAAGCATGGAGGACTGGGCTTACTTTTGACTACTTATCGAGTTCTACCAGGAAGGTATGGCCGGTTCTCTTTCTTATCCTGATAGCTATTGCATTTTGACACCTTGATAACGACAAGAACATCCCAATATTAGCCTTTTGTTAATCAGGAAAGTCGAGTATGGTCACTCTTGTCAGTTCTATCTATCGAGGCATGTTTCGCATGCGATGCTATATGTCGTTTCCCGAGGTCTTGCTCTTGTCATTCGTATTAGTGGATGTTGCGCGATGTCCTGCTTCCCCCCTCCTCCCTCCCCTCTCCCCCCTCCGGCGTAGGTATGCAGGTATATTTAGGACGGAGTTATTGATATCAAGCGGACGTTGCATACATACCTTCAGGTCGGCCGATGCTTTCAGTCATAGGATATCAGCGTTACGCAGCTCATGCTGTGACCAAGGAGCCTGCGCGACGTGTAACCCCGCCACCAGTGCTTGGGTAGCCCACAAGTGCCGGCGTGCTTGGATGTAGGCAAATGCACACAACCCATCCGATCCGGAATAGAGGGTTTAGATCGGGAGAAAAGGGCCAAGGAATCCTTTTTTGCCGCCAATTGGAGAAACTGAGGGGGTTGTCTTGGACGTCGTAACTATTACACAATGGATGTGATGTTGGTTCTGGACGCTTGTCTGCATTATGAGCAGTCGAATGGCAGATAAGAACGTTGCCTAGCATGACACTGTTGGCTGCTTTTATCAATAGTGCGGTGGTATTGGTGACAGCAATCCTACGTCTGATCTATCACAATTTAGGACGACTCACATACCCGTGTCTTTTGCCGGGATAACTTGTGGCGTCTTAAGTATGTTGGGCCGTTATGCAACAAGACAAGCTGCAGCTTTCCATCCGAAGCCAACCCTTTTTTTGGAACCCGGCTTTGCATTATGTTCCCCTCTTTTTAAAAGTTCTCGACACACAGTACCCGCAATATTTTTCTCTCCCGAACCAATTGATCTTGGGGTTGACAAGATGTGTGTGTGGGCGTGAACAAGGGTGTCGGTGCGGCGCCGGAGGGGGGTTGCAAGTCAAACCCCAGGTATAGGTCAACTACATACATGATGCTAAAGGATGATGGCTGCAGTCTCCTGCGGCTGCTATTTGATTTCAGGCACGCGAGGCGAAGGCCGAGGTTGCCGCCGGAGAGAGCAGTTGGGCGGCTCGCACTTTATAATTCATGTCTTCCTTCCCCTCTTCTCTCTCTTTGTCAAATCAGGCAATCCTCTTCATCGCCATCTCGTCTTGGGCGGCGAATTGATCGTCAGTACTATTTCCCTATCTTTGTTACTGTATCTAAAGAAATAAGTCGCTGACCTTGACGCAATAGGCAAATTCAAAAGACGACACCCTTCTCCGGTACTCTTTGTTGCCCAGTTGATATAAGTCCTGAGTGCAAAGATCCTACTCCAAGGTTGCTGCCTGTCTTCATGAACCTCTACCCTCATCAACGATCCTTCATGGATCACCAATCCTCCCCCGTGGCGGCGGTTGCCCTTCAGCCAGCTCCTATCCTTCATAATGAACCTTTGCAGCGTGCGATGATCGAAGCACCTCGCTATCAGGGCCCTGACAGTCATGTCAACCCTGCGCCTGCTCAGCAGATGTTTCGCCAGCCTGGCTTTTCAGCCGATCAGAGGGTGCCTCATGGGGATTTCATCTTTGCCTTCCCCTGGAACCCAAACTCCTTCAGCCGATACGGCCAGGGGGAAGAATGGATTTACGAGTCGATGCCCAGCCAGCAGCCTACCACGAATGCTTACATGGAAACCAGCTCAGACAGCTACCAGGTATCACAACCTGGCCCGTCTGCATTCCAGGCCCCTGCACCCCAGCTCTCTACACCCCAGATCTTTGCACCCCAACTCTCTGCACCCCAGCCCTTTTCATCGCAGGTGCCCATCAAACGAGAGCAAGAAGATGGAAGCTTCATGTTTCCATATTCCCTCCCCAACGCAGAAACGCACGTGGCCGATGAGGTCTCCACGCCCGAGGGCATAAAGGAAGAGCAAATCCAAGTTGATGAGAGCAGGAAGCGCTCTGCTGAACCTGACGAATCCCCTCGTAAGCGCAGGTCTTCTAAATCGGCGAGCAGCCCGCCATTCAATGAAGACACACTCCAACAGATGGACTCGGGGTCCAAGAGGACTCGACACGACATCGTCGAACGAAGGTACAGAGAGAGGATGAACCTCGCCATAGCAGACTTGAGTGCTGCAATCCCATCGATGAGGGGGCTTGGGGGAGAGATGCAGGACGGCTCCCAAGGTCCCTCTCGCGGTGCCAAGCTTTTCAAAGTGCCCATTCTCAAGGGCGCCAGAGGCTACATCCTGGAGCTCGAGGAGCAACTGGCAGCGCTCAGGAGGCAGCACTGCTTGCTGATTGCGCAGCTTGAAATGTTCCAAGCTGCTCTTAGTCAGATGCCAGCTCCCACGGCTGTGCCGTTCTCGGGTGCATGGTACGAGTTTGGTGTTGATAATTGAAAAAGTCCAACCGATACGACTTTGAGGATTTTGTGGATGTTGATGCAATCTCTAATCTTTGGTATTTCATTGAGCTCCTCTGACTGTCTCTACGGGTTTGTTCGTTTATTCATCACTGATTGGCAAGTTTGGAAGTGTCTTCGGAAATCTGGTAATAAGTTGCGCATCTAATTGGCTGGAAGGACCGTCTCATTGTTGCAAGAAATATAAATTGTTGATCGTCAAGGAATAAATCATGAGCGTGCTCCCTAACTGATTTTGACGCTGCGCCATCATCTTCATATCTTCACCCCCCGTCTTGAGGACCGTGAGTAGCGAAGGTACCGATTTGGCCTTGAGCATTCGGAGCGTCTGTAAACTAGTGAGCACTCATTATATACAGTGATACACAACATCTGACGACTGCCGCGCGGCTGCCCGTAGAGATAGACCACCACGAAGGCTTGGTAGAAAGTAGACCATGTAATCGAGCCTAATGTCTCCCAGGCCCAGCCTATGGTGGATTGCCGCCGGCTCAGATGGTGATTTCCATCAAATTGTTGAGGAACTGCTCTTTGTCGATGCCCTTGACGACGTACTTGTTGGACAATTCCATGGTGATTGGGTTGAAGAGGGCAGGCAGGCCATACCACTGGGCTGCGAAGCGGTCGTAGCCCTCGGCGAGAGCAATGGGATCTTGAAAGGTAGCCTTACGGCCCCAAAGAGCGAGATGCTTAAGAGAAGCACGACCATTCGGAAGGCTTTTATGGTTAATCGGGGAATTGTTTATCTGGCAATAGTACACGCATCTAGGACTGAGCTAACTATCATCCTCTGATGTCCAGTCAAGGAACGGTAATCTGGGGGCAGCATTGATGTTGGTGTTCTTCACCCCGACAGACTCAATAGTCGGCCGAGGCCATGGCAGCCGTGGCAGAGTAGACGCGAAGAGGAGGAAGTGTATGTACTGAGTATTACTGAGGCCGGAGGAGGCGAGTAGGGGATGTCATGATTGGTGTTTCTTAATTAAAATGATAAGCTATTTCATGAGAGCTACATCTGCCGGGTAATTGAAAAGCATCATGTAGGGATACACCGTCTGGCATAGACTTTTTTCTACTCTACAAAGCGTATGTTTGTTCGCGAATGGTGATGCGTTGGTGATGCCGATTACAAGAGGTGTTTCTGACGTCATTATTGACCATTTATGGAAGGAAGTCAAGTAGGCGGATTAGTAGGAGATGAGAGTTCAGTGAAGCAGGAGAGGAGGACGAATATGTGAAAATGGTTTTTGTTGAGGGTCATTCATACGAAGGCGGGTTTACTACGCTGAGAAAGAACGTGTATGGTTTGTGGCTTTCGATGAAGTGATGGACGATATGGCCATTTAACGACCAAGTGAAAGAAGATTTTGGCGCTCACGGCGTTAGCTTTGTGCTTATTTTTGTAGCTTTAGTGCAATCTTTTCTGTCGCCCTCATGAATCCCTCTTCATTTCTCACCCTTGAGCTGTGCCCACGGAAAAAATAAAAGAGCAGATCTATCACCTGGGGTGTTGAAACATCAAGCTTGTTTTAATAATGGCAGGTGCGGGGTCGAATGACTTCAGGCAGCTAGGCAGACCCAGGCAGACCCAGGCATCACGGAGAATTAAACCGAGCAAGGCTTTTGATTGGCTTCTGTGACCGTAGCGTAGCGCGCTGGCCGAAGAGTCATCGTCCACTAACTTTATCATCGACCACTGAATTTCAATACTTGCGCCACCCAAATAAGTCAGTCAGCCTTGCTGTATTACAACAGGTCGTCTACTGCTTGTATTGAGTTGCACAGAGAACACATAGCCCCCATGTTCCCATGCTTATAAGAAAGTAACCTTGCACCATGGAGGACTGTAATTTTTCCTCCTCTTCTCCTCATTCTTAACCGTCTTTCTTTGATGCTACTGTTATCGCAACGACCTTATTTACCGTCATCGACAAAAAACAACTTTCGTGCATCTTCTTTCACGGTTGACGATAACCTCATTTATCCGACTTGCAATTTCTGACCTCCCAAAGGTAGAAGGGCGCAATGTTTGGCTACAACCAAAGATTTGTTGTTAACAGCGGCTGTTATGTCATCGTTAGTGACTGGGAGGGAATTCGCGAATACATCCCGCTCACCAGGGTTGATGCCCACACTACTATTCTTTCCACCACCTCTCGCACAATTCTGACGCAGACTTTTGAAAATCCTAATAAAGGTCAAGTATTGGAACAAGTTCAATATGATTTCCCTCTTTATGATGGAGTTTCAGTCTCCTCTTTCAAGTGCACAATCGGCGACCGAGTTCTCCATGGTCGAGTAAAGGAACGCCAACGCGCCAAAAAGGACTACCAAGATGCCGTTGCCAAGGGCCAGTCTGCTGGACTGTTTGAGCAATCTCTCGATGCCTCAGACGTCTTCACCACGACTATCGGAAACGTCCCCGCTGGAGGCATCGTTAAAGTCGAAATAACATACCTGGGCGAGCTCAAGTATGATGCCGAGTCCGAGGGCGTGCGCTTCACCATTCCCACCCATATCGCTCCTCGTTATGGCGAGAAATCGACAGTGAAGGGTAATGACAATGTTCTGGTGCAAGCCCAAGGGTTTGGCGTTACTGTGGACGTCGACATGCCGCAAGGCTGCACCATCAAGTCTGTGCAGTCCCCATCACATCCCTTGTCCGTCAACATCGGCTCTCTTACAACCAGCGATGCAAAAGACGAACCGTCACTTCTTAAAGCCAACGCCTCACTTGCGCTGGGATCAACAACACTCGACAAGGATTTCATTGTCCAGGTTGTGGTGCCCAAACTTGGAGAGCCGAGCGCAGTCATAGAGACTCATCCTGGTATGCCCCATCAACGTGCAATCATGACGACGCTGGTCCCCAAGTTCAAACTGCCTCAAGAGAAACCCGAAGTCGTTTTCATCTGCGACCGCAGTGGCAGCATGAGAGATAACATTCCCAATCTGAAGAATGCACTCGACATCTTCCTTCGGTCACTTCCAGTCGGCATTAAATTCAACATCTGCAGTTTTGGTTCTTCCTGCGATTTCTTGTTTGAAAAATCTCAGACTTACAGTCAAGAGACTTTGGATGTCGCAGTCATGTACGCCTCCAGTTTCTCGGCCAACTTGGGTGGGACAGAGATTCGTGTCCCGCTTGAAGAAACTTTCAAGCGACGCTACAATGACATGAATCTCGAGGTGTTCCTCCTGACTGATGGGGAGGTATGGAATCAGGAGTATCTCTTTAATCTCGTCAACTCGCAGGTCCTCAGCGGCAACGGAAACGTTCGAGTCTTCACCCTTGGCATTGGCAGGGATGTCAGTCACGCTCTTATCGAAGGGCTTGCTCGCGCAGGCCGAGGCTTTGCTCAGACCGTGGCCGAAGATGAGAAGATGAACAAAAAAGTTGTTCGTATGCTCAAAGCCGCTCTGAGTCCCCACGTGAACGACTACAGCTTGGAGTTGAAATTCGAATCTCCAGAAGATTCCAACTCTGGTGAGACCTCGGAAGACTTTGAGATTGTGGAAAAAATCATGGATCCTTTGCAGTTGAACATACAGTCATCCACCGAGGAAAAGGGAGAGACGGGGGAGGGTTCTAAGCCGAAAATATCCTTGTTCCAAACTGACCTGAGTGATAATGATGACGATGCTGGCATGACAGAAACACAGGACGTCGATGGCAAGTATGACCACTTGCCATTGGTTCCGGCCCCGACATACCTTCAGACGCCGGCAGACATACCACCTCTGTTCCCTTTTAATAGGTCGAACGTGTACGTTCTATTGTCGGACGACGCACCAGACCGAAGGCTCAAGTCTGTCGTTTTGCGCGGCAAATCAAATTACGGACCACTAGAGCTTGAGATTCCAGTCGATCGACCGGCAACCGAGTTGACAACCATCCACCAGCTGGCTGCAAGGAAGGCAGTTCAAGAGCTGGAAGAGGGTCGCGGCTGGATCACCAAGGCTCGAGATGGCGATTCTGGCAAGCTGTTGAAGGAAAAGTTTGAAGGCAGGTTCTCGGACATGGTTGAACGGGAAGCCGTGCGCCTTGGTGTCAAGTTTCAGGTGGCCTCCAAGTGGTGCTCTTATGTTGCTCTAGAGCAAGCACAACCAGGAGACATGTTCCATCAACGATTTGGAGCTGCGCCCAGTTCTCCTATGGTTCGACATGCAAATGCATATGGTTCACAGGACGAGGACCTTATTGACTACTCGGATGATGATGAGGGTATGTGCGTGGGGTTCTCCCTTATTGACGGTGGCGGCAGCCCGCCCGCCCCTGATCCCCCAACCACTTGGTTCAAAGGTTTCTCTCCTAGTGGTGGCGATGCTCTGTTTACGACTTCATCGAGCGCTATGACTGCTTCTGGTTCTTCTGGTCCTCTCTTTGGGGCATCAAGAACAGGATCCTCGGTCCAGCACAGAAACATTCTTCCGACAGAACTGGCTGAGAAATCTATGAGAGTTAAGACTGCTTCCGGTCCTTCTGGTCCTCTCTTTGGGGCATCAAGAATAGGATTCTCGGCCCAGCTCAACTCCAATCTTCCGGAACAAGCGGCTAGCGAGATTGACCCTTTGCAGGCCATCACCTCATTGCAGTCTTTCTCTGGCAGTTGGCCATGGAGCAGCGCACTAGAGGAAGCTACATGGTTGAGCAAGGGTCAGGCGCAGAAAAGGCTGGGAGATGAGTTGTCTGATGAACAGCTAGCGACGGTGGTTGCGATTGCCTTTTTGGAGAACAAGTTGGCATCTGAGGAGGAAAGCTGGAATATGCTCGTCTCTAAGGCAAAGGACTGGCTGAAGGACGTCATCGGTAATGACCGGATGGGAGAGCTGCTCGAGGCTGCCAAAGGCCTGTTTCAGAACGAGAACTAGATTTAATGACGCTGATATGAGAGGTTCATGTCGAGACTGGGATTTACTTTCAACTTGATCGAAATTTTGAGCCTGATGGGTGTCTGATGGTATTCGGGGCTCACTACACAGATGATATCCATAACAAACCTGAATATGATGATGATTTGATTAATCGCCAGTGGTGTCCTGATCTGTTGGAGTTGGTCGTCATACAAGTGAATGTTCATTCTAGATTTATCCGTCCCTTGAAGAAATATGTAGTGCTGGCCGGCCCAGGTCTGTTGGGTATTAGGTATGGGTGGTGATCACCGTGCACTGCCCACCCAAGGCTGACTCAACCAAGTCGAGGCTGACCGCGAAAGAAAAAAGGCGACAACAGCCAGGACTAATTGATTCCCGCTAGTATATACAATTTTGCCGTTTCTAAAACGTCGTCCCTCTGTTACTTGCGGTGGGACACGGCGTAGCAGCACCCACAGCCTCGTCCACTTTCGACCCCTGCCGCTCTGTCACAAGGCAGACCAGAACAATTGAGTTTTGTATGGAGTGATTGCATGATAACTTATATGCATTTAAAGACCTGGCAGTCGCCGTCCAGTCTACATTTTCAACCCTAGAATAAATCCCGTCGACCAGTATATCCGCTATTGCCTTGCTGCAGACAAAACCACAGTCAATATATATATATATATTGCAATGAGCAATGTCGATGGCACCTTTGGGCCAAGTATGGCCTTTTGGTCGGCTTCGACGGTCCTAACTCTATTTCTCATTCTAGGCTTCGTCCTCATCCGCTGCAACGGCAATCCCACCCGAACCGGCACGAGATGGTGCGAGGCTGCTTCAGTCCTGGTCCTCGTGTAAGTATCTATGCGAATTCTTTTATCGCCGTGCAGATGGCGTGTTGGGGCGGCGCGTCTGATGATTACATAGCTGGTGCATCTTTGGCGTCGCGTTGCTTGTCTATACACACTACGGTCCGTCGTCTGGAACGACTGCACCGGAATACGCTGAGATTAGGGGACATTTGGCGGTTCTCACGGACTTGTTTTCTCAGATTGGCATCGCTGCGCTCGTAGTGGCGCAGATACACATGGCCGTTGATACGCAGTATGCCACAGGCACCACCAATGACAGCGACGACAGGTCCCAGGCTGTGAGCATTTTCTGGTCCAAGATGCTGGCCCTCTACGTCTTCGCCCTCGTGTATGTCCTGTCGGTTGCAAAATCTGGCTTGCATGAGTGGCTCATCAGCAACGCTCCATCGACGCACGACGCCGGCCCGATGCGGGCGTTTGCTGGCATCAGCCTCTTCATTCAGCTGGTCCAAGCCCTTTTTGCAAGTTTCCCCTTGGGATTGGCTTTGGGCGAGGTGCGTTCCTTCTACCTCGTGTCGGCAAGTCTCATCACTTCGGACTGTGCGTGAACGTCACTGACACTGACACTGATATAGATCCATGTTCGGCTGGTAATTGCCAGTTTCTTGGTATGGGCAGCTACCGTGGTGAGAGTTGTGGTCAGTTGCATGGCAATGGGCCCGGTCATGGTCAACGAGCCGGATTACTCCCTGCCTTTGTGGATTGCCGCTGTCCAGACGGCATTCATCCCTTATTTCATTGTTGTTGCATTGATGCTTTGCTTCAGCACTCTTAAGCGGACAAGAAATGGTGTTTTAGGACCTGATTCTCTTTATGTCTAGGAAGCCTGCAACGTAAATCTATGCTATTTGAGGATTGGGGTTCAATTTGCATCTATACGCGATACACAGGGTTACCCATGTTGGAATGAATGAATTGACGCTGGCAATATTATACGCCTGGTAGATAAAGAAAAAGGTATCTTTTTACTTCTTCAAGAACTTGTCTAGGGCTTTTTGTGACGCTACGTTCCCCTCCTGGAAAAGCTTCCCCCTCTGATGCTCCCACCCGCCTTCCCTCAGCAGATCCTCGCCGTGCCCAACAGCAAACTGATCATCCCCCTTGACCAGCCCCGCGTACATTTCCTCAATGTACGGGCCAAGAGGCATGCCAATCTCCCCGCCATTGACGAGATCGGCCTGGTGCTTGGTATCATGCAGCTCCGTCTGCACGGCCGGGGGAAACACCTCTACCAGACGGACGTTGGTCTGCCCGGCCTCTTTAAGCTGCTGGCGGACGCACATGATGAAGGCGTGCAGAGCCGCCTTGGAAGCGTTGTAGTTTGGCGTGCGGATGAGCGCGGGGACGAGCCCCAGCGTGGCGCTCACGTACACGAGGTGACTACCCCGTTCCCGGGACCGCAGATGGGGCAGGAAGGCCGTCGTGAGGTGCACGGCCGAGGTGTAGTTGGTCGTCAGCTCCAGGGCGACTTGGCTCAAGTCGACGCCGGCGGGCTTGGTGAAATCAAAGGCACGCTGGATCCCCGAGTTGACGACGACGCAGTCCAGGTCCGGGTGCTGCCGCGTGATGGAGTCGGCAAAGGCTTGAATCTCGCTCAGCTGGGTGACGTCGAAGCGGACGGCCGTGGCCTTGTCTGAGCCGTGTTGCTGGACAAAGGCGTCGAGGTTTTCCTGGCGTCGGCCGACGACGATGACTTTGCTCCCTTGGGTGATGAGCTTTGCCGCGAGGGCTTGTCCAATGCCTGAGGTTGCCCCTAGGACGAGGGCCTTGTCGTAGATTGGTGGCATGACTTTTCTTTTTCTTTCATGGGGCTGTTTTTTGTTGATGTTTGAAACGCTCTGGCTGATGTTGGTATCTAATTAATGATGGCAGCGTCCAATGACCTGTATATATCTGTCTGTTTGTGTGTGTGTGTGTGTGTTCAATGCTACTTCTGGCGACTAGTGACGAGAGACACACATGCGGGGAAATCCCATCACCTCGAATGGGTTGATGCGGGGGTTTACGCTTATCCGCGACTCTTATGCTCCTTCTTGTTAACTTTGGTTAGTAGCCGCCATCAACTCCGTTCTTGCCTTTTAATCTTCCGACAATTATATGAAATTCTCCAGACTTGCCGTCGTTGCCGACCTGACAGGTTCTTTGCGCCGATAAATCGAGCTCAACTTTTATTATCAATTTTTCATTTTTTTTCAAATTCTTCTCAAGCTTCAGAGTTGGAATTATCGACATGTTCTGCAAATCCGATATCTAAATATTTCCGAGATTTACCATCATGGAAGTTGACAGGATGAGACGTTCGATAGGATAGGACCTGCTCAAACTGATGGGACAAGTGAAATATGAACCAAAAACGCAAAATAAGATGACATGTTTCATTCATTTGTTCACACACACACATATGCCGCATAATACAGTCAAATAAATCTACATTTCCTCCCTGTAACATGCATTCCTCCCTCCCTTTAGTCTTCGTTGCGACCACCATTCAACGCATTGATGGCAGCCGCGTGCTCCACGACGAGCGGCCGCGCCTCGTCTTCATCGTCAAGGTAGATGGTGAAGCCATCGTCGTGGTTCCGCCCGTAAGAATACCCAGAGTACCCATACTGCCAGTACATGGTGGGCATCCTCTCCTCCAGCGCAATGGCCTGCCACCCGCCCACGGCCTCGAGGCGGCTGACGTCGCTGACGGTCCCCAGATACTCCAGACGCGCCGCGTCCGTGAGCCAGCCGTACTCCTCGTGGACGACGGGCTTGCCAGCCTCGCGACCCGACGCGGCGTGATCCCGAATCCACCGATCCGTCCACTCGACGGTCTTGGTCCACCAGTCGGGGTACGAGTGGAAGACGCCAAAGTCGATGCTGGCGAGGGCCAGCTCGGCGTCAAAGTCGCCGCCATCGCCGCCGTTGTAAGCCCAGTCGTCGCTGTCAACGTTGAAGCCTCCCTCGCCTCCCCACGTCACCAGATGGTTGCCGTCGAGATCCTTGATGAAGGCGCTCATTTCCTCTATCCAGCTGCCCATGACCTCGGGGCTGCACCCGTCCGGGCTCCGGGGGAGGTTGCGCACCGCGTCGGCTCCGCAACGGGGTTCGTTGCCGAGCTCCCAGGCCATGATTGTTGGCGAGTCCTTGTACCGCGTGACGAATATTTCGACGTAGTTTTTGAACGCCTGCTTGATCTCGGGGACCGTGTAGAACTGTCGTCTTGATCGTTAGATTTTAGGGTCTTTTGCTGTGTCTGTCTGTCTGTCTGTCTGTCTGTCTGTCTTTCTTACATCGTCGTGGTATTGACCGCCAAGGTTGACCGTGTACATGTCCATGCCGCCATAATCGGCCCAGTTGTTGGTCAACGCGACAACCAACTTGATGCCTGATGCCTCGGCTGCCTCGACAACCTTGTCAAAAGGAGTCACGTCAATGGTCGGCTCGCCGTTGTCCCACCATTGGAAAACTGCCTCGGTGGCTCCGGCGCCCTCGCCGCCGTACTGAGGGAGGCCGTTGGGGTCGTACGTGACGTTCTTGTCGTTGAAGCCCCATGTTCGGAACACGCGGAGGCCAGCATCGTGGGCAGCATCGAGGCCCTTTTTGATATCTTCCTGGGTCTATTCGTAGATATTTCCATTAGTATTCTCTTCAACTTCCACCAATGGAAGAGGATATCCAAAGGGGGAAAAAATCATACTTACACCAGAAAAAGGAAAGTAGTACGCATTGCTACCGGCAAAGTAAAAGTCCTCTCCATCGAGCTTGAATTTCTCCCCTTCGACCGTCACGAAGCCCTTGGGTGCCTGACGCTTGCTCGGCAGGGCTGAGGCGCCCTGGGATAGCAGGCCCAGAGACGTAGCTGCGAGGGCACTGAGACGCATGATGAATCCAACGTGCAAAACAACAACAGAGTCAACTTGACAGCCAAAACATATCCATCACATTTACCAGTTCATCGACGGACAATTATTTAAACTTTTCCAAGACGGGCATTTTCGGCCATGTATATTGCCGACCTCGAAACGACCGCGGAAGAGGCGTCGCCGACTTTCCCCAATGGTACTAGAAATAATTCCCTAATGGGGTGGTTCGTTACATCGGTGCTCCGTAGATTATATACTTGTAGACGCCGGTGGGACGCCACCAATTCGACAGGGAGAGCCAACAAGTCAAGATTTGACGGGCGGAAGAAATTGTGAGCGAATCTTGGAAGACGGGGCTTGGATCCATTGAGCTCAACTTCCCCAGCTTTTGACCAATAATGGGCCTCAACTTCTCCTGCGTTGCATACTCCGTATACATGATGGGGATAATAATTCTCTTCGACGTAAGTATATACATACATACATACAGCATAGTGCAAAATGGATACCACAGCTATAGTCAACCCTTTTACATGTAAGAAGCTGGGACTCCATTGAGAAAGTGAACCCAACGATGGTTAAAACTAAAGCACCCAACATGCCGGAGCAAATCAATAAAGTGAGTCGATGAATTCCTCCACGGCCAGGTTAGTTTCCTCCGCCCGCTCCAGATGAACCCAGTGTCCGGCATCCAGTTCCTTGGCCGTCAGGTCCCGCGTCCAGGCCTGGAGAAGGCCCCTCTGCTGATCCGACCCCCGCCCTCCGATGAAAAGCGTCGGCTTCTCAATCACAAAGTCCTCGAACCCAGCCTCGTCGGGGGCAAAGAGGTTCCGAGCCCACATGCGATACCACTGCACCGCACCTTTGTAACCGTCACGGCGGCCAAACGCGTCAAGATGGTGGCGTTGAAGCTGGTCGGTGTACCACGCGCCCACCTGGACTTTCTTGCCCTCCTCGACGAACTGCTTCAGCGCCCCCAGCGGGTGAAACCACTTCTTCCAGACGTCGTCGCTGTCTTGGCAGAACAAGATGCTCATTGCTGATTCCGCGTTGTCCTCG
This sequence comes from Trichothecium sympodiale, assembly GCA_003012115.1. Classification (NCBI taxonomy): domain Eukaryota; kingdom Fungi; phylum Ascomycota; class Sordariomycetes; order Hypocreales; genus Trichothecium; species Trichothecium sympodiale. The sequence continues at coordinate 38,702 of PXOB01000026.1, read as the reverse complement.
AGAGCCTGTTGAGCACCGCCGCCGTCGTCGTCTCCCGATATCCAAGAGACGTAGCCGAGCAATTCGTAACCGAGAAAGTCCCTGGTCATGGAGTTGATGGCATCCAGGTCAAACGGCGTGCCCAGCCTCGGCGGGCCGACGGACAGGAAGACGAGGGCCGTCCAGCGCTCGGGGTCGTACGCCGCCAGCCTGGAAAGGAGCGTCGCCCCGAAATCGTGGCCCACGCCGACGACTTTCCGCAGGCCGAGGCTGTCGAGCATCTCGGAGATCTCGTGGCTCATGGCCTTGAGCCTGTACTGCCCGACGTCGTCTGGCTTGCTGCTCTGGCCGTAGCCTAGGAGGTCCGGGACCACGACGCCGTAACCCCTGGAGGAAAAGTGACGCGTCTGCGATGCCCAGTCGTGGAGCTGGGATGGGAAGCCATGGAGGAAGAGAAGAGTTGGCTTTGACGAATCTCCCTTGCTGGCGTGAACAAAGGAGTACGTGTTGCCGTGAGAAGTCGACAAGGTCTGTCTCTGGAGATTCATGTCGTCAATCAAGTTAGATGTATATTGAAACGAACAATGTAGAATTACTCACTAAAGAGAATTCCTATTTGCTGGTAGCGATGATTGGTGATGGGCTGATGAAATATGCATCATGTCGGAGAGTTGGCGGACACTTTTCGGAACATTTATCGTCATGGCATGGCACTAAGGATGATCGACACCCAACCAAGTGTACTCCTATTGATGACCATTGGGTGATGTCTGTCGCAACAAATATTTGCAGTGCTGTAGGTATTCTCAATGCATCTCTCATACCATCACAGGAAATGTACACGACAGATGATGATTAGGGTAGTGCTCACGTCGGCAGGTTGGACATCGCCAAGTCACAAGAGCAGTCGATCTTGCTGCTCACGTGTCCCGGAATTTATTCATTACCCACCCTCGCAGACCGGAATAGAAAATTCGATCATGGCATCTTGACGTGATGGACCTCAAATATGTGCAAGTCGTCCGTAACAAAGTGCAATGAGAAGGCGAACAAGTCTACTCCGTACTCCGTAGTGAAGCGAGGAAAGCTGTGATTGGGACCGGGGGTTCGGAAGGGGCAGCCAGCTGGGGGGCGGGGGTTGATCTGCGTGGCACACTGTAACGGAGTTGGTACAACTAGACAAAAAAACGTCTTCTAAAGAAGGATTTTTATCCAAGCTTCTTTCCGGCTAATTATGCTCGGCAACGCCCGTTGGCGGCAGGTTAATTTGCCGCTATCAATGGTGTGTTTTTAGTACCTAAAGATATAACCATATATTAGAAAGTAGTGAATTTTATTTACGTTTAGCATATAGATATATATATATATATAGATATATAGATATGAGCTTCCTCTAGCAATGTTTGCTACTTGTCATCTCAACAAATCATCTTTCCCAAGTCTCTTTTTTTTCCCGATGCGATGCCAATGGACAATGGCACGCAAACGCAGAGAGAGTATGGCGGGTAGGTAAGTATTTTGCCTGTTAAGCTCTACGGAATATAGGGATTGGATTGTGCATATTAGCGTGATTGGGGCGCAACGTGTTCTTCAGTGGAGCTTCTGCGACCAACAATCCATCAGCGCTGCGACCAGCAACTGCGACGGACAACTGCGACCCAACAACCAACTGCGTATTAAGTGGTACGTTGAGTTGGTCAACGACAAAATATTTCAACTCAGATGCACACAGATATACGACCAAACAAGCTCGGTTTATTTTGTAGCGTCGAGCGGGTTAGGTAGATGTGAGGGGAAAGCTCTAATTGTGATTGATCAGTTTTTTTGATGTGGCAAGAGGTCTTGTTCAATTCGTCAATCAGCGAGAGAGATGATGGTGGTGATGCATAATAGTTGAGGGGAATCAAGGAGAAACAATGCAAGGTCTTGAAGCAACTCCGCTTTCGAATCTCCCCTCTGCATAATACGAAGTACATACATACATGGTGATGTTGCTAGCAAGTGGCATGATTATCGTGCAACTTTATCGTACAACTTGGTACGCGGAATCATCCGCCGAGCCGCTTCAACGGTCTCAATTAATTAGTAACTGTACTCCGTACTCCGTATGTTTAACCAACTTTTGATAACTTTCCCTTTACACATAACGCAGACATTTATTGTTATTAGCTTCTCTTCCTTTTCCTCGTCTATTCCTATCATTGTTCCCGCCTTGTTAGTATAGATAACCCTTGCCTGGTTGGGCTTGGTTGTCCCTTTTAACTCCCGTCGCTACTTACGGAGTACGGAGTACTTGTAACTCCATGTGGACCAACTTGCAACTTAGCACACCCGCCCAGATTTCTTCCCTCCAATTGACTGCTGTCGATATTCATTAGGTAAACCCCGCAGGGTAGCATCTTCCTGCGCTATCGTCTGCCAAGTCAACCATCAACTTTCCCTTTCTCAAGAGCTCCTTGATTTGGAGCTTTTGTCTTTTTTCAATTTTCGTTTTCTTTTCCTGCAACATTCGACGTTTGGGAGTTTTACTAATACTTGGTGATTTTCGTTTTTTTCTGCTTATTTCACCTACTCCGTACAAACGCACCTAATACGGAACATAAACCAAACCAATTGTCATTCATTCTTCAAACATGGCAGCAGAAGAAGGCACCAACCATTCGTCGTCCCCGCCAGTTGCAGCTCCAGCACCAACCGGAGTGCCGGCCGCGACGACAGCGGCAATAGAGGTAGACGCGGCCGCCGACGCCGCTGCTCAGGAATTGGTACGTACGACTTTCTCCCGATCCCGTATTCACATCTTTATTTGTTCAGATTCTTTTGATTGGGTTTCGGGATGTAATAATGCTAATCGCTGCCTCGTGCTATACATATATATAGGCCGATCGCTCTGACGCCGATTCCGCATTCGAAAGCCAAATGTACATCCCCAAGCCAACGAAACCACAAAGCCACGATGCGCTCGTTCGAATGTCTCGAAAAGAAGCGTTGCGACACATGACATCTATAATCGCCAGTCTGACACTTATTCTTTAGCTCTGCTTACACGGCTTCCTTGTCCTCGAGCGTGGTGGATTACCCCTACGAACATGGCCGTCGCTATCATGCTTTCCGCGGAGGAGGTACGGACAGCGCCGTCACGTCCCTTATCATGATTGTCCTGCTAAGAATTGGCTCAGCTTACCCCATGCCCAACGATGAACAGGAAATCGCCCGACTCGACCTGACCCATGTTCTCATCACCAAGACCATCGGCGACCTCTTCCTTGCACCCATTGAAACCGATGACATTCAGCGTGTTCTTGACATGGGTACGGGGACAGGCATTTGTAAGACTATACCTTGAATGAAAGAGAGAAACGACATGTTCAAGGTACGGTAGCTTACGACATAACATAGGGGCCATTGAGATGGGCGACTTGCTTCCCGGAGCTGAGATTCTCGGCAATGACCTAAGTCCCATCCAGCCTTCTTGGTACGTATCAAGCGTAAAGCAAGCATACCGATGCGGTCGAAGAAATACTTTGCTGACTACGGAACACTCAAATTCAGGCTGCCACCCAACGTCAAGTTTGAAGTTGATGATATTGAGAGCGATTGGCTCCACGAGACGCCCTTTGACCTTATATTTTGTCGTTACATGACTGCCTGTATCGTCGACTGGAACAGGGTCGCAAAGAACACTTACGAGTATGTCAACTCTTGTTCCTCGACGACTACCTAATCATTCTCGTGTGCGGCACGCCACTGACAAGATTCGACAGTGCATTGAACCCTGGTGGTTGGGCCGAATTCCAGGACTTTGACCTCCAGTACTACTCCGACGATGGCACCCTCAAGGAGCACCATCACACATACATCTGGATCACGACTCTGCTCGACGCCATGCGCAAGACGGGCCGGGAGCCAAGCCCTGGTCCCAAACACGGCGCCCACCTGCGCAACGCCGGCTTCCAGAATGTCAAGATTCACAGGTACAAGATTCCTATCGGCGCATGGGCCAAGGATCCTCACATGAAGGACATTGGCATGTGCAACATGGCCCAGATCATGGACGGCCTCGAGGCCTTCTCCCTCCGCGTCTACTGCGGCTTCTTGAAGTGGTCGGAGGAGGAAGTTTTGGTTTTGCTGGCCAATGTCCGCAAAGAGCTCCGTGCCGGCATCTTCCACGCCTTGTTTGACTAGTAAGTTCTGCGCTTGTCTAGCGCTGATTTTGTCTTGATCCAACTGACCTGACCGCCTTTCTTGCAGCTACGTTGCCTATGGCCAAAAGCCCGGCAGCCTCCGTAACGACTGAACGATGATACGACTAAGCTAGTATGTTTCAAGAAAAAAGACAGATATTGAGCCAGCCTTTTATTTTACTTTAACTTTTTTCCTTCCTTTTTCGTTGCCCTCGATTTGGAGGATGAGGAGCATCATCAAGTTTGCTTATTTTAGCGCCAAATCCATTCATTTTTTACCAATTTTGATATTGTGTTTTTTTATTCTCCTTGTGCTAAACCCATAATAAAAGAAAAAGTATCTATGCTGCTGCTTCGCTTACATGTGCAAACCTTTAAAGAAAAATACAATAAAAAAAAAAACACCCTCGAATGCGTTCGTATCGTCGTAAAGATGGAAAAAGATGAGTGCTGCACACGTGGCAGAGCTTGGTTCGCAGCCTGACTAGCTCATAGACAAGAATATGTCAACCCAGATGCACTCAGATATACCGCCCCAAATAAGACGGGCATGATTCGGGTGGTTTGAGATGCTTTTTTGTCACACCACCTTTTCTTTACTTTCCTCTGCAACCCCTATTTGACAATGCAACAGCGGGCGGAGCTTGCTACATGCATATCCATGCATGTAAAACAATTTTTTTCTTCTCTTTCCCTTCCACCGAACCTTTGTCTCGCGGGGAAAGATTCCTCTTTGGAGCTCCGCCGCAACTTGCTGCTGACCAGGGAGGGGGGGATCCGTCCCACTCCATCTTAGACCCCTTGTCCCTCCAACAACCACCGCATACCCTCCATTGTCGACTCTTGAATGGTAGGATTTTTGCTCTGTGCGTCCCAAGGCATGGTTACCCAGGCGGCGTGGCCGTCGTCGGGCAGCATGTCCATCTTGACCGGGAAGCCCCTAGCGCGGAGTATGTCGGCCATGATGGAGGCATCGTCGCGCAACGGGTCGTAGTAGCACGCCTGGAGGAATATCCGAGGTCGGTACCTAAGCTCCTCGGCCCTCTGGCGCTCCAGCACGTGGATGAGCGAGAACCAGGGCGACTGCACGTCGGGCCGGAGCTCGGCCAGTATGCGGCTGAGGGCGGGGGTGGTCATGTTCTCCGACGTCGCGTTCTCGTCGCGGGACGTCCAGCGGTCCTTGTACGCCTTGGGTAGTATCTCCTCGGTGAAGAATAAGGGACAATTGAGGAAGACGCCCGTGATGGGCTTGGGAAGCTTCTCGTCGCTGTTGCCGGGTCCGCTGCCCAGTATGTCTATCCCCAGGACGACCGACGACAGGGTCGCACCCGCGCTGACCCCTCCCACGATGAAGCCGTCGTCGAGGTTGGCGCCAAAGTCGCATTCGGCGTTTTTCGCGAGGTACATGAGCACCTCCCACGTGCTGCGCATGGGGCTCGGCCACGGCTCCTCGGGGACCATCTTGTAGGAAGGGCAGACGACGACGGCGTTGTACTTTGAGGCAAAGTAGCGCGCCGGCCGCACCAGCATGGACGGGGAACCGGCCCTCAGGCCTCCCCCGTACAGGTAGACGATGAGCGGTATCTTTTTGCCCGGGCCGCGGTCCTTGGGTCGGAATACCCGCGTGTGTGACGTCCAGCTCGAGGGGAGCTTGATCTTGATGTGAAACTCCTCGATGTTGTCCGGCATGGGCAGCTTGGGGATGGTCTGCTGGGCCCAGCACTCGAGCAACGCTCGGTTCTGAGCCAACGTCTCGGCGACCTCGTGCGGGATGGCCATTAGTATGACGTACTGTGGCGGTTTTTTCTTTAATAAAGTGCCGGGAACTCCAATTTTCGTAAATGTAAGATTTCGATTGATAGGATTATTTTCCGTTGAAAATGATGTCAAAAAATAAAAATAAAAATAAAAAGGAGGCGTAGAGGAGAGCTTCAACGATATGGCAGAGCCAACGGTTTATCAAAGAAGCTTTTAGATGCAAGGTTACACCGCATGAACTGGTAAAAAAAAAATATGCAGAGCAATCTTGCTTCGTGAAAAAGACGTTATATTTGATTTGACATTTACTTCAAATGGAGTTGGAGAAAGGAGGGAAGGGAAAAGAGGGAGAAGAGCTAGAAATAACGGCGACTTCTCAATGCTGCTTCATATGCCACTCAAATTTCCCTGTGACATGTTTTATCGCAAGACCTGATTTGCACGAACAAAACGTTCGCTTCGAGGTTAAAACAAATTGGGCAGGGTGTCCCAAGTGGACCGAGCTCTCTCTCTCCTTCCCTCCCTTTCTACTCTCCCCCTTCCGGCCCCCAAGCTTGGCCAAATGTCGTAAGAAAAATGAACGAGCCTTGCATCTTGCATGCCGTTGCGTACGTGCGTCGTTGCGCTGCACTGCACTTGCACTGCTTTTTTTTTTCTTGGTTTACCCGGAGTTTCGTCCGGAATGCGGTTGGTTGGTTTGCTTTACCGGATGAATCGTCCGGAACGCACGTTTTTGGTTGTGTTTTGTGTTTTTTTTTTTTAGGGGGGCCGGCCGATGGAGGAGGAGGGGTGGAAACATCAACCAGTGACACCATTCCGGAGGAATATCCGAAAGAAAGATGAAAATCTATGCATAGCCAATGAGGAATTAAAAAAATAATAATCGACCACTACCCTAAGACTTTACGGGATAGGGAGGAGAGAGAAACACGCACACGCACACACTGAAGGGACGCAAAAAGGCAGGCGCGAAATTTCCAGGGACCTCTTTTTTGGCTCCTAATCTTTGTTTAGATGATTGGTTGCTTTTGCAGCGTAATAAGGCGAATCTTTTTTTTTTTTAAATAAAAATAAAAAACGACGCCAAAAGGAACCGGGGGGGCCAAATAAAGGTAGAAATAAAATAAGAATGGGCTTGTCCATAATGCCGTCGGCAGCCACCCGTCTTGGCAGTTCCGTCTGAAAGAAAAGTTGCAGTTGGTTATAAGTTTTGTGTGTTGGGACCAACGTAGGTCATTGCCAGTAGCAGTCTAGCAAAAAAGCGCAGCTCAGTTGTGCTCATTGGAAAGAGTGAGGTGGGAGAGCACGGAGTACTCCGTATGCTCCGTACCCGGTACTCCGTACTCCGTTGGAAGAGAAAAGGGCGCTGGGAGCTCTAAAAGCTCTATTTCTTCTTGCAGGGTCGGCCCCCTCTCGGGTAGGCTAGCTGACTGCCTGCCTTTTAATACCCGCGGCCGGGGTTGGTTGTGGAAGATGATACGGAAGGAGTGAGTGCTTACAAACAACGTCGCTACTGCCACTACATACCTACACTACTTGTGGACTTGCTGTTGGTAGGCACAACTACGGCAAATGCTACATCACCGCCTCTTTCTTTTTCTCACCCTTTCCTTCCTATCTGAACGCGTGATTCATTATCATCATCATCAGCAGCAGCAGCAGCCATTAGAGATCCACGTACGGCGTCCGCATAAAACCCCTCTCACGCACTTTGGTTTTGCCCATCGGATCTCACTCCGTATTCGAGTTACGGACAAAATTCCATCAGATCAGCGCGACCCTGCTTTGCCTGCCCCTCCTCCCCACAGCCAAAAATACATCTCTTTACCCTTCTATCCGAGGAAACCCCCGCTCCCCATCTACTTACCAGCCATGGCACATATCTCCCCTTCCAACCCTTTCATCTCTCTCTCTCTCGCCTATCTGTTCCCTGACCTATGGATACATCAAGGATCCACGTTTTCGTTGTTGGTGCAGGTGCATGCCAATCCATTTCCAATTCCTTTTTATCCTGATGGAACTGTATGTGGAGTCTTTTATCGCCCCCAGGAACTACTTGTACTAATAAAGGGAACAATAGGCCCGGCTGTGCTCGCCGCCATCAAGTCTATTGGAAGAAGGGTTCCAGATCATGGGGTTCCGAGCAGAGGAGCGACCCAGGCGGTTTCTGGGCCTTCTCCGAGAATGCCACCATCACCTCAGCCACGAGCCAGACCAAGGCTCAATTGAGTAAATTCCTCGTACGTATCGAGTACGTTGAATGCTAATGAACAGGGTGGGAGGGGAATCTTCATAAGTCAGGCATATCTGCAGCTTTTTTAGGCTAACGGTGTTCTTTTACTTCTTCTACTTCTTCTTTTCTTCTCAGATGCCATTCTCCGACTATCCTCATCCAGACGGTGGGACTTATCCCCTGCCCTGCACACCCCAGCCTCCCCCCTCCCCCTTGCCCCCTTCTCTCGCAGCTTGCAGCTTGCAGCAAAAACCACATATCATGAAACGGAGCTGCCATCTAATAAGGATGCTGATGTAACAATCACAGACTTTTCGCGCCACCCTCCCGACGCAGAAACATGCGCCTGCTATGGAGATTATGCCCGTCATCTTGGCCTAAGCGACAAGATCCACTTCAAGACGACTTGTCGACTGGATAAAGAGGGATGAGGCGGCCGCCAAGTGGCTCTCATAAGGAGCATCTCAACGGCGATGAGGAGCACCCTCGGGCCTTTGACAGGGTAATATACGCCGTGGGGACGGAGACCAAGGCCAACAGCCCCGTCATCGAGGGCATAGAGAAATTCACCGGCAGATTGACCCATGGCCAGAGCTGCAAGCGGTAAGTAGCGATGTTGTTCATGAGTCGTTTCTGTCGCCTGCCAGGGTTCTTGCATCTGATAATTGTGACTCAGCCTGCAGGAGTTTGGGGGTTGCAATGTGCTCATAATGGGACAAGGAAATTCTGTCGCCGATTGCGCCGTGGTATGTTGTGTTGGACGTGCATGCAACCGAGGACGCCGAGGCTTATTATATCTTGCGTCCACATTGGAAATCATATCGTGTGAGGCCAAGGTGTACCTTGCCCATCGCCGCGGGTGCATGGCCATGCCTCGAGTTGTCGAGGGTAAACGCCTCGACCGCTTCGCTTCATGGAAGATGACGCGCTGATTGTTCTGGCTAAGATGTTATTTCCCTGCTGTACACTGCTGGATAGTGTACAACGTCTTCCCCTCCACCATGCTCAAGGCTTGGGGCGAAATTGAGCCCGAGTGCCGGCTCGATCATGACCCATATTACTCAACCAATGTGGCGGCAATGGTGGTCAATGATGATCTCGTTTCAGCTCTTAGGCGTGGCTCCATTGAATTAGTCAATGTCATTAAGAGGGTCGTCGGGGAAAAGTCCGCGGAACTGGCTAGAGGCACTATCCTTGTTGACAAGATCGATGCTATCGTTGCCTGTGTAGGCTATTATACACCCTTGAAACCTCTTGGAGAGGCAGTTCGGTTCAGCAGGCCCGACTACCCTCCTCAGCCTGACCTCTTTCAAAACATCTTCCCGCTGGACTACGCTGATTCTAGTACATGGCGCTTCTCAACTGCATCGTGCTATACGATAGCGCTGCTGCGTGTCGCGAGCTTGCCGCCATGGCCGTTGCCCAGACGTGGGATAGCAAATTCGACAAGAGTCATGTAGGCCCAGATCAAGGATCGCTATTCGTGGTAGGTTCAGAAGTGTATCAATGAGCCAGCGGAACAGTCGGAGGGCCTCGTCGAAGCAGACTCCTGGCTCAGGTCCATATACGATAAGGCAGGCACTGGAGTATACGACCACTTTGGATGGACGCTAAAGGGAATCTGGTTCTCTGTCCGGCATCCAATATTCTACTCCACCATGGCCTACGGTGCCAACACCCCTCATCCCAAGCGTTATTTTGACACCGGAAAGCGTAAGCGGTGGCCAGGAGCTGAAGCAGCCATGTGGCACATCAAGAAGTCGAGCAAACATGATCTCGTGTCCAGTCCGGACCTGAAGTCGGATTCGGCTTTTGCATGCACATCTAACGTACTGCAAAACTCATCTAGAATACATGGTGCTTGCTTGAGAAACTCAAGTGTCGAAAATGCCTTAAAGTCTAAGCCTAGTCTACCACTCCGATTGGCAGCACCGAGATGTAATCGAGCGGCGCTTGCTCAGCACCGTCGGCTACGCCCTTGACGACAAGCTTGTCTCCCTTGGAGATGTTGACATTCTCAAAAGTGATTCGGATAGCACTGTGTCCGTCAAGATACTCGCTGGGGAACTTGCCCAACTTGTACTCGGCATCTCCCTTCCACTCGCCAACCGTCTCACCATTGATGCTAACCTCATACGTTGCGTTACCGCCAGTTATGTCATAGTAGTTGATGGCGAGGTTGTAAGCCCCATCTTCAAAGGGAATCTCGACGCTGGCTGTACCGGTGCCGTTGGTCACGACGGCGGTATACCGTGATGCCGTCTCGGCGGGGAACACGCTTACGGGCTCGTAGCCCTCCAGGGTCATGTCTTCGGCCTCAATTCTCCAGGGGTGGTTACGGACACGATCGAGCTCGTCGGGAATGCCAGACAAGTTTCGGTAGAACTCGTTAATGGCATCACGCCAGACTATTGAGTGGCCGGCTTGATACTTGAGACGGTACAGCTCATGCTCAAATCTCTCCTCATCAATCTTGCCCTTCAAACCCTGCCATATCTCATGGAACGACTGCGCCGTGTGGGCACCGTCATAGTGCGCGTCGTAAAAGTGCTGGATCACGGTTTTCCCCGAGTGAAGCACAAAGGTGTAGGGGACGTGGTGGAACCAAAGCATCAGGTCGTCTGGAGTTGTCTCGGAACTCTCCCATTTCTCAGCTACCTCTGGTGGATACTGTCCCGCGTTCTTTGTGCCGTTCCACACGGTCCGGTCCATGCCGATGCTGTGGGCATTGGCCCGTGTCCACTGGCCCCAGCCGTTGTGGTCCTGTGACGCAGGGTTGGGGCCATAGTGAGTGTGCAGTATGTCGGTAAGCGTCTGGATGCCGAGGTTGCCAGTATAGTTCTCGTACGTAGGCCACGAGAGCATGGACATGCCCGTCACAGCCTCGCGGACATGTCGGCCGAGGCCAAAGGTCAGCCGTGTCCAGTCCTCAAGGACGTCCACCGAGTCGGCCGTCGGGTTCCAGGCCAGGCGCCCGAAGGCGTAGAGATTGGACATGGAGAGGTGGCTGCCCAACCATGTCGCGTTCATTCCAACATTGGTCACGGCCGTATACCCGCCGAGCTTCTGGTTGAAGACTTTGCCGTTGAGGATGTCTCGCACATACGACTCCTGAGAGTCAACCCTCATATCAAAATCCAGAATGGTGCGCCACAGCGGCGGCAGGTACACGAGGTGGCACTGGTGACCGAGATACTCTTGCGTCACCTGGAGCTCAATGGCCATGGGCGTGTCACGGAGGTTCGCAAAGAGCGGTGACGCCGGCTCACGGACCTGGAAGTCAATCGGGCCATACTTGATCTGCACCACGACATTGTCGTTGAACTTGCCGTCCAGGTCGAGGAAGAACTCGAGCTGAGCGTTTGCGCGATCGGCGTACCAGTCGTTCCAGTCTGCTAGGTGGTTGTAGACAAAAGCCCGGAACAAGACTATGCCGCCATACGGCTCGACGGCTTTGGCGAACAGGTTCGCGCCCTCTGCAAGCGTGCGGTTGTATGTCAGAGGGCCGGGCTGGCCTTCGGAGTTGGCTTTGACGAGGTAGCCGGCAAAGTCAGGGACACGGCGGTACATGTCGTCCGTAACGTCTTGCCACCATTGGATGACGCTCTCGTCAAGAGGATCAAAGGTATCGAGGCCACCAAAATCGGTAGGCGAGGCAAAGTTGAGAGACATGCCAATCCGAACACCCCAGGGACGTAGCAGATTTGCAATCTCTTGTACACCATCTAGGTTGCTGTCGGAGAGAATGCCCGGGTCAGCGTTGACGTTGTTGATGACGATGGCGTTGACGCGAATAGACGACAGTAGGCGGCCGAGAAGAGGCACCCGTGAAAGATCTTGCCTGACATGGCCAACACCATCGTAGAAGATTGAAACGCCGCCATAACCACGCTCGATGCTGCCGTGAGTCCCGTTATCCCAGAGATTATCCCATTGATTGACCCAGCGGATAGGTGCATCGGGGTTGGTGGAGTATTCGACCTCGCTAAAGTTGCCTTGGGCCAGCATGGAGAGATACTCGAATGCTCCGTAGAGCGCGCCTCTCTCGTTGAAGCCAATGATTTGAACGTCGTGTCCCTTGGTGCTCAGGAAGAACCCATCCTCGATGAGGCCTAGGTCTCCGGGAAGGTCGTCTTGATTCTGCGAGCCAATGGTTGAGACAATGATCTTGCGTTCATCTCCAACATCCTCCTCAGGGTTTACGTCTAGCAAAAGGCCAGTGGTGCCATTGATGCCTTTCCGGAGCTCTGTGCCGGCAGTCTCCAGGGGGCCACCCTCTGTGGCGTTCAGAGTGACGATGATGTTGGGGATGAGCTCCAACTTGCCACCTAGATGGCTGTCGGGGAGCCTTGCGTACCGCAGCCAGCCATCCAGACCATCTTCAGCCAGGGCCAAGGTGGCCGTCACAATTGATAATGCCAAAAGGCGTGCCATGCTTGCTGCAATAAAAGGGGGGCATATATCACGCGCCAGACGGGGAGGAAGGTATCCTTCAACGTTGTCTACCTTGTAAGGCAAAGAGAGAGGGAGAGAGACCCTGATCCTCTTATAAACTCATCACCTACACCTAGGTCAAGTGCCCGCTTATCCCAAGTGCCGACTCTTCCAACAATCTGCGTTCGGCTTCATATTGCGGATCTACTCTCTGGCATGGTAGTAACGAGGTATTCAGGCTAAAGCGACGACGGCGATCCCCCCAGGATCCCCAACTGCGGGGAGAAATAAGCATGTTTGGGTGGGTGCGCTAAACGCGTTAGCCGGCCTCTTTATTTTAGCCGTTCGGCTATTGATTCAGCGAAGTCACCGATGTCGCTTGTCGTTAAGCGAACTATTTTCCTTAGCAGTGCTAAGGCTGAGCTGAGGGGTAGAGCAACACAAGAGAGCGCAACGCCGAGTTACCCGTTTGAAGTGCTGTTTGATGATCTATCTCCCTACGGAGTAAAATAACAAGCTTTGCAGACCTGCCATTTCGATCAAGATGCTTTCCAAATATTCTCATCGGCTTGCTCGGTCAGGTTCATTGATGCGACCACGGACGGTGCGGGGCCTGTCTGGGCTTAGCATCAACGCAGACAGGTTGCAAGAGACTCTGCATTATACTTGTCAATGGGGAGCCGCTCATCGTTATGGAAAGTGAGTTTTACAATGGATTTTGCGAGGGAGTGCAAAAGAACACTTAAAAAAGGAAAACTCTTGGATGTCTAATCTGGCTTTGCAGAGGTGAAACAGAGACTGGAATGGCCCGTCTGGCTCTGTCTGACGACGATGCGGCCGTAAGACGTTGGTTTGCAGACAAGGTCAAGAGTCTGGGATGTACGCTCACTGTGGATGAGATGGGCAACATGTTTGCAAGGCGGGCCGGCTCGAACGGACGTGCTAATAACGCCCCGATGACTGCAATGGGAAGCCACCTGGACACACAGCCTCGCGGGGGTCGTTACGATGGAATCCTCGGTGTCTTGGCCGCCGTCGAGGTGTTGCAGACGCTAAAAGATCACAATCATGCCACGGAATTCGACATTGGAGCCATCAACTGGACCAACGAAGAAGGCGCCCGCTTCCCAAAATCAATGGTGTCGTCTGGTGTCTGGGCCGGAGTGATTTCCCGCGATGCAGCCTACAGCCTCGCAGACATCTTCGACCCTACGGTGACGATGAAGTCGGAGCTGCAGCGTCATGGTTACATAGGGGATGTTGCATGCTCTAGCTCCGGATACCCGCTCGGCGCGCATTTCGAGCTGCACATTGAGCAGGGGCCCATCCTCGAGAATGCCGGCAAGAAGATTGGTGTCGTGCAAGGCTCTCAGGCGTACAAGTGGCTGACGTTGACGGTCAAGGGTCGTGATGCGCATACGGGGACGACGCCGCTGGACGCGAGGAGCGATGCCATCTTGGCGGCGAGCAAAATGATTGTCGCATCGAATGCAGTCGCCAGGGAGCACGGCGCGTTGGCCTCGACCGGCGTCGTCAAGATCCCCCCGGGATCATCCACAAACACGTTGGCATCGAAGATGAGCTTCACCCTCGACGTCAGACACCCGGAAGACAGCGTCGTTTCGGCCGTGCTGGACAAGTGTCTGACGAGGTTTGGGGAAATCTCAAAGGAGGATGGCAAGGGGGTCGAGGTGAGCTGGACCTTGGACACGGATTCCGAAGCCGCAAAGTTCGACCCTGTCTGCATCAAGGCCGTGGAAGAGGCCGCAAACGACTTGGTCGGGCCAGATGGATGGCTGCCCTTGACGAGCGGTGCGGGGCACGACAGCGTCTTCACGAGCAAACAATGCCCGACGACAATGATCTTTGTTCCTTGCCGCAACGGAGTCAGCCATCATCCTGAGGAGTATTGTTCCCCGCAAGACTGGTGAGCAATCGATTTCTTTCCGTGGAAATAAGAGAAAGAAAGAAAGAAAGAAAAAAAGTATACGAAAGAGCTAACCAGGCACAAATCTTAGCGCCTTGGGAGCTCAGACTCTCCTCGAAGCAGTGCTCAGGTACGATGAATATAGGGCTAGCAACTATTGATATTGCCATTGTCAATAGAGTTGCATCCTGGTCCAAAAGTCTCTTACAGCCCAGGCATAGCGCCCGCAGCGCCGCCCCTACCCCGAAATGGGAAATGAGTTATGACCATCTCATGTAGGGGAAAGTTGTTCAAGTTAAAACGTGGGCGGGGCAAATAAGGGCAATCAACTCTTGTCATTATGCCATATTCTGTCGTACTTTGGGAAGATTATCTATGTAGTTTGAGTCTTTAGAAATAGGGGGCCAAGGCCAGGGCCGTACAACTCGCAACAACATCTTCAAAAGCCGAGCTTACCTACTCAGTTCAGTCCATTAGGCAAGCCGATTACTGCCATTTTGAGCTTTTCCTTTTGCGATATTAGCGGCCATCGATCTCATCTTTTTAGTTTGAGATGGGGAGGGGGGGAACAAAGTTTATCTTATTCGGCTCTCCACCCGCGGACGGGCGTTCGATCCGAAGATCAAAAAGCTGTCTTTTCACAAGCCAAAAAACTTGATGGCTAAACTTTGAGAAGTCTAGACGGGCGTCATGGATGGGGAAGCAGGCTTGCGACCAAAAACGTCCCCCCAAGCCCCCCGTTGCACTAATAAGTGGTATATAACATATAACAGCTCCCTTTTTTTTTGTGGCGTTTACCCCGACTTGGGGAAGTTGGTCGGTACTTCCCTAGTTTCCCCTTTTTAATGCCGACACGCAAAAAGTAAAAGAGAATTTGAGAGCTGTCATTTCTACCACCCCGAGAATACCTTTCTACCACCCAGTGGGTCCGCTAATATAATAGGAAAGCATTTTCTAGCCTATTCCTTATATATATTAGCTTATTTTAGAGACTCTTCGGTACTTTCTACGGAGTATTCTATAGAATAAATTATAGCTATAGTTAGTAGGTTGAAGCAGAATGTGTTCTCTCGCGACGACTTGCGTAGCCGCGGTCGGCAGCCTGAAGCAGTATGCATTCTCTCGCGAGAACCTGCGCAGCTGCGGTCGGCAGGTTGAAGCAGAACGTGTTCTCTCGCGAGGACTTGCGCAGCCGCGGTCGGCAGGTTAAAGCTACCTTATTGTATCTTATTGTACCGTAACTATGCGATAAATTCAATATTGATTTTATAGATATCTTTCCTATTTAGTATTAGCGGACCCACTGGGTGGTAGAAAGGTATCCTCGGGGTGGTAGAAATGACAGCTCTCAGAGAATGTACTGTAGTTCTCGCCTTTTTTAGAATCGTTCCCGTCAATAGAGAGGGAAGGCGTTGAGGGGGGAGGAAGGGTTCAGGACTAACGTCTTCCAACAAAAATAACGTCACTATTGGCTGTTAATCATATGATCTTTTGGCTGACTACAATGAACCTTTAGCGTTCATCAGACTCCAAAGCCTCCAAATCGTGTCGAGATACTTACCTTGTCCGGCTGAATAGAAAAGTGTCGAGCCTTCCCCTTTTTCAACTTCTTTGATCGTTGTAATGTTCCATCTTCATCAAATCCCTTTTCTTCTTGTCTTTTTTCTTCTTCTTCTTTTTAACGCGGCACCAGACCGCTGTTTCCCAGCGTTGCAAAGCATCTCTTTCCCCATGATATCCCAGTTATGACTGCGCGTATAACGGGGGCAGTAGAATGGCCCCAGGCGTGGGAGCGAGCCGAGTTTGGGATAGTCAACTATCCTGGGGCCGTTCGTCCTCCGCCTGGATACAAGGCAAATGTAAAACACCCTAGCGATGTCGGGCTGAGGTTCTCGAACCTCGTCGTGATGATTGTGTGCACCGTCATTATCACAGTCTTGTTTGCCGCACGGACTTACTCCAAGGCCCGCTATAGGAAGGTATTGCTCCTCGAAGATGGTGAGTTGCTTTTTGACCTCTTGCGTGCCGGAAAAGATGTTTGGAAGTTGCTTGCTGACATTGCTGACATTGATACCAGTGACTTGCACGATTGCCTGGGTACGAATGAGCCCCGTCGATTGAACCTGGGATATTTCAGTAATGCTAATCATGAGTATACTCAACAGGCCTTGGCGGTATTCCATTCTGCATCAGTATTTCCTAGTAAGTTGTTTGGGATGCGTAAGCGTTGCGAAAAACACCTAACATTAGATGCGTGCGTGTAGTGATGAAATATGGGGTCGGTTATCACTCCTGGGACTTGAGTGTTGATGACTATGCCCATATGCTCAAGGTTAGTTGGAACTCATCATTGTTGTCCCCTTGTCCCTGAGTTCATACGCTGACCGTCTTGTGCACAGTGGCTGTACATCAACACCCTCGCGTACAGCCCGGCAGCGTACTTCACGCGGATAACCCTCCTCCTCCTCATCGCGCGCGTATTCACCGTCAGGGACCGGGTAGCTTGGGGTATATACTGCTTCATCTTTTTCCTCCTCGCCGCCTACATCCCGACCCAGGTCCTCAAGATCCTCATATGCGAGCCCATCCGGTCGTACTGGGACCCGACCATCAACGGAAAGTGCCTGAACCAGGGGCGCGTCTTCATCGCCGACTGTGCCCTGGCCATCCTGACGGACCTGCTTATCCTCGTGTTGCCCACCCCCCTGACATGGGACCTTAGGATGCCGATTCGGCGCAAGATGAGGATTGTCGTGCTTCTCGGCGCCGGGGGCGTGGCTAGTGCCGTGGCCAGCTACCGGCTGTATTTGGTCGTCAGGCATATTCACACCTACGACGTGGCGTCCAGATATGTCCTACTAGGTATCACAGCGTGAGTTTGCCGTCTGGCTTTTCATACGCACCCACCCCCAGGCTGTCTTTTTGACCATCTGGCTAACCATGACAAACGACCAGCATGCTAGAAGTCACGATAGGCTTAATTTGTGCATGCCTCCCCGCGATCAACATCCTCATCGAAAAATGTACAACCAGACACTCTCAGAAAAGAACGTTGTCGTACTCGAATCCCACGAGCATAGGAGGAGGAGGAGGGCCCGACGGAAGAGGGGGTCGACGACGAGGGGTGCACAGGATATTTTCCTGCAACATCCTGTCGTCCATCGCGCCGGCGCACTTCTCGTCTCGGACGAGAACCAGGAGCGACTCCAAGCTGATTGCCTCCCTGCCCGTGACCATCGACTTTGAGGCGGAGCTCGCGGCCTTGGCCAGCAACGACGCCGGCGGCGACGCCTTGAGGGCTGGGGATGTAGAGCAAGGGCTGGGGAGGAAGCGCTCTTTTGATGAAGGGCATTTGTTTGTCGTGGAGAGGGCCACATCTGCCGATGGGCGGAGGGAGGGATGGCTGGCTCAGGGTGCTTGTCGAACGCAGCCTTCTTCGTCGGCGGGATACTTTGGCGTTGATGGTGGACTGACGAGGGAATCGGAGGAGCCGACGCAGGACAGGAGGGGTAGACAATGGAATCACATATGGGACGGCAAGCACAACACTCCCTAGGGAGGCGTACCTTCCCCCCCCAAAGATATTACGTATGAGTCTATGAGAAATGACATCATGTTATATTATATTATCCGATTTCATAATTGTTTCTAGAAATGAATAGACAAGAACAGACAAGCAACCGTCGGACAATTGACCTGTTTCAGGAAGAGCACAAATAGAGAAAAAAATAACTTCGAAATAGGGCGAGACGATAACTCGCAACGGGCAACGACAGGAACAAAATCATACCCATCAAGGTTCATCTTTTGCGTCTTGGCGACAACGTGAGCGGGACCAAAACACCTTGATGGTTCTTTGAATGCGGGGGTGCGGGTTCCAACCACGTTTCTGAATCTCGCGGTGAAGAAATAGAAAACCAGTCCCATACTATTACTCATTCTAATAGGATCAACAAAAATATTAGCTTATCTATAAGGTTGATTGAAAACTTGGCTAAACTAAGCTGTTTCTATGCAAGGGGTGTGTGTTTTTTTTTCTTCAGTGGCAACTCTGCACTGGGTCACGACACTGATTTGAGGATGGAAACTCGCGCACATTAGGCGAAAGCATAGAAGGGGTTGGAGATTGTTGGAGAAGAAAAGACGGCAGGAATTAGTATGCGCGATTAGAAAGGATGATGGGGTGTTTTATATCCTCTATACCTGTTTGATGAGCTGCTAGAAAATATAAAGGGGAGTGAATCCCACACGTCTTGCTGTATATCATCTCGCAGCTCGACTTTCCATCACTCCTTTCTCCTCATCACTTTAACAAGATTCCTTTTTTCTCTGTTGTTCTTTTTAGAATGAAGCTCATCCTCACCCTCACCCTCCTGGCCGCGGCAGAGGCATCCCCCCTCGCCATCAGGTCAAACCCAACCTCCGTCCTCCCCGAGCCAACATCCACCGCCGGACCCTCGCCGGACAGGTACGACTGGTCCGCAGGCTGGCAGACGAGGTACCCCGTCCACCACTCGTGCAACTCGACCCTTCGAGCCCAGCTCGAGGAGGCGCTCGACGAGACGGTCCAGCTGGCCAGGCACGCGCGCGACCACCTCCTCCGGTTCGGGCACGAGTCGGAGATTGTCAACAAGTACTTTGGCAACGGGTCTACCGCTTATCCTGCTGGTTGGTATGATCGCGTCGTGGCTGCTGACAAGACTGGTGTTTTGTTCCGCTGCGATGACCCGGATAAGAACTGCGCTACTCAAGACGGTGAGCATTCCATCACTTCTTTTCCTCAAAACACTGCGTAATATGATATAAAAAGAAAGTGACTGACTGACTGAAAAAAAGGCTGGGCTGGGCACTGGAGAGGAGAAAACGCCACGTCGGAGACAGTCATCTGCCCCCTCTCCTTTGAGATCCGCCGTCCCCTCTCGTCCGTCTGCAACCTCGGCTTCAACATCGCCGGCTCGGCTCTAAACACCTACTGGGCCGTGGACCTGCTGCACCGCGTGCTGCACGTCCCGCAGATCAGCGAGGGCGTCGTCGACCACTTCGCCGAGGACTACGCCGACGCGCTGCGCCAGGCGGTCGAGGAGCCCGAGAAGAGCGCCATCGACAGCGACGTGCTGCAGTATTTCGCCATCGAGGCCTGGGCTTACGATGTCGCTGCGCCTGGGGTCGGGTGCGTCGGGGAGGAGGTCGAGGATGGGCCCGAGGCCACTGCGACTACGAGCAGTGTCCCCAGCGAGACTAGCAGTGCCGCGACGGTAAGGCTTTCCAATCTGATATCATGTGGGCTGTGATTTAGTTTAGGTTTCTCTGTGTGCTGACTGGAGTGATAGGAATGCCATACTCACGACGATGGTGTTGTCCACTGCTCTTGATGGAACGAAAACTCATGACTTTGACGTCTGACGGGCGGATAGGATAGGCCATAGCAAGGGTGTTGATATGATGCTGAAGAAAAGTCAAGTTATAATGCAGCGATGAATGAAATATAATCCCTTTGCTAAAGTGCTTCGCAGTGAGCAAAGAAAGGGTTTCGCAAAGCAGGAGCTCCATCCTTTTTGACCTGTTAATCGGATGTTGTTGAACGGATGTGCTGCGAGCGATTTCCGGTAGTAGTGAAAGCAAAGAGTAATGACGACAACCCATGGAATATAAATGCCCGATCACTTTGCCAATCATGTGAAATATTCCTTCTCCTTGCTTTAGCTGACAGCTTGGCTCTGGTAAGTAAAAAAAGGGGACACGAGGCAGAAAAGAAAAAGAAAAAAATCGGGTTGCCATGGAGGAAGAGAAGGCACAACCAATCACCAGCCGCGAGATGGCCTAGAAAGGCAATCCAGGAGGGGGCCACCACCATCCCTCCTTCCCCCGTTTAATTCCTCATCGCAACACATTCCATTTGCAATCGATCTTTTCCTCATCAAAAGACTGATCAAACCAATAATTCCTGAATTCATCTTCATCTTTCAGGCGAAGGAACCTGTATAGTATTGGCGTTTTTGAAAAAAGGGGGTTGAAAACTTGCGTCTTTCTACTTTGCAGTGCGCGTTGGGTGACTCTCCTCGATCGCGTCGACTTACACGACGAAAGAGGGGAAAAAAACCGGTGAGGCGCAGAAAGAGTCGGAATAGACGAGAACGAGCAAGTCGGGGCTGATGGACGCGTGACCATGTTCACTTCCTTCTTCAGGTATAAATACCATGTTTCTTTTTTTCTTTTTCCACTTCCCTCCTTTTTTCTTTTCCTTTCCCCCTTCTTTGATCTTGCTTTTTGTAAACCACGCGTTTACCACCTTTTTAACGTTGATCAGCTGTTGTTGCTTTGCTAGCCCTCTTCTCGCCAGACACGCTGTCATATTTTTTATTTCACCTCTTGAAACAATGGCCTCGCAGACAGTCTACCTCATCACCGGCGCCAACCGTGGTATGTTTCAAGTCTTCTTCTTCTTCTCTTTCCTTTTCTCCTTTCTCCTCCTTCACCTGCATTCAAAATAGTTGACGGTGCAAAAACCGGCAATAGGCATTGGGAAGCAAATGACAGCTTCACTGCTGCTTCGACCCTCGACAACCGTCATAGCCACCGTCCGCGACCCCACCCACGAGACATCCGCGTCTCTGCTCAACCTCCCCCTCGGCAACGGCTCGGAGCTCGTCGTCGTCACCCACGACGTCAGAAACGACCCGGCCGCCTCCATCATCCCCGCCATCGGGAAAAGGGGCATAGAGCACATCGACGTCGTCATCGCCAACGCGGGCAACTCGGCCGTCTTCACCCCGGTCCTCCAGACGGACCCCCAGACCCTGCGGGACGACTACGAGACCAACGCCGTTGGCGTCCTGCGTCTCTTCCAGACTTGCTGGCCGCTGATGCAAAAGGTTGCTGATGCGTCTGCGAGGAAGTTTGTGCTCGTCACCAGCTCCGTCGGGAGCATCGCCGGCTTGGAGCAGGAGAATATGCCTGGCGTCGCGTACGGTGCTAGCAAGGCGGCTGCCAACTGGCTCGCCAAGAAGATTAGCGTCGAGTTTAAGAATCAGCTCCAAGTCGGCATCATTCATCCTGGGTAAGATTTCCTCTCCCCTTCTCCCTCCCCTTCCCTCCCCTTCTCTATCGCATTAAGGGGGTTCGCCCTAGTATTGCTCTTCTTTCTTTTCTTCCATGTCCCATTTTTCCCTCGACAAAGCTGATTCTTTTCATGAAAAAATCAGATGGGTGCAGACAAGTATGGGGCAGAGCCTCGCCGATGCCTTGGGTTTCAAGGAGCCCCCGATGACTGTTGAGGATAGCTCTCGTCAGGTGCTGGAACAGGTATGTTTTGCATGCAGCAATGACAAAAAGGAACGTCTGTCTGACATTTTTAAACCCAGATCGACCGTCTCAATGGAGAGACTTCTGGCCAGTTCCTCGTGTACGATGGGCAAGTTCTCCCATGGTGAGGGGGACGGCAGAGCGCCTCCTGTGCTAGAGTCAACATGTCCTCACGCTATATCAATGGATAAATATGGTTTATATAGTTGCAGACAGATATATATATCACTTTGTGCTCTCATCTGATGTTGGGGATTCATTATTGATATTAATATTATTTTCGACGCATCAAATAGAATAGGCAGGTAGGTCATGGGGGTATTTTCGCAGTAGAAAGAAATCAGACTCACAACTCGACGTCACAACAAACTCCGTTCAACTCCTCTTGCGATTCAGATGGTTTGAGTTACCCAATCGTTACTTTCCTTCACTGTCTATTTTGATTCTGCGTGCTAGACTCGCCCATCTCCTCGCCCCTCGCATTTGAGAGCTCCGAAGGAGGGCTGGCCGGCTGGGCGTTTGTCACGTCAGGGGAAGGCGACGCAGCAGGGCTGACTGGAGATACTGGAGACACCTCGGGCCCGCGAGCCTCTTGGGGAGCCTGAGACGGGGGAGGACCCATGGGAGGTGCAGGAGGTTGCTGCCCGTAGGCCTGAGGCGGCTGCTGAGGATAGTAGAGCACCATGCCAGGAGGAGGCACACCGCCCTGAAACTGCGCGGGGTCAAAGTACTTGTAGCCCTCAGGAGGAGGAGGACGGCCATCCGGCGCGGCGCCAGTGCCAGTGCCAGTGCCAGCGGGACCAGGAGCGTAGTAGATGTAGCCGCCAGGAGGGGGAGGACCCGGAGGCATCTGACCCATGCCCGTAGGAAAGGGAGGCTGCTGCGACATGTCGGGGGCGGGATTGTGGTACATGGGGTGCTGGCCGAGCAGCTCGACGGGGTACCTGTACCTGAAACCCCATTTGAACCACAGGCCAATCTTCTTGCCAAAGGGGATGTCCTTCCACTGCTGCTTCAGCGCCGTCTGAGTCTGGGCGTCGCGGCCGGGAGTGTTGCGGGTGAAGCAGAGGACGGGCAGGGCGAGGAGGATCCAGAAGATGGTGCCGAACCTCAACGCGCTCTTTCCAATCATGAGTCGTCTGAACCAAATGAAGGATTCGACGAAGCCGAGGACGAACATAGACGGGATTATGGTGGCGACGGCAATGACCCAGCCACGAAAGTAGTCGTAGCACCACTGGTAGCCATAGCAGTAGTGATCGCCATAACGGCCATGGTCGTCGTCATCGTCGCCATTCCCGTTGAAGGCAACATCCGTCGGGTTGATGCAATCGGCAATGTAGTAACTGTAGTCAAAGTTGTCCATGGGATCAAGGGTGGTGGTGGTGGGAACCGCGCCCTCGGGGAGGAAGGCAGTGACCTGGGTCGCTACATCGCCGTCGTAGTAGGTGTAGTAAGAGGTGCTGATGGCGCTGTAGCTGACCTGGTCGCGGACCTCGTAGGGGACGTAGACGTAGGTGTAGGTGGTGTAGGTGAAGGCAGTGTCGCAGGAAGCCGGGGCAGTGAACTCGATGGGAGCGACGTAGTCGGTATAGACACGGCCGAGGCTCTCGTAGGTCGTCGTGGTCATGACATCGTCCTTGTCCACGGCCGTGGGCGGCAGGTAGACGTTGACAATCTCGATATCATCGTACGAGTCCGTGTAGATCGAGGTCGAGATTGCGTCTTCGGCGTCGATGCCGGTGGCAGTAGGCTTGATGCCAAGCGTGTCGGTGTAAGTGTAGGTCCAGTCATATACCGTGTCAGTCGATGTGGTGGGCTGCACGGCATAGTACGAGGTGACGGTCCAATACACATCGGCG
Source organism: Trichothecium sympodiale (assembly GCA_003012115.1). Classification (NCBI taxonomy): domain Eukaryota; kingdom Fungi; phylum Ascomycota; class Sordariomycetes; order Hypocreales; genus Trichothecium; species Trichothecium sympodiale. Next base: position 15,023 of record PXOB01000026.1, on the reverse strand, counting down.
CTGGCCCTTTCCGCGAGGAGGAGGAGGACAAGGCTGAGAGAAGCCTGTCTCAAAGACAACATGGCGGCAGGTATTCCCTTTTTTTGTTTGGGGAATTTATTTTTACTGCCAAATGGCGAACAACAAGTTTAACGAGTGACGAGAAAATAGAGAAAAGACTGAAAACATTGTGGGATCTTTTCCGCGCCAACAAAGGCGTCCATCGACGGTAATTATAATACCATGTCGCCCGATTTTCAGGCGTGTCTCTCCCACATCGTGACTCTACAACTCTTGGCGCATTAGTTCGAGCCCTTTTTTAGGCTGAAAGGGGTCCCCCCTGTTCGACCGAAGCGAACGCGACGAAAGGTCTTTGGCTCGGCTTTGCCTTGTTATAGTTTGGCCTCGTTTTTTTTGGACGAGATTGAACGAGTTTCGGTCGGCGCCGAGTCCGTTAGCCTTATGAGAAAAGGTGGGTTGATGGTGGGTCAAAGAGGCAGAAAGAAGCAGAGATTTGAACAGAGATTGATTTGACGGGCCAGAAATGCTTTTGCCAAGGACCGACTCGCTGCCCAGCTGGTTGCTGTTGTTTGTTGTCTTTGGTTGAAAATGGGCTGAGCTGGGCGCGAGGAAGAAGAATAGTTTTCTCTCTTTCCCTTTCTGTTTCTCTTTTAGTGAATGTGACTCTGAAAATTGACTCTATCAGCAACCATGTTCATTGTATATGGACATACACGTATGTACTCCGTATTTTCGCAGACGTTACGGACATTTCCATTTTCGATTTCGACTTGAGCGTCTCGTCTCGTCTCGCCTCGGGAAGTGGGATGCAGGTCATACCCCTGAGCTTCTCCGCCCCCTGCGCAATTTAACTTCTCAGCCAGCCTAGGCAAGCCATTCGATGTGCCAAAAATACACCAGCCGTGTTTTGCTATCCATCTGCGTGCATCCGGATCGAAATATTCTGTCCGACAACCCGCCTGTGACCCATCCCCCGCGCCCAGCCCGGTTTGTTAGGTACTTGTAGGCTTCTCTCCAGGCACACACAGCCTGCATGACAGGTCTGTCTGTTGTAACTGTACGGAGTAATACTCCGTACTCCGTAGTCAGAATGAGTCGAGCCGTCAACGGGACTCAACTGCCCATGTCTGTCTTGTCTTGAACGCAGAGCGTCTTGGGCAACTATACATGTATTGCATGTACTCCCAAAATGACATGTTCTGAGCCATGTTGTACGCGCACCTTTATTAAAGTCCCGGGCAGCAATCGAGGACTGACCATGATCCACCGCTCTTTACAAGTGAGATGAAGGATCTAGATTTGCCCCAACTCTCTTTTTCCGTAGGGCACGTCTCAGACCGAGACACATGGGCGAAAAACACCGCACACGTCGTGAGCAAAACTAAGCCCAGCTGTAAAGACTTTCTTTTTTTCCCCCTTCCTCTCTCGCACCCACACACCCTGGTGCTAATAATAAGCTTGCTAGTTGCACTAGCGCATGTCGCCTGCGTGAGCGTAGCAGCAGCACCAGATGGGTACTGGAGCGGGGGAGCCTTCTAATCTGCCATGCAGCTGTGCCTCGCCCGCTATCGAGTTCTCGTCAATGCAACGGCAGATGCTCGTGAGTCAGCGGCCTAACATGAGGCCGACTGATTGCCTTTGCTCGACCAGTCACAAGCTCAACACCATCGCCAGTCGTCTGCTATGCATGCACAAACCTATTTGTAAATCCTCCACAGTCCAAAGGTTTTGGCAAATTAAAACTCGCGTTCAGCTAATATAGGGCCTGGAATACTTTCTTGCAGATAATCTTTGACCAGACCTTGCATTTGCGATGAAGGAGGGGGGGAGGAGATATATCATTTTGCAGGACAACAGAATAAGTCATCAGGTCGCGGCTACGGCGCCTTACTTGTAGAATTTGAAAAGAGAATGCCATGCCAAGACGGCTGCCGGCGTTGGGCTTTGTGAATGACCACGTTTTAGGAAACTTCAAGTCGCTTCACCATTGGTGCATATCCACTGGTCTGTGCTATGTATCCAAGGTCATCGCGAAGACACTGTCGATGGTGTTGCTTGAACATATGCCGGCTGTCGAATATAGCGAATAATCTGTTCCCAGATATTCTATTCATTATTTTGAATTAAAAGTTGTCTCATATATGCATTCCTCTCTGTATCCTGTCAAACGAGGCAGGATCTGCTGTGTCGATACTGATTCGTCTATTGACCAAGGACGACAGCTTCGGGGTTTACAACGGAACGATATTGTCCAACGGCTAGGCGGTACATGGGAATTTGATAGTGCTTGGACTGAATTTGTGATGCTGGCCCTCGCGTCACTCAACTGCAGCTCCTAGATGTGCGAGATGGCTCCCCATGCCATCGACTGCTCGTTCCGCATTAGAAATAGCTGACTAGCCATGAGCACCGATGCAATTTTCGCAATATCGGCAGACTTTTAGCCAATGGGCGTCGAGGCCAAATGATAGACGCGCCATTATGACAGATGCTCACAAAAAAGGGGTCCAAGTGAAAGGATCGAATTTGGCAGTGGTAATGCTTGTTTTCATTCAAAAGCCATATCAAAAACCAAGGATGAGGCTTCCCTTGTTCCAGATCCGTCTCAAGGGCCACGCATTTCGTGGTAATCCGTTAATATATGAGGAAGCAGATTGACCCCACGCTGCCCATCAGGAGGCTCTCCTCTCTGACTCTGTCACAGTAAAAGGTGCTTTCTCGTTGTTGAAGAGCTTCCAGATCAGGTCGAGAATGAAGTATCAATATTGTATCTTGGATCTAGTCAACGGCGACTGAACATACTTTGGCACGGAACACCAATTTCTTTCCCCAGTGGTCGTGACCTCGCCCCCACATTGAAGCTGCCGAAGATGTTGCACTCTATTGCTGTATCGTCTTTGCGGATAGAATAATCCCACCTCGTCGAGAGCTCCGGGCGATAGAATCGAGCTTAGCCTCGACCCTAACCTCAACCTTGACCTTGACATCTTTGTCGGCCTGGGAAATGTTTGTCTGGATCGATGATGCTCGTCTCTTGCCCGGCTGTCTTCTCTGTGCCTTTACAATTGGAAGGGCTCAAGCCCTTGAATTCGTTCATTGCGCCTGCGTTGCGCCCATGATGAGAATACCTGCCCCGAGTCTCGCACCCACTAACCGGTCTGCGAGCACGCCAACTGTGCGCTGAAAATCAGCTTCAAGACCGACTTCCTCTTTCTTCAGAGCAGAGAGCACAGCATGATATCTGCCAACTACGATCAACTCAGATGAGGACCGAATTTCTGGCAAAAAGTTGTTCATCAGTTCGACAACACGATCAGGCACTGCAGACTCGGATTGCATGCTCAAGTCCACAAAAGACACTCTATCTTGGAACCCGGCGTTTGCAATAGTTCGACGTGCAGAGTCTAGCAGTTCAAGATCGCTCTCAGATGATTCTCGTGTGGCGGTCGGAGGGTTAGGGTCCTCACTTGGTGGTGTTGCATCAGGGGTAAGAGTAGGGCTTGGTTTGTTGAGGCCTAGGCTGCTGCTGGAGAGGTTGATGTGAATGATGATTATGGAAGCATTCACGTTCTGTGCCAACTGGAGCACAAAAAGGAGAGCTGACTGGTCATCTCGGCCGCCAATGAAGGGCAGGATGATTTTGTGTTTCTGCCCTCTATTCTGTGTGGACTGGGTCGTAGCGCTGCGCAGGTGACCGTTCATGTGCGATAATTGACTCATATGTTTCTTGTGACCTGTCGACAGGTCGGCCATTGATGGCCCAATGTAGATGCCGAATCCCAAAGAAGAAAGCCGCAGGCTCTGTTGCACAAAGTCAATATGCTGCCTGCTGTGAAATCGCTCCGAGATCATCAAATCCCCCGACGATGGAGTTGAGAGGTTTTCTTCCGCTAGGCTACCGTTGCTGCTCCAGGGGATAAGCAAAAAGTCGGCACGAATCTGGTTCGAGTACTCGACAAGGGTCTCGGGATATTCTGACAAAGACACAACTGCCACGTGTCCTGAGACTTCGATATTGTTCAGGGAGGCAAACGTCTTGAACGCAGAAAAGACTGCATCTTTAGCAGACATTTCCTCCAGTTCGGTGGACTGCATAACGGAGGATGTTCGGTCGGTCAACTCGAGGAGTCGCAAGCCGTAGAGTTCGAGATTGTTGTTATCTTCGTCTCGAGGTGAGCCCCCTATAGCGTCGTCGTTCTGGTCTCCTGAAGGACCTGAATTGGGCTCTGCGTCTTGTTGACCGCCTTCGCCTGCTGATTCTTGAGTTGATTGTAACAAAGGGCTGTCGGATGTCCGGGAGCCTCCAAGTAGCGATATTAAGCTGAAGAGACCGGACAATGTATCGAGCCTTAGGGGAATGAGGATACGATGTGCCTTGGATTGGTCGAGAGCTTGTGCTATACGTTTCTCGGATTCCTTGGTCTCGCTGATAATGGGATTACCGTCCCAGTCAATTTCTCCTCTCCTCCAACTCTCGGTTTTGATACGGTACCACTTTGGGTATGCAAGCTTTGCCAGTGGTGTGGTTGCGACTGTTGTAACCTGCGTCGTGTTAGTTCATCAGGCTTGTAAGAAAAGGGTGTTGAAGCTGTGGTTACCAGAGCCATGACTACAAACATGGTGAATGTTCGTTGTGTTAGGATATGAGCCTGAAGACCAATGTTTAGAACAATGAGTTCAACAAGCCCCTTGCAGCTCATGAGAACTCCAATTGCAATGCTCTCACGCCAAAGCATGTTACACAGTTTGGCTGCAACCATGCCGCCAACAATCTTCCCAAAGAAGGCAATGGCAATGATGGCCACAACGTAACCCCAGGTTTTCCCATCGTCTAAGAGACCGAGATTTGTGCTCAATCCAGAAAGAGCAAAGTACAGAGGTAAAAGTAGTACTGTAACGAGATCTTCAATCTTTTCTGTAATCTTGATAGCAAAACCTCCTTCATGAGGACATATCAAGCCGACGAGGAACGCTCCAAAGATTGGATGCACGCCAATGGCAGAAGTAAACCACGCTGACACGAGAACGAGAAGCAGTGTCAGGGAGATTATTCCTGGAGAAGGTCCATTTTGTATACTCCCAGTGCGACGAAGAATCCAGAGAAAGACGGGGCGGACAGCTATCGCAAGGGTCAGAGTCCAACCAAGGGCAGTAAGAAAGACATATAAAGCAGTCAAACCATCGCCATTGTTGACGAGGGCAACGGCCAGAGCAAGCAGAACCCAGCCAGTAACGTCGTTACCAATACCAGCGGCGAGTACGGTAACGCCGATGGACGTTCGAAGCAATCGAAGCTCGGTCAGGATACGGCAGAGTATAGGGAAAGCTGTGATGGCGAGAGCAGTACCGATGAAAAGCCCATAAATGCCAAACTGTATCTTGTCCTCTACACCGTCAGCTCGGAACTGCTTATACAATCCCCAGGCTATTGTCCAGCCCATGCCAAAGGGGAGAAGCATCCCGGCCATTCCAACCGACAGCGCCACCTTCCAGTTCGACCGGAACATTCGGGTATCAACCTCGAGGCCGATGAGGAAGAGGAAGAGTAGGAGTCCGAGATTGGCGACATTGTTGAGTACCGGCATCGACGAGTCGGGGAATATGTTGGTCTTGAAGCCAGGTATACGCATCATGACCGAGGGGCCCAGAAGAATGCCTCCAATGACCTCTGCAATGACTCTGGGCTGTGCAAGCTTCGATAGGGGGTAGTGGAGGATTCGACAGGAGATGATTATGATGGTAGCCTAGGTTCATGTTAGCAGGAATTGCTGCATCTTTTGACCTCCGACATTAGACTTGCCTGTATGATGAATAGGCTGATGGGATTCTTCGGATCGTACTCGATGGGATTCGCACCCTCGAGGATACCGCCCTGTGGCTTCGGTCCAGCAGTAGCAGAGGCATTACCAGCAGTCTGGCTGATGGTTGTTGACATGCTGGCGACGTTGTGATGTATTTTTGGTGCTCTTCGCAGCTTGCTGTTTCGACTGCTAAGGAGTGGGATGGGGATGAGGGGTCAGGTTGAAGATGAGGAGGGTGAGGATAATTAGCACCTTGTAGCATGCGCTGGAATCTTTTTGAGAATGATGCATTCATTATGCATAATTTTTAAAAGCTCCCGAGATCATCCACGAAATGACACGTACGGTTGCCGCAAATACACAATAGACTTTATGGAGAGGAGTGAGGAACTGGTGACCACGCAAAAAGTTAATGTTCTGACGGTGGATGAGGACTGGCTGGATTGATCCGAATGGCGGAAACTCTCGTAGATGAACATGACAATGGGTCAGCATCGTTGCGAATCCATCGCAAACTTGATGCGTTGAAACAAACGGTGAAAAGGGGGATTCTTGGTGATGGCAGTTTTGTAAGTCATTGTGAATTGAATATTCGATGGGTTTAGCCTTTTTAAATGCTGATGTTTGACACGCAATAATAAATGATGATTGAACAAAAGTGAAGAGAAGAGGGGTGTATTCAAACTTGAGGGAAAAAGTAGAATAGTTTGGCTGATACTGGAGGCAGGTTCGCTTTGTGGAAGGCGCAAAACAGTTTGAGTCTATCGATTGGAGCTTCAGGCTTGTTGTTTGAGGTAATAGGGCGCTGTCGTGGCTTGGTTTGGTAGTGTTCTCCAGTGCTGGAAGCCCGAACTACCAGTGATTGCCAGGGACCCCGAGTGCCCCTGGAGAGCGCTCCCCCCCCCCCCCCCCCCCCCCCCCCCTCTTTGTTTTTTTCTAGGGCACGGTACTATTGCATCTCCCAAATTCATCTTTGGTTTCGCATCGAGCCAAGACGCACAAAGCAAAGCTGTTCACTCCTCATGCTCACGCGTCTCGACAAGTATCACCAACAACATAGTTACGTAATATGTATTTACTTAGTTTGGCATGCTGCTCGCCGCTAGGTTCGTCATCATCTCTAGTTCGAAAATCCCAGGGGTCATCATCTCGCGGTATAAAGCTAATTATGGTTTAGCGCAGGGCTTTTAGTATCCCCACGATGAACCCTGGCGAGGAATGGACACGACGAATACGCGAACCGGCACCCTGGACTTCGCAAAAACCGACGTATACGATGTCTTCTTATTGGCTATACACTCACATTGGGCACTATAGCCTCATGGCGCAGTCTTTCTTCAATTTGATAAGCTGAAGGCCTCAAGATGGATGATGGACGTGTCACCGCCCCCCTGGCCCAAGTGCCGTTTGCCGAATTCCTCCATATGGACTGCTCTTCGACAAGGATCGACCGTCGTTGGTTTTGTATATATATAAGTCGGAGAGCCTGCCATGTCTAACAACTTGTGCCATTGCAACTCATTCAGTCTTTCAAGTTCCTCGAGATCCCCAAGCTTACCACGATGGTGAGAACAACAATAGCTTTGTTAGCTTCTTCAGCATTGCTGAGCTTTGCATCGGCAGAACCTGCATCGTCTCGCCAGTGCAAGGCCTTTCCAGGTTCATCTTCATGGCCCTCTTCCCAGAAGTGGGAGGCTCTGAACGAAACCCTAGGAGGTCAACTCATCAAGCCCCTCCCCCCTGGTGGCGTCTGTCATCGCGACGCTCCAAACTACGACAAGGCTGCTTGCCCTGCGGTTCAAAAGGAATGGAAAACGTACGACTTTCATGCTGAAGACCCCGTGTCCATCATGTGGGACAACTGGAGCAACTATGCTTGTCATCCCAGTCTCCCCAACGCGACTTGCACCGTCAATGCTTACCCATCGTACGTCATAAACGCAACGACTCCTGAGCATGTTCAAGAAGGAGTCAACTTTGGTGAGTGAACCACGAGTGCCTGTTTTAATGTGATTTCTTTTGAAACTGACTTGCTCAGCTCGCGAAAACAATATACGGTTAATCGTCAAGTCGACCGGCCACGACTTCCAAGGCCGCTCCATCGCCCCTGGCTCTCTTTCGATCTGGGTTCATTACTTGAACTCTGTCAAGTTTCATCAAGGTTCCTACAAGCTCACCAACAGCCATATTGTTGTTGAAGGTGATGCCATTACTGCTGGAGGAGGTGCGGAAATGTACAGCCTTTACAGCGAGGCGGCCAAGTACAACTCCACAGTAGTTGGAGGTGGTGCCAAGTCGGTCAGCGTTGGAGGCTACATCACGGGCGGTGGTCATTCTCTGCTGAGCCCAAAGTACGGCCTGGCAGTTGACAACGTCTTGGAGATTGACGTTGTGACTCCGGATGGGAAGCTTCTCACGACCAATGAGGAAAATCACCGCGATTTGTTCTGGGCTCTCCGTGGAGTACGTGGTAACCCCTTTTCTATTTCTTCTCCTCTGGATTGATTGCTGACATGATAATTGCTAGGGAGGCGGTTCGACCTTTGGTGTAATCACATCGTTGACAGTAAAAGCACACCCATCTCCTCGAATTCAGCATATTACGTGGTTGGCAGGCATCGACGGCTCTGCCCCGGACAAGGACGACGTTGTCGGATGGCTCCTTTCCCAGGTCCCGGACATGATGGAAGCTGGCATTTCCGGTTACAACTGGATTAGCTTTGGAGAGAAGCTGCCGATGGATATCCCCGGCGTTCCTGACGACGGTATGGCCGGCATGCTCGGATCCGTAGTTCTCTACGACAAGGACATGGAGGATGCATACAAGTGGCTGAGCTCCATGAACGAGACGATCCAGGACAGGTTCCCAGGAGCCATTGCCAACGGCCATGTCGAGACCTACGACAGCTGGATTGACTGGTTTAATGTCAACTATGACTCAGCCTCTACAGGAGAAGGCACCGTCCTCGTCTCAAGGCTTGTGGGCCGAGAGGCTTTCAAGGGTGACCGGAAAGCTCTGATAGAGGCCTACCGTTCTGCTGCAAAGTTGAGTGGCAACGCTGCTATCTACATGGTCGCTGGTAAAGGTGTACACGATGCCGAACCTCGAGGGGGTAGAGACTCTGTCAACCCTGGATGGCGACCAGCCTTGGTTCATTCCCGTAAGTTTTGTTTTTCTTTTTCTTTTCGTCCGACAGCACATTCAAATCAGTCGATGTATCTTCAGATTGCTAAACAATGCTACAGTTAGCTACGCCCCCCAACTCCCATTCAACGATGCGCAAAACCACGAAATCGTCAAAGCACTAGAAGCCTCCTGGGACCCCCTACGAGAGCTCACCCCCGAGATGGGAGCCTACGTCAACGAAGCGTCGCACTACGAAAAAGACCCATACACGACCTTCTGGGGCACAAACTACAAGAAGCTCCGGGCCATCAAGCGCAGGATCGACCCGCACGACGTGTTTTGGTGATATCCGTGTGTGGGAAACGAGAGATGGAGGCAGCGTGACGACGGCCACTTGTGCAGAAAGGGGCTTTTCGATGTTGAACAAGACGCGGACGAGGTGTTGGATATTTGAGAGAGGTTGTTGGATGGAACCAAAGTTTCAGTTTGGTTTGAAACTGCTGTTATTATCTGACTATGGTGTGCCGTGGCCAGAAGCATTGTGCTTCTGGCATGTATTTTGTTCAGAATAGATAGTGTAATGGCAACTCTAACCTCGACGTCAGACATTTCTTTTTCACTGTCAGACATGGGAAATACTCACGGGCGCATCATTCTTTTCCTGCTATTTATATTCAATGCAGCCTATTATTCTCAACTGCCTGTACTTTGTAAAGAAGCGCAAACTTTCAGCAGTCGAGTTTAGCAACGGCTCAATTCAATCGTGCACCTTTAATATTGTAACCTCTCAACTAATCAACAAGCTCCGTCTTTTTCTCTCGCTACGCCATACGATAAAGACATCTTACTTTGCGTCTGAGTGACAGATGGGTCCCCTCCACCAAGTCATGTCAGGGCAACAACTAGAAACCGTGACAATCAATGCAGAGGAACCAGAATGATGTGTGAGAGGAGATGAATTGAAATGATTGTATAATGCAAATGACCAAAACCTTTCAAAACGCTGCTCAGTGTTTATCCTCATCCTCATCCTCATCCTCATCCTCATCCTCATCCTCATCCTCATCCTCATCCTCATCCTCATCCTCATCCTCATCCTCGCCCTTCTCGTGCTGTTTCTCATGCTGTTTCTCGTGCTGGTCAGGTTATTTTATCGTGATTATGCCTTCAACACGCAACTGGCAGGCCGGGGCCCGAGACAGAAGTTTTAACGTGGATTGCCGCCGCGGGACAGGTCACCGAGATTCATATCCTCCTGAGCGTTGGCGTTGGCGTCTCCGGTACAGCGTCATCGCCTGGGTCTGGATCGTCAACCCGCTCATCTTGGCTCACGGGGGCATCGGCCGAGATGTTGGGCTCATCTTGGCTCTCGGGGGCATCGACCGAGATGTTTTTAACGTGGATTACCACCACGGCACGTTTTTAACGTGGATTACCGCCACGGGGAGTTTTTAACGTGGATTGCCTGCCACGGGTTATTTTAACGTGATTCGCCATCAACACGCAATTGGAACAGCTCCGAAGAGACTGCTGTTGGTCCACGAGTCAGCAATGGGGTTATGAAGGATGTGAGGTTTGCAATGAGCACATACCTGGCTGGCATAGGCCAGGGAATTTTTAACGTAGATTACCTCCTCCGACTCGTCGGAGACGTCATAGATATCGACGTCGTCGCGGTCGCTGGGGCTCCCGGAGTGCCTGTGAAAAGCAAAGAAAGAGTGAGGCTGCAATGAATAAACGGGTACAGGCACTCCAGGAGCCGGGATTTACAACTCCGTGGCGGGAGATGTAAAATCCCTGGGATCTATAACTCCGTGGCAGGAGATATAGAGTCCCCTTGGGGGGTGGTGGTCATGGAGGGAAGAGAGAAAAAGAAGAAGAAGAGGAGGAAGAGGGAGAAGCGGGGTTATATAGGCGAGGGGTCAGTCACCTTGATGGCTCTCGCTAGGCAATACTCGCTTAGCAGTGCCCCAATAGGCAAGGAGCAAGTTTCACAATGGTACCTATATATACTTGATTTTAATTTTTTTATAGGCTTGACCGCCTGTATTAAGAGGTACCATCAGTTCAAGGCAGGAGGGATGACGACTTGTGAGTGAATAGGTCATGAATGGGCACCTTCCTGCCTTGTTTCTCGGGTGGAAAGGGGAGGGGGTGCCTCAGGTAGATAGATAACTAGGTATTGTGGCCTGATATCTCATTGTCCAGCATCACTCGTCACTCAAAGCAGTTCCTCGATGAATAGAATTACAGTGCTCGTGATGCTTCGAGCAGTGTTATTGCAGTGTTATTATTCTAGTTGATCTCTAGGTCGTTGAGCAATTGTGTCTATATTCTGATTGAGCTAAAAGTGTAAATATACAACAATATCTTGGAGCCAGCCACAGCCGCATCCATATCTCACCAGTGGCCATACCGGTTGAAGGCAATTGTAACGGCCGTGCGCTGCTTCCTTGATTGTTGCTCGCAGCTGCCAATTGACGAGTATTTGTGTGTGGATGCCTGGGGTTGGTGGTGGCCTTGGGATGATTTCCCTGAGGGTGGGGGGGCGGCAGTTCTCGTTGACATGCATGCATGCCACACCGAACCACACCGAGGAATACGCAACTCGATCTCGGAGATTGCCAAGAGTTGAAAATGATGTGATATGGACTTGCGACTACTTCTGATGGTGTATTTACCGAGTTGCAAGGTACAATGCACGAGCCCCTGAATTGGCTACCAAACTGCTACAGTGAGTAAGTATTACTCCGTACAAAATATTCCGTAAGTATCCTGATAACGATTTTATCCTACCTCATCCTTCCATGATATCAGAAAGACAAAAGCTCAGACCCTTTCGAGGCTTGTGTTATCGCGTGCGCGTTTACCACGGTTGTATGGAGTACTCCGTACTCGGACTAGCTCTGGAGTAAGTCGATGATGTGGGCTTGGCTTATCTGCGGGGGCCTCCGATTTCCCCCTCTCCCTTCGGCCCATTTTCCCTTTACCAGCTCAGCATCCGGTGGGACCCCCTGCCCTGACCTGGTAACTTCCCTCGACAATGACACTACGACCGAGGGACCGTTACCGCCTGGGCAATTGCGGCGATCGCGCGTCATGAGACTTACGAAGCTGAGCTATGACTTATTATTACTTTATCATTGCCATGTGATTTTTCCTTTTCTCTAACCTCACTCAGAGATCAATAAAAAGAAAACCTCAATCCATCCCATCCCTCCCCCCCTGTCTGCTCGCCATCGCCGCAAATACCAAACCTCCAATGGCAGTCACCGCAGACAACGGCCGCAAGGCCTCGACATCATCGGCGCACAATGCCGACCAGGCCCTCGCACGGTTGGGGTACAAGGCGGAGCTACCACGCAACTTGAGCATGATGAGCATTCTCGGCCTGTCATTTGCCATCATGGCAGTGCCCTTTGGCCTGTCGACAACAATGTACCTCAGCTTGACCAACGGGCAATCGGTGACTGTCCTCTGGGGTTGGGTCCTCGTTTCCCTCATATCTCTGTGTATCGCCGCGTCCCTCGCCGAGATTTGTGCAGTGTTTCCTACGGCCGGAGGTGTCTACTACTGGAGCGCGATGCTGAGCTCTCGCCGGTGGGCGCCGCTGGTGAGCTTCGTCGATGGTTGGTTAACGCTGGTGGGCAATTGGACGGTAACCCTTTCCATCAACTTCTCGGGTGCCCAACTTATCCTAAGTGCAATCTCCATCTTTGACGACAGCTACGTTGCGAATGAATGGCAGACTGTCTTGTGCTTCTGGGCTGTCATGCTCTTCTGTGCCGCCGTGAATGCCTTTGCATCTCGTTACCTTGATTTGATCAACAAAGTTTGCATCTACTGGACCGGTCTCTCTGTCATCATCATTCTAGTCACGCTCCTCGCCACGGCTGACGAGCGTCGATCTGGTGAATTCGTCTTTGCGCACTACGATGCTTCTGCCAGTGGTTGGCCAGCCGGTTGGTCATTCTTCGTTGGCTTGTTACAAGGTACGTTTCCTGTTCCTCCCTTTCTCTGGAATTGGTTATAATTATGAGCTGACCCTTTTCCTTTTCCAGCTGCATATGTACTTACAGGTTACGGCATGGTCGCGGCCATGTGTGAGGAGGTCCAAAACCCGGAACGTGAGGTTCCCAGAGCCATTGTTCTCTCTGTTCTTGCCGCAGGCATCACTGGTGTTGTATATTTGATCCCTATTCTCTTCGTGCTGCCTGACGTCCAGACGCTTCTCCAGGTTGCCAACTCGCAACCCATCGGACTCCTTTTCAAGATTGTGACTGGTTCCAAAGCTGGAGGCTTCTGTTTGCTGCTGTTGATTCTTGGCATCCTCCTCTTTGCTGGCATCGGTGCTTTGACGGCTGCCTCGCGCTGCACGTATGCGTTTGCTCGAGACGGTGCCATTCCTGGTTACAAACTCTGGAGTAGGGTTAACAAACGTCTGGATATGCCACTGTGGGCTTTGGGATTATCTACTGCTGTCGACTGTATCCTGGGTTGCATCTACTTTGGCTCATCAGCTGCCTTCAACTCCTTCACCGGTGTGGCCACCATCTGCTTGTCAGCTTCCTATGGCGTTCCAGTCCTGGTCAATCTCATCCAGCGCCGCAAAGCTGTAGAGAATTCCCCCTACCCCCTGGGCAAATTCGGACCCATCATCAATGGCATCTGCATTGTCTGGATCTGCTTCGCTCTCGTCATCTTCTGCATGCCATCGTCTCTCCCCGTTGATGCCGGCAGTATGAACTATGCCTCGGTCGTGTTTGCCGGCTTCGCCTTTATCGCTCTGGCTTGGTACTTTGCCTATGCGCGCAAGAACTTTCACGGCCCTCCGGTTGCCAACGAGGATGGCCTCGGACCTAGCATCATGGTCGGCCAAGAGGCGGACAAGACGATTCAAGAGCCTGATTCGGCCGATAGCGCGACCAAGAAAGAAGCCTTGTGATTATTGCGGATTGGATCCTTGCTCAAGGCTATCTATGCCTATCTCTTTTTCTCTCTTACCTTTTACTGATAGAACTTCTTGATTATAGGTTAGCGAATTTACACTGTTATAGAGAATCGACGTGTTACCTACTATCATTTTGAACGCGAAATTGGACCAGTGCCCAACATGTGACGACTACAATATTTGTTTATACTCATCGTTTGCTTACCTTGCCGAATTCCGCACAAACGCCTTACGCCGCTCGCTTTGACAGATACAATGCGGAATGCTCCCACGATTTGACTCCAAGGATTCGACGCAAATGCCTTTTCCCCCTTTTTCTTGCCCACCTCCAGAATCTCACTGCTCATCGTCGCCACCCCTTCATGACCTATTCCGGCTATTCCGTCCATTATACTCTAGCTCCGGGCGAACCGATTTCAGGAGTGAAAGACAGTTGAGATGAAGAGAGAACTCTGCCCGGGGCCCGCTCCGTCGTCTTGCAAATCCTGAATCAAAAGCAACGTTAAGGTCTGATCGATTTCCATTCGCCTCTGAAATGTGCATGCTCTAGGCCGGTGACGGGCGAGATAGGGCCGTGTTGAGGTCCAGCCTTGGGTTGCGCAACAGCCACAGTGATTTCAGATGGCCCAGTTCACTCGTTCCGACGATTCTTGTCGTTGTAATAAGAAATTTGCCACCATGACTTGTACCTCAATTTCTCTCAAACCATATAGTAAGTACTGACCTTTAACTACTTAATATATTAGCCAATCGGTCTGACCACTTTTGCAACTAGCGGGCATATCTACCCAGAATCATCAGCTGCTCCATATAAGCCGTTGGCACAGCTTCCCAAGCTGCCTCGACACCCTGTCTATACGATAACTCCGATCGATCCAAGCCTTCGTTCAAGACCAAAGAGACTCGATAGGGTTGAGACCAGGACTGTAGGCTATATACAAGGAAGAAGGACTGCGTGTGCGACGGTGACTGCGGCTGCGCCGAGGGCTGGCGTCTTCTTCAAACACCTTGAACTCGATCATCTTTGCGGTATTGAAGTTATATGAATAGCTTCTTGACAACAGGCACGTATGTCTGCGTTAGTAGTTTTAGTTCCATCAGGAGTTATGGCCAAGCTACAAAGGTTATAAATATCTGCTCACCA
>PXOB01000025.1:0-243642 GCA_003012115.1 Trichothecium sympodiale | reverse complement strand
CCTAACCCTAACCCTAACCCTGGCTACCTTACCGTCTTTGGATCCCAATGGATCTTCTCCGCCATGTCCCTTATTATATCCATGATTATGCCCGATAGCCCTGCCTACTATGCCAAGAAAGGACTGAACGCCAAGGCCATGCATGCCGCCACGAGGCTGTTCGCTCCGCGCATCGACCCTGGCCTCGAGCTTGACAAGATTAAGGAGACATTGAAGGAGGAACAGACCACGACAAGAAACTCGAGCTATCTGGCTTGTTTCCAAGGCACCAACCTCCGTCGTACTCTCATCATCGTTTTCGTCAACGTCTTGCCCGTCTTCTTTGGTCTTGACCTCCTTTCTAATGCAAGCACGTTCCTCAAGGTCCTCGGTATGCCGTCAGCACACGCTCTACTTGTTCTCATCCTGGGTATTGTCATCGGCATCGCGGGTAACGGTACCGGCATTTGGCTTCTTACGCGGGTAGGTCGACGACCTGCAACCATCTGGACAACGGGAGTCGCAGCCGTCTTTTGGGGAGCTCTGGGCATTACCGGTTTATTTACAGCATCGTACGTGCCTTATATCAGCGCAGGTACTATGATTGCCGTAATCATTACCTGCGGCCTCGGTTGTTGGCCCGCTAGTTACGCTGTCATGGGCGAGACTAGCTCACTTCAGCTACGATCCCGATCACAGGCTATAGGCGGCATTGCAGGGCAAGCAGCTACGATAGCCATGTCCATGACCCTGCCGTACCTGTTTCAGCCAGACGCTGCTGCTCTCGGCGGGAAGACTGGATTTGTCTATAGCGCGCTTTGCATTATCGCTGTCGTGCTTGCGTTCTTCTGGCTGCCGGAGATGAAAGGCCGTACCCCACTGGAGATTGATATGCTATTCCAAGCAAAGGTCACTACAAGGCATTTCAAGACTTGGGGTCAGGGTAGCATTGATGAGACGCAGTTATAACCCTTATCAGCGTCAACTTTGGATCCAAGGCAACAAGCGCTATAAGCCATGGATAGGAGTGAAACTTGGGACATGTATTAGAATGGCGCTTATATGGATATTCGGGATTAGTTTACATCAAAGTATTGTGTCACTTTCGTGGCAATCTAACGTTCTGGTTTGGCTTTTATAATCATAGTAACAAAAGAAATACTCTGCCGCTACTTAGTGTTTATTGTTTATTGTCTTGATGGCGATGGTGTTTGTGTGCGTTGTTGCTTGTTACAGAGTCTAGAGGCCGCTGCCAAGGCTGAAGACTCGCATTTTGTTAGGAGAAAATTGTGCCTCACGACTTTGCGCTTCTTGCGTCTGATGTCGAGAAATAATAAAAAAACATCATCGTGACGATGTGTATACTGTTCCAGAGGTTGGGGTCCGCTTCATCCAAGGCCCGCTTATGGGGCACGGGCTATTTCAGGGTCCAGAGCAACGGTCTAGAACGCCTCTCTTTTCATCAGATAAGGAATCTCGCTAATAATTCGCACTATCTGTGGCTTTTTCTTTTTGTAATTCACTCATCATCCTTTTCCCATGTCCATACCACGCACAAAATGAAGACACAACAGATTGCCCTGCCACCCAGGCCTACACGATCCGTAGCCAGAAGAACTCTGCTGCCTGTCGACAGGTCAGACTCGGACTTCTTCTGCCATGCACATATTTCTCCAGATAACGATCCTGTTAAAGGCAGACTTCTTCGTGCCTCGGTTTCGATACCAGCTGGCACAGTTCTCCTGAGGGATATACCATACGCCACCATACCTATACCGACAACAAATAACAACAAACCCTCATTGATATGCAGCAACCTTTCATGTTCGAAACGAATCGAGATTGAATCAAATACTGCGAAGTGCTCGAATAATTGCGACAGTGATGTGATATGGTGTTCCTTGAAATGTCAACGGGTCGACCACAAGCGGCATGAATATGAATGCCGCTGGCTAAAGACTCTGGGTCAGAAATGTCGCCATGGGGAGTCGCAGTACAACTTCATCACGCTCTGGCATGTCGTCCGTCTTCTTGCTGGCTGGAGTCTCGAGATGCAACCAAGTGTCTCAAGTACCAGCTGTCATCGGGACGGGCGATTTACCTGGGGCTGGAACGCGGCGCTTGAGTGCTGCGACTACCTTGATTCATGGCCAGAGGCCCAGCTGATTCACTGGAAAAGACTGGCTGAAACGTATATGATGGACAGGAAATTGCTGCCGTGTGATCTGAATCTTGACCAGATAATGTCCTTGATTTGCAAGGAGGAAACTAACACGTTTGGGCTTTATCCAAATGTGACCGGACTGCACTTTGCAACTGGTCAGCGTTCGTCGAGGGGTGAGTGCTATGGGCTAAGTATGTATCCTCGAGCAGCCATGTTTAATCACTCATGTGATCCAATTGTACGTATTCCTCATGTATAAATCATGTCAACTCCATCATTTACTAACCTTTGCAGGCCCTTCACAAACCCGATGACAATGGTCGTATGGTATTTATAGCTGCTCGGGAGATCTTACAGGGAGAAGAGCTGACCATTACATACTTTGACCTGGCTGCTCACGAATCTGTGACGAGTAGGCAAAGCTATTTGCAGGAACAATTTCGGTTTCAATGTACATGCAATAGATGCCTTGAGGACTTGGCTAAAGAGAATCGTATGGCAAACGATGTCCTCCCTTTCAGGGACTTTTAGGACACCGCATATTATAGACCATATCAAGCATCTATATCCCATGTCTCATACAAGGCTTTAAAGTTTCCTATTCAATCTGTTTACAATTGTTCTTGTCCATGGCTAAACCTTTATATAATGTAAAGTGAACCGCCATGCTTTATAGTAAAGAGGAAGACAATTGCATGACCACGCAAGTTGGCCATAAGTCTCGGAGTCGGCAGTCGCTGCGCCAAGGCAATCTGACTAAAAAGAAACAACATCAGCCAATTATAGCGCGGTGATCAATATCAACCCTCGCACTTTGCGTCAAACAGCTTCAGGCTAAATACCATGATTTTATTGAAATCGTGGGGTGGAGAATACAAAAGTCGGGGTAGTGATCATGGTGTAGGGTGACCGTAAACAGAAGTGCCGATGATACGGAGGAAGCACTGGCGATGTCCCGATTGGGGAGAAGGGGTGACATCGTCGACTTTGAAATACCCATGAAGATAATGGATTTAGCCGTCGGCCAAAAGGAAAGAAAAAGATGATTGAAAAGGCATTTGATAGTTTTTGGTGCAGCCTAAACGGTTAATATGGCTTCCCAGCGACATCTATATAAACCAGAAGAAATCCCATTGTTTAATCGGTTGATCCCCAGGTACTACAGATCCAAGTCAACTACAACCATGAAGCTTCTCAACATCCTCCCTATTGTGTTCGGCCTTGTCGTGGCAAATCCGGTCCATCATGACCTCGAGGAACGCCAAAGCTGCCCTGGCGTCTACGTCTTTGGCGCTCGCGAGACCACAGCACCTCCAGGCTATGGAACCTCGCAGGGACTTGTCAACATGATCCTCCAAGCCTACTCGGGCTCCCAGTCGGCCGCCATCTCGTACCCTGCCTGCGGTGGGCAAGGAAGCTGCGGTGGCATCAGCTACGATGAGTCTGCGCGTCAGGGCACAGCTGCGGTCGTGCAAGCCGTGACTAGCATGAACCAGAGGTGCCCAAACACCAAGATTGTCCTTGTTGGGTATTCTCAGGGTGGCCAAATCATGGACAATGCGCTGTGCGGTGGCTCTGGCTCGACCTTGACGGGCAACGCGTTGAACGCGGTCAAGGCGGCAATCTTCATGGGAGATCCGCATAATGCCCAGGGTCTTCCATACAATGTTGGCACTTGCCGGGCCGGCGGAGTGAGTATCATGAGACATCTATTTTGCATATATGTTGTCGCTGATTATCTATTAGTTCGCTGCTCGTCCGCCGGGCTTTCAATGCTCGCCGTACAACCCGACGCTTATCCAAAGCTACTGCGACGCGCCAGATCCGTATTGCTGCAACGGAAATGATGCCAACTCTCACCAGCAGTATGTGAACAAATATGGCCAGCAGGCGCTCTCATTTGTCCGGAGCAAGGTTGGGTGAATGATGCAAGCTATCTTGTTTGCGTCTAGATCATATATCTGGACTTTGGACCCAATGGAACGTATTTCATCCTGAGACTGTCAGTTTGTCCGTATGCAGGTAGCAATATGATTTCTCACAAATGTTGGTATAAATCAGAGCCCACAGTATTTGTGACTCATTAAGTCTGAATCATATTTTCTCTTCATCATCTCAATGAACCGACTTAGATTTAGACAATTAAATCTATCTCGCGGCAGAATTTGAGTTGTCAGCGCAGGTCCAAGCTGCGGACCCTCCTGATTCCTTGTACGAGGCCATAATGTCAACTACCGAGCCATAGGTGCCAGCGATCATTAAAAACGTTCCAGAAACGATGACAAATACACTAAAAGCCACCATCATCATCCATTTCATGGATCGCTCCGATTTCCCTTTGTGCCAATTGTCATATAGCCACATGCAACCCATGGGTTGGAAACACATGAGTGTACCCAACAAGGCACCTATCAGAGAGACAAGGCTTCCAAATACGGGAATACCACTAGCGATTATGTAGGCGATAAGTGTAATGCCCATGGTGCATCCCAGCCAAGTCGCCCAAACGGTATTTGATACAAGGTGATCTGACCCACGTAGGACGCGGATAAAGATATGTTTCGCCGGCAACTTTAACGATTCGTCGTTAGTGTAAGGCAAAACAGATTATAATCGAGGGACTTACATGAATAACAATAGTTGTCGTGACGATAAGACCTGGCAGGGCCAGCCCGTAGCAGATTTTCTTCATCATTACGCCAGCAGAGCCCAGCGCAGGGGAAGCAACGAAGGAACCGCAAAAGTAGTAAACCACACACCCAATGATGATGTATGTCACAGTTACTCCAGACTGGCAAACAATCAGCGACCTGGTGTACAGCCGAGGGTTTCGCATCTCGGCCACGACGGCGAAAAAGGCTGGAGTGCCCGCGTATGCAAAAACTAGCGAGGCGATGGCAGAAATGGCGGAGCTAAAAGACGGATTGTTGAAGAGCTTGTAGTCGGATTCCCATGAACCGTGCTGAGGCGCAGCTGCTGGTCTTTCCTGGACGCCTACAGCTACAGTAAGTGTCAGGACTAAGATTTGAGATTAGTATTTTTACTACGAATGTTTGACTAATGACTTACTTGAAGCTATGATGCATGTCAAGCCCACCCATGCGAGCCAACTTATGCGGCCAAGGGTTTGAATACTGGAGAACATGAACCCAATGACTGCCGCAACGGCAACAAAAACTGCCGTACAAGTACCGTGTGCCGATACGGCGTTGAGACCGATGGAAATGCTCAATATGCCAGACCCAGCGATGAAAACCCAGTCTATTCAGAGCAATGATGTTAGTGAATTGTCTCAGGTAACGCTTCAGAAAGCAGATGGTCGCACTTACACAAGCAAAAGATGGCGCCTAAAACTTCGCGTCCGATGCGTCCAAACATCAGGCCTCCTGCGTCATCAATACCGTATACCTCGGGATGCTTTAGTTTGAATACGCCAACGATGTAATCAGACCACGTAGTGATACACCCTATAACGATCAAGCAAATTATGCCTGGGATCAAACCAAGTACGTCGAAAGCCGCAGGGATGGAGAGAACACCAAGGCCAATCTGGGTCTTCATCATGAGAGCCACGGTTCCGATCCAACCGACCTGAGAAGGGTTGTTAACATGGCTGTGTGGTTACTTGGAAGTTGGTACATATAGGGCACATACATTACGATAATTTGGCCCATCTTTTCCGGTATCTCCCCAGACATCATCATGGGGGGTTTGACTACCTTCGAGCTGGTCATGTCCCCCTGAAGGCCCTGTGGTGCTGGCTCCCTCCAGATCAGGGGAATATTTTTCTTTGGTTTCCGGAGCCGCAGGAGAGGCTGAATCTGGGTTATTGTCGAACATTTTGACCGGGCAACAAATAAAGACCTAAGGAGATGTTGAAATTCGAGATATTGTCGCGATCGTACTCATACATCGCACAATTGGCGTATGTGAAAAACAATGGGAAAGTGTATGTATTACAATGGACGAGCGAGAATTTTGCCAAGAAAACTCAGACTGGTATTTGAGTGCATTTCTTGCAGAGGGCGTGGATGCGTTTCCGCTCATATTCCCAGTAAGAATGGCGTCACTTCGTGGGTTAGCCGTAGCAAGGGGCTACGCTAACCCCTGACCTGGAGTAATCTCCCCACAATGTTGTGGGAATTTATCCTGGGAGACACGGGCAGGGTCCGAATACGGAGTTGCGCGAGTCGCGTGCTGTCTACGGAGTACGAGTCAGGCTCGCGACTACAGTACTGGAAAAGGAGTACCTATTGGTAGCGATCTACATATCCCTCCGATGAGTTGGTCTACGGCAAGACCAGCTCTTCATCCCTACAACACTGCCTGAGTCTGGATAATACGGCCTCCCATTGCTCTTTTCCTCCTTTCTAGAAACCAGTCCACCGTCAAGGAGATGCCTTGCTCCAACCGTACAGTTGGAGCCCAACCAATCTCCCTCTTTGCTGTCGTAATATCCGGCTTTCTTCTGGTAGGATCATCCTGCCGCTTAGGGAGCAGGCGAATCGGCACAACAGGCGTCCCCGTCTTTGCTGCTACAACTCTGGAAACCATGCGGGCAATCTCCCCGACAGGTACCTCATTGTTGCTCCCAATGTTCACCGGGCCATCATAATCACTGTCCATGAGCGCTGCCAGACCGGCCACGCAATCGGTAGCAAATTGGAAGCATCGTGTCGCGCTGCCGTCACCGTAGATACTAATCGGCCTCCCCTCCATCGCGGCTTGGGCACGGCCCGTCCGTCGTTGATCTCCATCCAGGGACCGTAGGCGTTGAAGATCCTGGCTATGCGCACGTCGAGACCGTGCTCGAGCCGGTACGAGTAGGCGAGAGCTTCGGCGACTCGCTTGCCCTCGTCGTAGCATGATCTTGGGCCGAAGCTGTTGACGTTGCCAAAGTAATCTTCAGATTGCACAGCAACTTGGGGATCGCCGTAGATTTCTGAATCTGTAAATATCTCTTTGAGAATGACGTTGGATGTTGGACCAACTGTACCTGATATACTAGCTATAAGTACCCGAGCGTTTTTCTTGATTGCCAGATCGAAAACATTCTTCGTCCCGGTGAAGCAAGTTTCGAGAATGTCAATTGGGTTGATCTCGAAGTGATCTGGACTAGCAGGGCACGCTAGATGAAAGATTTGTTCCAGATTCTCGATTTCAGGGAGGGGATCTCGCACGTCGGAGCTGGATGCACATTAGCACTGGTCAAGGAGATGCCGGCATAGATTGAAGTACATGATGGAGTGAAATCTTGGGTGTTTTTCGAACCCGTGGATATTATCCATTGAGCCAGTCCATAGCGAATCGACAATGGTTACGTCTCGGCCACGGTCTAGCAGAAGACGTACCAAGTGTCGCCCAAGGAACCCGGCGCCCTATTGCAAAAGTGAGTAATGCGTCTTGGTCTCGATCTCAGGTGCCCTCGAGAAGAACCTACGCCTGTGATGAGCACTGTCATGATGAATGAGAAATATCGAGATTTGCGACTGATGTCGCTTAAAGTGTTGTGTTTGTATTGACCACGGGATTTGCTTGAGCTCTCATATCTGCTTGTTTCTGGACCTTATATATAGAGTGGTGATTTTGCAATTTGTCATAGTGCTGATATGTCTGTGTAACGTATGCTCATTTCGAGATCGCTCTAAATCCGACATAGGCAGGCAATTTGAAGGAATTAGTGGCTTATAGTGCGTTGCGGCTTAGACCGTCGACAAATCTTACCCTTTTGGTTTTTGATTTGAGTTCGTGACAAATATCGGCCTCTTAAGAAAATGCCATTGATCTATGACAAATATGGATTCCTTTAAGTGATGGTGTGCGCGATTCAAGCTAAAGTAGAGACAGGCCCTGTTGTATCTGTTGATGATACTAACGTACATGTCAGGTATCTATGCCTTCCCATGTCAGATGTCTGCAGTGTTCCAACTCGTCTAATATTGTATTACTTGGGCCATCATGTAGTGTACCGCAAGTCCACAACTACTATACTTCCTGTCAATACAAGGGCGTAAATACTTAGTCAGCAAAATATGGAGATGACGTCAAGGGACACACGTCGACAGTTGTTTTCCGGTAAAATATATGTCGGTTTCGACGTTCAGCATAGTAAACAAATCTTGAGTCACAATCATGGCCAAGTCAGTAGCAGACAGCCCTTGCGTCGTGGGCAATCTGGCCTGCCAACGCGAGTCATATCTCAAGTCGCTGGAGACGCATGTCATATCGTGCGAAAAGTCCTCTCAGCCACCAGCGAACTTTGCCAGCGGCAAAATAAAGAAGTCTACAAAAAATAAAGACGAGAGTAGTAGCGAGACTGCATCTCCTGATTTGTGGATGATTGAATGTGCAGACTCGGTGTTGTTTCCAGAGGGTATGTTTTTTCCCGTTTTCCCCGCTTAATAATGCCTCAGTTCTCAACAGAGTTTCCATAGGTGGCGGCCAACCATCGGATCACGGAACTATGGAGTTAGTAGACGGCCCAGAGCAGGATGGGGTACATATTGAATACACCCAGCGTCAAGGGCTACGATGTGTGCTGTACTCGCCCCGGCCGTTTTCCCCGGGTGACAAGGTCCGTCAGGTCGTAGATTTCCGTCGACGCTGGGATCGCATGCAGCAGCACACCGGTCAGCACCTTCTCTCAGCCGTCATGGACACTCTCGACAACCTGGAGACGCTGGGGTGGGGGATGGGTAAAGAGGACGCCATGAACTACGTGGACCTCCCGCGAAAGCCATCCCCAGATGAGGTGCAGACCATTCAGGCGAGGTGCAACGAGTTGATTCGGAGTAACCTGCCAATCACCGTCGAGCTGACGGATGATGTCTTGGAAGAAAGTCTGCCTGATGACTACGACAAGAACAATGGTGTGATTCGTGTCATCAACATTGAGGGTGTGGATAAGAATCAGTAAGTCTTTCTGGCAGTAACTTTTGTTATATCCTAAACATATGAATTTGTTTTGCTCATTTCACCATAGATGCTGCGGCACACATCTTTCCCAAACATCACACATATCACTCATTCTCATGCACTCTGGACATGCCATCCACGGTACAAACTATCGTCAATATTTTACAGCCGGGGATCGCGCAATTCGCATGTCTGCCAATGCCATTAACGGCCTCGAGCTGAGCGCAAAGATCATGGGCTGCGGTAGCACGCCGGAAGGCCTGGCGGAGGAGGCCAAAAGGATCACCACAATGGCCACCGACTTGAAAAGGAAGGAGAAGAAGCTCATGATGGAAATTGCCAAGTACGAGGGCGAGCGTGTTAGGGAAACAGTCACGAAGGGAGCAAATGGCTGGGTCCACCGCAATGATGGAGGGCTGGAGTTCATCAACGCCGTTCTGCAAGTGGTGGGAGAGAGCGCTAGAGAAAATGGTCGGGCTGTCGTTTTGGCAGTCGGCGCCGACAAGTCTGGCGGGCCTATAGTCGTTGCCGGCGAAACGAGCGCGGTCGACAAGGTTGTGGAAGAAGTAAAGAAAGCTTTACCCAACGTCAAAGGAGGCGGAGCGCGGGGACGGTGGCAAGGCAAGGTGTTGGAGTGGAAACGAAGTGACTTTGAGGAGCTATCGCGGCTAGTTGAGAGTTCCTGAGTTTCCTCTTCATGCGTTCAGACCGGAAATACACAAATTAGGCACTTTCCGTATCTATTTAGACAGGCATGATCAAGAAAGGTTCTATACACCGCGTGATCATCTATAGCTATATCGATTTGGATTTCTCAAACTGGATTTATCGATTTGAATTCACCAATACAGGAATCGAATTCGCTCACGATATTAAATTATATTCGAATAGTATTTGTCACGCCCTCCATGTCATTCCTGGAGCGCCAGTATTTGTCACAAGGTCCATGCCATCAGCTCATTCTTGCTACGGGAACCGTGCCGCTATTTTGGGCGGAATTTGTCACGATAGCCCCGTCCACCTAAACAATTACCCTACGCATACATGGCATACATCGAATATTCACTAGAATAGCTGATTACACTTTACTGGTCATTTGAAATAAAGAATTCGCAACATGTATAAGAAACAGTCCTTTCCCAGCATCTGTGTTGCTTGAACAGCGATAATTAATCTCTTTCAATACATCTTTACCATTATTTCGGAAGACTCCCACGCTCTATTGAACATGGCGTTGAATATCATCATCATTGGTGCCGGAACGACTGGCCTTCTCTTTGCACAGGGGCTTAAGCAGGTTCGTTCAGCATTGTCCACCTTGCAACTTGATTATCAATGTAACTGACCAAAATGTCGATAGGCGGGAATTAACGCCACGGTTTATGAAAAGGAGACACCCGACATGTATAAAAACCGCCCAAGAGAGTGGGGAATGTCTTTGTAAGAGCGCTTGCATTGTTGAATCATGTATACTTTTTCGCTGATATCCGTGGCAGGCACTGGGGCGCTGAATCCGTCAAGACGTTGCTGAGTCCTGATCTCCGAGCAAGAATCAAGGAAGTCTGGACAGACCCCACTATCCCAGAAGATAGTTTCTATGAGCTCCCCATCTACGCTGGCCATACCGGAGAGCTTTTGGGCAAGACTCCCGACCGATCCATGAGAGTTACCAGAAGGAAGATGAGGAAGCTTTTCAGCGAGGGTATCGACATACAAGTACGTTTCATAACATGAATCTGCCAAGAAAGCAATCATGATACTAATACCAAAACAGTATGGAAAACACCTCTCTTCCATCACGAAGCACGACGATGGGGTCACCGCGACATTCGAGGACGGAACCTCGGCCACTGGCCATCTCATCGTTGGCTGCGACAGTGCAAACTCGTCAACACGCCAGATCCTTCTCGGCGAGGCAGGAAAGGTCAACTACCTCGATCTAACGATGCTCAACTTTACATGCAAGTTTGATGCAGACACTTCCCGCCTCATCCGCGCAACGCACCCTTTCGCCTTTAACTCGTACCACCCTGCCAACAGGATGCTCTGGATTTCCGCGCAAGACATCGGCGACCCGCTGGACCCAAACACCTGGACGTTTCAGCTCATTATGTCGTGGCCTGGCTATCCCCGCGCCGGAGACGACGTCTTGGCGGACCAGGCGTCCAGGACGGCTTTTGTCAAGGCCATGGCGTCCGAGTATACGCAGCCATGGCGCACAATCATCGAGAAGATTCCTGATGATATCAAGTTCGGCACCGATAAAGTGGCCTCTTGGAAGCCATTTGACTGGTCGGGGGTTGCGTCGCTCGCTGGTGCCGCCACGCTGGCTGGCGACGCGGCGCATCCGTTTCCTCCGTATCGCGGCCAGGGGCTCAACACGGGACTCCAAGATGCCGCTGATCTGGTGGCCGAGCTGCAGAAAATTTCCACTAATCCTGAAGGACTGCCAGACGCAGTGCGGCGGTATGAAGAGAGCATGTTGTCGCGAGCTCATCGCGAGTTCCCTCTGTCTGAGAAATCGGCTTCCGCAACACATGACTTCGAGCACATTGTACGTATCTATTGGTATAAGGCTCTTGAGCTTGTTGATTTTGGCTAACATCTTACTTAGCACGAGCATCCCATCTTGAAAATAGGTCTGGACCGTGCCTCCAAGCACTAGGTCATTTTCATAGCATCTTGAGTAGATCAGAGGGGTAATTTGACAGTCTATATTGGTTAGGCAAGATTTATATGCCTGTTTGTTAGTTATTATTAGTTGATAGAAGAAACATTTCAAACGTTGTTCATTTCTTATTCATACTCAGCTCTTGTCACTGCGGCAATATGATACGACAAGCAACTTGCCGGATCATCTCGACATTCTTTGCGGCGTTAGGCGTTACATGTACAGAGCACAGACCCCTAGTATGATCTATAACAGCGATCACCGATCAGTATAGGTTGGTAAGGGGCACATAACCGTGGATCCTATTGAATGAATATACGAAGTACAATGTTTTATAAGTTATAACTAATTGGCTGACATGAGGCTCCTCAATGAGTCGTCGTGGGGATACATTATTCAATGTCACATGGGAAGTTTGTACAATAGCAGATAAGGCAATATGCATTTCAACTTTATATAATTTTTATTTACATGTGATTTCATTTTCTATAATCTCTGATTTATGTGATTTGTATTTCACATTATCTTTATTTCATATTTCTTCTACGCAATAAACCTAAAGAGGATGGTTTCTTCCTGTCAAAGGACTTGTATACTTGCTTGAAGCTGAGCTCGACGAGCTACAGGTGAATGATGTCAATATCTTGGCATCAATCCCATTAAAGAGCGTGGATTTCAAAGTCGCAGAGATCGCATGATTGATCGATACTCGTATTGGGCCCCCTTTACGCCGTACACCGGCTTTACGCCGCACACCGGCTTTATCTACCAACTACTAACTCCGCCAAGGGCATTGAAAACCGGTTATCACGACTTTTATACCTGATCTTGCTCTAAAATAAGTACATGGGATATACCGCAGCGGCGCAGCATGACAAATACTGGACAGATCGTATAAAGTTATTGGCATTATAAGCACTAGCTGAATTTGGCCACTTTAGTGCTGCAGGGCCCCTGATGCAGACGATGACGAATACTCACGATATCCATGACAAATAGGTTATAACAGACATCATATATCATCTCCACGCTGCTAGCCACACATCAATTATATATAGGGCACCCTTGATCTTTTCAATTTGGAGGCAGTTCCTCGCCTTCTTCCGTTTCATCAACCCGGTCTTCGCTCTGTGTTTCCGCCGAAGAGAAACATGATGGACGTCACTACAGAACCAAGCCAGACGAGCATTGACTCTTCAAAGGGCAACAACACCACTGGCAATGCCCAACGCAAGCCACGCCTCCTTTTCTGCGCCTGTCCTCTTATCGGACATACTACGCCAATGATCCGGATTGCCTCTGAGCTTGCCAGTCGCGGCTACGATGTCACGTTTCTCGCGGCCAAGGAGTTTCACGATTCCATTGCCCAGTTTGGCGGGAAGCCTCTTCCCATCGACGACCTCGACCCCGCGTACTTGGCGGAGCGCGAGGAAGTCCCCCCAGGCGCCGCACGCCAGCTATTCGACATTAGGAACTGTTTCATTGAGCCCACGGAAAGCAGAATGAGAAGCCTATATCATGCACTCGAGGATATGAATAGCGCGGACCCCAGCTGGCGCATCATCATTGTCAGCGAAACCTTCTTCACGGGCTCGCACCCCCTGTACAACGGCGCCCCTCTCCCAGAACGCTTCGCGACTCGTCCTCGCAGCCTCAACATTAATGCCCTGCCGTGGGCTGCCTCGAGCAAGGACGTCTTTCCCTTTGGCCTCGGTTTGGCTCCTGACACTTCTGAAGAGGGCCGCGCCAAGATGGAGATTATTAGTGAAGAAGTCAGAAACAGCCCTTGGGGGGCTATTGTTGCTGTGGAGGGGGAAATCATGAAGAGGCTCGGGGCGGTCAACTATGAACCTCCGGCCCTGCTGCCGTTCGATACGTGGACGTTGTCGCACGACATCACGCTTCAAATGTGCCCGCCTAGTGTCGAATACCCCAGATCCGATACCCCTGCCAAGATTCGTTTCGCCGGCGCCGTCACCCCGCGACCAATTAAGAAAGACTGTGTCTACCCCGTCTTCTGGGATGAAGTAACCAGCGGAGAGAAAAAGGTCGTTGTTGTCACACAGGGTACCGTCGCCCAGGAATACGACCACATCCTTACAAAGACCATGCGAGCGCTCGCAGACCGCCAAGACGTGATAGTCGTGGCCATTCTTGGCGCCAAAGGGGCTGCTCTTCCCGCGGAGTTTCAGCTGCCGGCGAACGCCCGCGTGATCGACTACCTCCCGTACGACGCCATCTTGCCCCACGCGTCAGCCTTTGTGAGCAACGCTGGCTATGGCGGCTTCATACACGGTATAGTCAACGGTGTGCCCATGGTTCTTGGTGGTGCCACCGAGGACAAGCCGGACGTGGCCATGCGCTGCGAGTGGTCCGGCGTGGGCGTGAACCTGCGTACCGGTGAGCCCACGGTGGAACAGCTGGCCGAGGCGGTGGGGAAGGTTCTCGATGAGCTGAAGTACAAGGAGAGGGTCATGGAGATTAAGAAGGAGAATGAGCAGATGGATGCTATGAATACTGTTGAGGCGGCAATTTTGGAGCTTGTGGCTTTAGACGCATAATGGGGAGGATGAAACTCGAGGTATTAGCAGCTATATCTCTTCACTCTTTTCCTATAATACACGTCCTTAATGAACTAATTGAGATAATTCCGTTTTCTCTTTTCTCGATATCCCTTCACTCCAATTTCTTACCCGCATGTCGGGAAAGATCAAAGGACTATCCATCGAAACCTAATAAGCCCATGCCATCGATCAACGGCGATATAGCTTAAACGTTATTAGGTGGCGCCATTACAATCGCTTTTTTCAGGGCTGCAAGATCTCTCTATTTCACTTAGTTGGAGTGGTGACACCTGTAATACCCTGTGTCTTTAAACGATAATGGTTTTAGGCATAAAATTGCTCTGCAACTTTCTGGTTTTGACCGAAACTTGGAATGATAAGCATGCCTGATATTTACACTGTCTATTCTAGAGTTGCCAAATTAAAATAACACTAGACTAGTATACGTAGATGAAATCCTCATTCTTCAGATCCGTCACGTCCTCGAATGACTTGTCCTCGACCGTTTCACTCGTCGATGTCTCCTCCGTGGTACCCACGGCCTTTTGATCCACCATGCTCATATCCGTAATATGCTCCGATTTCCCCATGGCCTTTCTCTTCTCTGCCTGCTTTTTGTTCAATACCCTAATCCACAACATCCCCAAAGCAACCAGCGCCGCCAGCACAATAAACAGCGCGAGATTGGCTTTAAGACCGCGCGAGTAGTAAGGCTTCTCGTTAGGCCGGAAGAGAAAGGGACCGACGATATTGCCCGCGCTCTGACCGACAAAGAGCATCGCAGTGGTAAACTTGCGCTTGGTATCGCCCGCCGTATTCTGACCGGACCACGAGTAAATTAGAGGTGAAATCCCGGGGTAGACGGAGATGATGTAGTAGCCCGTCAGAAGGACCGCGCGGTCGGACGGCGCACGGCCAACGGCAAGGAGGATCGAGCAGCCTGCCACGGGCGGGAGACAGAGGAGCAGCAGGACGGGGGACTTTTTGCGGAGGCGATCAGCCAACCAGGCACCGCCCAGCGTGGCAATCATCTGCACCGCGCCAAAGGGGATGTTGAAGAGGATGGTGGTGAAGGAGTCGAAGCCAAACGACTCGATGATGAGGGGGCCAAAGGTCGAGATGCCGCCGCTGGGGATGCTGATGGTGAACATGAGAGAGAACCAGAGCCAGGTTTTGAGGTCGAGGAGGGATTCCTTGACGTGGTCCCATTTCCAGACGCCGGACCCGATGCCCATTTGGTTCATGCGCAGGCGCTCGATGGCGATGAGTTTATCGTGGTCATTGAGGAATTTGGCCTTGATGGGGGAATCTGGCATGAAGTAGCTTTGCAAGTTAGTGAGAGATAGTAATAAGCAAGAATATTCTGAGCTATTGCTTACAACATGAGAGCCGAAAACACCACTGTAACTGCACCGCAAAATAGAAAGATGATCTATAGGCTGTTAACAACAACAAAAAAAAAAAAAAAAAACTCTAGGAAAGAGAAAAAAGCAGACGCAGATATACCTGATATGGACGAAGAGGGGATTTGATGTGACCGAGACCATATGTCAAAAGGCTGCCTAACTATTATAAGTGAGCTTTTTAGTCATGGAAGCAGAATGCGTGAGAACTATGCTGACCATATTAACAACACCAAGCATGGCATACCAAGCAGCATTTCGAGTCGTCTGCTCACGGCGTCTGTACCACATCTGCACCACAGCCACAAAAGTCGGAGCTGGTAACTGGTCAACAACTTGTGAACAGGTAAAAGAGGTCGAGAACAACATACCTACCGAGGCTTCGAAGCTACCGAGCAGCAGCCTTGTAGCCATCAAACCCCCAAAATTACGCGAAGCCGCCATGCAGCACAGCACGGCACCCCAGCAAAAGACCATGGTGGCCGAAAACTTGCCAATGGGGAACCTGACGAGCATGTAGGCCACGAGGGGCTGGAAGACGAGCTGGGCGACGTAGACGACGGACCCCAGCCACGAGAACTGGTTGCCCTTTAGGTTGGTGTCCTCTATGAGGCCGAACACGGAGGCGTAGCTGAGGGTGGTCTTGTCGAGGGACTGCAGGCAGTAGGTAAAGAGGATGAGGGGGAGGATGCGCAGGTCGATGAGCCGCAGGACGCGGGCGTTATCGGCCGAGGTGATGGCGACGCGGTTGTTGGCCTGCTTGAGGAATTCGGCGGCCTTGTCGCGTCCCTCGGGGTCAATTGATGTAATGGCATCTTGCCCGTCTTTGCCAGCCACGGCTTGAGGGGATACAACCTCGCCTTCGAGGTGAATGACCTCGGAATTATCAATGTCTTTGTCTGGTTGCGACATGATGATTGTTGTTAAAAGTCAGAGCAGGCATGCGGAATCTTGTGAAAAGAAAAGAAAGGAAAATAAAAGAGGAAACTACAACACCCATCCAGAGACCAAAGTGAAGGTTTATGCTCTTTACATGTTCGGCAATGAACACGGACTTGCAGCCGATCCTAGTCCATCAAATGTCGGGGCCCCATGGGGGAGGGGAAAATTCCCGTGCGGGGAAATGGGTAGCGCAGTTGGAGACTGATTGGACATGTCGAATCATTTTCAGACTTTCACTACTTGAACTGTGTAAGAGTGAAATAATAATCGGACATTATCAATTTTGTCCGAGATGCGGAGGCGTTGTAATCGGGTAAAGGTGACCTTTTCCGATCCTTGTCTTCTCGGCAGTTCATCTGACCAATAGGTGCACACCATTTTACCCCGTGTGGAAACGAGGACGCTGAACTTCCGGATACTATACTCCAACTTGTATTCACACCACTCCGCTTCAAAGGCTCTGTGAAGAGCGGGTTATCGGGAAGCTGCCGAACTACGGATGACTTGTCTTCCTATGTCATCACAGGTCTGCGATTGAAAAAGTTCTCCCATCCTCCTCTTTTATAAAGGTTTTGTTTCTTTCACATCAGTTTATGCGTCAAAATTGATAAACATGGCACCGCAGAGAGAACGCATCCCGTCCCAGTGGGCTTCAGAGCCCGTACATAAGGACTCGGAGCCTTCTGTCAAGCTCTCGAGCGCCGACAAGGACCTCCCCTTTGAATTCACCTTTGAGTTGATCCGCGGCAACGTCTTCAGAACGACCTACACCTCTGAGAGGTACCCGGTCCCTCCGCATCCCAGCATCCCGGTGCCTCGGCATGACCTTTCTAGTGTCGAGGTTTCAGTCAGCGCATCGGGTGCAAGCAAGCAAATCACTGTTGCCGACTTTGAGGCCAACGTCGACTGGGAGAGCTCTGCCACCCCCATTGTGTCAATCTCTCTAAAAGGTAGAGAGAAGCCGATCCATGAGGACATCCCGCATCGGTCGTACACGGTTGACGGAGATGGCGTCTCTCACTATACTCGCTACCATCGCGGGACGCTCCACGTTGGATTAGGCGAAAAGGCAGCTCCCATGAACCTCTCGGGGAGACGGTTTGAACTAGGCGCCACAGACAGCTTCGGCTACGATGTTTACAAGACGGATCCGTTGTACAAGCACATCCCCCTTCTCATCAACGCCACGCCCCATGGCTGCATCGCCACCTTTTCGACGACGCACTCCAGGGGAAGCTACTCGGTCGGCTCCGAGATGGATGGCATGTGGGGGTTTTACAAGGTCTACCGCCAGGACTACGGCGGCCTCGAGGAGTACACCATCGTCGGCAAGACGCTCAAGGATATCGTGACCACGTACGCCGACCTCGCCGGGTATCCCCTGCTGGTACCGCGCTGGGCGTTTGGATACCTCTCGGGCGGCATGAAGTACTCCATGCTCGACGATCCGCCCGCGTCCGAGGCGCTGCTCGAGGTTGCCCGGAAGCTCAAGGAGCACGATATCCCGTGCTCGGCGCACCAGATGTCTTCCGGGTACACCGTTGCTGAACTTCCTCCAAAAACCCGCAACGTCTTCACCTGGAACCGTCACCGTTTCCCCGACCCGGAGGGTTTTCTGCAGGAGTACCGCCGCCTGGGGATCCGCATCATTGCCAACATCAAGCCGTATGTGCTCGCCAACCACCCCGAGTACCAGAAGCTCAAGGACGCGGGCGCGCTCTTTACCGATCCGCACACGGGACAATCTGCCGTGACTCGGCTGTGGAGCGCCGGCGGTGGCGAGAGCGGCGAAGGTGGTCACATTGACTTTACCTCCGAGGCTGGCTTCAGGTGGTGGTACGACGGCGTGCGGAAGCTGTGCGAGCAGGGCGTCGCGTGCATGTGGAACGACAACAACGAGTATACCGTCAGCAACGACGACTGGGAATGCAAGCTCGACCAACCCTCCCTCGAGGTGACGGAAGCTGGGAGGAAGCGTCCGCAGGTTGGCTTCTGGGGTCGCTACGTCAACACGGAGCTGCACGGAAAGGCATCTCACGACGCAATGGTTGATCACGCCCCTGACCGACGGCCGTTTGTCCTCACCCGCGGGGCCACACCAGGTACCATGCGGTACGCTTGCAGCACCTGGAGCGGCGACAACATTACCAGCTGGGCCGGCATGAAGGGTGCCAATGCACTCTCTCTGAACGCGGGAATGTGCCTCATGCAGTGCTACGGCCATGACATTGGCGGGTTCGAGGGACCTCAACCTTCTCCTGAGCTGCTCCTCCGCTGGGTGCAGCTGGGCTGTCACTCGCCTCGCTTCGCAATCAACTGCTTCAAGACGGGCAGCGACAACAACGTCGGGGACGTCATCGAGCCGTGGATGTATCCCTCCATCACCCCCCTGGTGCGCAAGGCCATTAAGCGCCGCTACGCCATGATACCTTACATCTACTCCCTCATGCTCGAGGGCCACAAGACGGCCGTCCCACCTCAGCGGTGGACGGGCTGGGGCTACGAGGCGGACCCGGAGATTTGGACGCCCGAGATTATGGATGGGGAGACGCAGTACTGGCTCGGCGACGCGCTCCTGGTGGGAGGCGTGTACGAGCCTGGTGTGAACAGGGCGAGGTTGTACCTCCCAAAGGCATCAGAAGAGGACAGAGGGTTCCTCAACCTCAACGCCCCTTTCCAGCAACTCCCCGCCGGACAGTGGGCCACCATTGACGCAGAATGGCACGGGGCTGGCGTTCCCATCCTCGCAAAGATTGGTTCGGCTATTCCCATTGGTCGAGACGTCCAGGTCCTGTCGCCGGGCGAGACGGAGAACCCGGCAAACCTCCCCCTCGACGACTACCGCGCCGTCGAGATTTACCCGCCGCAGGGGGCTGCTTCGGACGGAAAGTGGTTTTCCAGCACGTGGTACGAAGACGACGGCGTGGCTGCCGCGCATGTGAACAAAATCTCCGAGTACACAGTTAGCTACAGCGCGACTGGCGAAGAGGTACAGGTCCGGTTCAGGAGGAACGAGGCGTCGGGGTTTGTGGCGCCTTGGAAGACGTTGACTGTGGTGCTCCCGGTGGGGGATGACAGGGTGGTGTGCAGCGAGGATTGGGGGGTAACAGAGGTGGCGAGGGATGAAAGGGGTAGAAGACGATATGAGCTCGCATAGGTGAACAGTTGCTATCCCTTAGATGTCACGATAAAGAATCACATTAGGTACTGGCACATAATCACAATAGTTATGTTTACTTGTCCATGGCTGGCAAAATTACTATTATGAACAAGCGCAGCTTTGTAGCTGTACATTCCTCGTAAGTTTTGGGAAAGGGCGGAAGTCCTTCGCCGGACTATTTACATAGTATCTACTGCGTTGCGTCTGTCGAATTCCATCCCAGCCCAAAGAGCTCATCGGCCCCGAGCAACGCACTCTTTAGAAAATCATCGAGCCAGCCCGCCTCGGTCATCCGCGAAGAGAATAGAGTCAAGCCGGGAAAATCCCACTCAAAGACAAACTGCTCCGGCACAAACGACTCGAGCCCGTTGGCATCCGGTTCTCTAAGCGTGGTTGTCTCAGGTACGGGCTGTTCGCCTTGCATATGATTCTCGAGAACCTTGCGGCTGAATTTCTCGAGACCCGTCTGGAGGAGCTGCTGGTACACACGTCCAGTATTGCTGGGCGTACCGTTGCAGCAGTCGCTGGCGGAGCGGAGTTCAGACAGTAACGTCTTTCCACGCTCGACGAGCCTCGTCTTGCCGTCCTCGTCGAGAAGCATGCAGAGCTTGAGCAGCAAGAGGAAGCAAAACGCGCATTTCGCCCAAACAAAGTCCATGGCGTACTGGAGGTTGCGCAGGTAATCCCTCGGCTCCTCTAATATGATATCTAGGTGTTGCTTGAGTGCGTCGTTTGCCACGAGGAGCATCTCCCTCTGAGCCTCGGACATGGCGTCTACGTCTTCCACGCCCGAAGCCCTTACAGCCCGGCACGAAGCCATGGTCACGGCCCAGCACCGCTGTATCCTCAGCTGCAGGGGCAGCCAGCGTTTTCTCGAGGGCGACCTCTCAAATATGCGCAGCCAGTCGTTGAACCAGACGTCAATGTCGATTTTGGCGTTGCAGATGACCTCCATTATATCCTCGTCAGGGGGGTTGGGCGAGGTGGCCAAGGCGCTGTAGGTTTTCGCTCGGAGGACGTTGAGCTCGAGCTGCGATAAGAGGTGGAGGTCTAGATCGGTGATGCAGGGGCTCTCGAGGAGGAGCCTGCATCTTCGCACGTCGCCGCGGACGGTGACGGTCAGGAGGTCGCCGGCATCGATGTGCAGTATGTGAGCCATGTTTAGTATATGGAGCCACGTGCGCGTCCGGCGTAAAAGGGTCAAATCGTCAACTGGCGGCGCATGAGAATGATGGTCGGCGGACCTGGAGACGTGGCGTGCGCATATGGCGTCGTATGCCGCCGGGAGTCCCGCGTCCATGGCGAGACGGGTGGCGAGCGTCACCAGCAGCGATCTCTCAGAGGCGTAGCAGGCCCTCACCAGAAGAGCTTGGATCGTTTCTACCGGTGCGTTTGCCGGAGCCGCCATGACGGCGTTGAGCATCCGCTTGGTGTGAAAGTTGAGGAGATGCCACGAGTGGGAGTCGGCCCCTTTTAATATCCGGCATCCAGCCGCGCATATAGTACTGAACAGCACGCCGCTTCTACTCCGGATATCTTGCAGTGAATCGACAGTCGGGTCAAAGACGGGAACGTACTGGTGACATCCTTGGAAAAAGGTTGCAAAGTACGATTCCGCTTCTTCCATTGTTGTTAACCCCATGGCTACCAGGTCCGGCGTGGAAACGGGCTCCACCGTGAGGTGAGAGTATTTACGCTTGGCTGAGTACGAGTGTGCAAATGTACCAATGGAAGACTCGGTACTCAAGGCCAGCGAAGATGGAGTATATGTTGTTGGAGACTCGAGGTGCGTGTTTGTGGTGGGCATCTGCCTGGGGAATGTCGTAGAGGTTGCGTCGTGCTGTTGGCTTGATGCCGTGGCTGCCACGAGATTGTTTGGCAAGCTTTTGCATTGCAAAGGCGTGTATTGAATTCTTGCTGAAGTGGTGGCTGCTTCGAGTTGTGCTTTGAGAGATTCGACCCTTTGCTCAAGAGACTCGATCTTCCTAACCAATATTAATTTGCGCAAATCGATCTCCTCTCCTTTTTATACGCACATTTGCTCCTCATCCTTGGGCGGCTCCTCGAACACGCACGTCTTTCTCAATGCTCTGCACCTAAGCAAATTGTCAGCCGTTGACCATGGATTCGTGCTGCCGATGTAAGATCAACCAACCTTGAGCATGGTCTTTTCCCATCGCATTTGACCTAATTGTCCGATTAGAAGGGTAAATTTAAGGCGGATGCTAGTTTTGTCTCACCTTGGAGTATCTGCATGATTCACAGGCTTTCTTACTGCGACCTTAGCAAAGAATAAACCTGTAAAGGCGATGTCAAGTTCGGAAGCGTACCGGGACGCGTCTTTTACGCGTCTTGGTGTGCGGAGCCTCTACTTCCATCATAGCTCTGTCAATGATTGATTAATGTAAGTCTTTGCACGTTGTTGATTCGCACAAGTCGTACAATTGTTGCCCACAAAAGCACCCCCATGTGGTTCTACAGAAGGGACATCGGAGAAATGCATTGTGTATCCGATGTGCGGGGGAGGAGATCCACAAGCTACTCCGTACTCGGAGCGAGCCCGAACGTGCTCGGATGTTTCGAACTCGTTTGAACAGGGATGGGGGCAAGGGGCTCGTTTCGAGAGAGGGAGTTACCCTAGACAAGTCACTTGAATCATCAAAAATTGACGTCTGAATAGATTAGAGCTATGTTATTATTCATCTAAAATATCAAAATCTAGAATTTGCCCCGGACTGGTGCTATGAGAATACTACCCTAAACCTTTATGGCTTTGCGCTTATGGCGTTGGATGTCGGAAATAAAAGACATACCAAGAACAGCAGCTTAAGGCTATGCTGTCATTTAGCTAGCATTGTAAGACATAGGATTTCTGGCATCAAGTCTTCCTTTTCGAGCAAAAGAACATCAAGTCGATGTGATCAAACGAGGAAAGAGTCGATCCCCTGATGCCGGTGCGTTCCTCACCCAGTCAACAATTTCCGGAGCCAGCCCAAGGGCACTCGCACGACTCGCCCACTCAGACGCGGGTACTTTCTCAAATGTCAAAGGAGGACTCTCTGGGGTCGAACCGTCGACCCCCCCAAGCGCAGCAGGAAGCACAGCCTTGTTGATGTCATCCAGCCGAGCTGGCTCACCGTCATTGATATAGTGTCTGAACTTTACTCCTCGATTTCCCGCATCCGTCTCCACGTCCGCGTTGGGCTGCGCTTCATGCACTGCACCCATAATCCCTGAAACAACAGTCTCCAAGTCAACGCTGTTGAGGTACCCCCGGTAGTTTGGAAGGATGGGAATTACACCCATCAACGACGAGTACTTGGCCAGGTTGTGGGTAATGGTCAAGCCAGGACTGCCGGGCCGCAGCATGAGAGAGGGTCTGTGAATGTGTATAGGCCAGGTGCCGTCGGCTGCCGCGCTGAGCCTCTCGAGGAAGCGCTCGCAAGCCCACTTGGTCGCCGTGTACCCGTCCAACCCATCCGTCTCTGGCGGGCAATCGGCTATGGGAACCTCGGGGAAGGAGTCTTTCCCCGTGTGCGCAGAGTACAGGAGTCCTACTTGGCAGGTGGATATGTAGTGTAGCGGGATCCTGCGCGGGAGGCTCATCTCTACCAGCTGCTTCAGGGGCTCGACGTTGGTGGCCCGGAGCGAGTGGTAGGCTTGTCGATGGGAGATTGCGGCAGCGGCGTGGATGATGCAGTCTGCTTTGCTGAACAAGGTAGACGCCGCTTGGGGAGAGAGGCCGAGGAGAGGCTGCCGAAGGTCACCCTCGTGAGGGTGCACCTTATCGAGCTCTGCGAGTGCTGAGCGTTTACTCTTGTCACGCACACCTAGACAGTGTACTTCCCTGATGTGGTTGTCGGCAACGAGGGTATCCAGGAGAGCTCGTCCCAGCAGACCAGTTGCCCCTGTGAGAATGACTACGCCGTTGCCAGAGGGTACAGGCAGGCCAGAATTTGTATCTCCATCCTTGAGTGAATGTGTTATTTTGTCGCTCAGCTCACATTCCTTGTCCCAGTCTATCTGATCTGGACCTTGGCCCCGGTCAACCAACATTGCCATGCTTCCCAGCGTGCTGGCCCTAAGGAGCTGAGAAAGGGGGACCATGACGCCAAAGATGCTCTTTAAATCTGCTTGCAGCTGCACCAGAAGCAGGGAGGTGCCGCCTACGTGGAAGAAATCCACAGATGGCGTCATGATCTCACGAGGTGCAATGGGCATCACGGAGAGCCATATATCTCGTAGCTTGCGCTGCATGTCAGTGAGCTCAGAATCCATATGATGGATCTGATGGCTCGATTCGGGGAGGGCGAGGTCCGCAACTGCTCGTCTGTCGAGCTTGGATGACGTTGTCCTGGGGAGCTCCTCGACCTCGAAGACGGCTGCTGGGATCATGAAGCTGGGAAGAGGAAGCATGGACAGCAGATTCTTTAGGAGTTGTAATCTCTCCTCGGGGTTGACGTCTGGTAGCATCACGACGTGCGCAACAAGAAACTCTGGGCCGTCGAGCTGACCAGGGCGATGGACTGACACGACGGCCTCGGATACAGCCCTTGACGCCACCTCGATGATTGATTTTTCAACATCCCGCAAGTCGAAGCGGAAGCCTCGCAGCTTGACCTGGAAATCACCGCCAATGCGGCCTTGGACGACCAGCGAGCCGTCTGGATTCCACCGACCGGCATCGCCAGTGCGGTGTACCATGGTCCATCCTCTGGCCCTAAACTGCTCCGGCGCGAACGTGTCTGGTATAAACCGTTCTGCGTCAAGAGCTGGCCTGTTCAAATAACCTGCCGCCACGCCTGGTCCACCGACGTATATCTCGCCTGATACGCCGGGGGGTACGAGGTTCTTTTGTTCGTCGACCACATAAACTGTGTAGTTGGGTAGAACGAACCCGGCGGAGATTCCGTTTTCTTGGCATACGTGGCTGTCACTTCTGTTTAGCAATTCTCCGTTCGTCACGCCCCAGGTAATCTCCGTAGGACCGTATGAGTTGCAGACGCGAAGATTGTCGAGCTTCAGCTGCCGAAACTGCTCGAGAAGCGAGGGCCGAACGTGCTCGCCTCCTGAGATGGCGATTCTCCAAGCCGACGTCCGAAGCGAACCAGCGTTACCATATCTCAGCCAGCTCGAATACTCGGTCGGTGTCGCATTCGTCATTGTTACTCCCCGTGACGCGAGGACTTGTGTGATGCCAAGAGGGTCGCCACGTAAATGTCGAGGCAAGAGGACAACACTACCGCCGTGACCGAGCGCCATGAATAGCTGCGCGTAGCACATATCGAACGTCGCTGCGCTCTGCTGTAGAGTGACTGTGTCATGGTCGAGGTTGTAGATGGGTTGGACGGACTCTATGAGGTTTGATATGCCCCTGTGGCTGAGGACGATGCCCTTGGGCGTGCTGGTCGAACCGCTGGTGTACAAGACCATGGCATTGGTATTGTCTCTAGGGGCTGCTGCATTGAATTTGTTGTAACGTTGCCTGAAGTCAAGAGTGGAAAAATTCAAGAACGACACATTGGCCGTTATCCCGCTGCAGAGCCTTAACGAGCTGCCGTCTATTATCACGTATTTAGCCCGACAATCTTCTAGTATGGCGCTAAGACGGTCCTGAGGCAAGGATAGGTCGAGGGGGACGTAGACGCATCCAATTGTCATAATAGCCAGCATGGATGCGACCCAGTCTGGTATCGGCTCTTGCAGGGTGGCGACCATTGAGCCAGGGGCAACGCCAGCTGCCACCAATGCGGACGCGAAGCGTTGTACATCCTCTACAAGCTTTGAATATGTGACGTTGTATTGCCCTGTTGCGTCTCTGATGGCGACTGCGTGAGGCATGTCGTTTGCAATGTCTTGGATTCTTTGCTGTATCGAGCCCGCCCACCGTGGGCTTCTTAAGGGGCCCAAGCCAAACTTGAATGCCGAGGCAACATGGCCCTCGTCGTACATACCGGGCTCTGTTATCACCATGTCCGGCTGGTGGGAGAATGCCTCGAGGAGCTTCGCGTACATGCCAATGAGCGTGTTGGCCTCGGTGCTGGTGTACATGTCTCGGTTGACGACGAGGGTGAGGAGGCAGTCTTTGCCAGCGTCGTCGACCACGTCAAGGCTCAGGTCGTAGCCCGTGTTGGAGACTTGGAGTGATACCAGGTCCACGTCTAGGCCGCCCCAGCTCTCAGCCTTTCGTTGCCCTGGGCGGTAATTCAGCAGACACTGGAATATCGGTGTTGAAGAGGCTGATCTTGGGGGTTTTAGTCTAATGTACAGACAGCGTTAGTAAATGGGCTATACAATACGTAGACTTAAAAAATTATAGTAAATACGGCACATTACCTTTCAATCAGACTCTGAAAGGGAACATTGGCGTTGCCAAGAGCTGCCAAAGCGACACTCCGGGTTTCCTGCAGCAAATGCTCGAATCTGCTATCCAAGGTCTTGCCGGCGCTGGAGCGGAATCGCAAGGCGAGGGTATTCGCGTACACCCCGAGACCCCCCATGTTATCTTCGCGTCTCCCTGCATCGACAGTGCCTATCGCCACATCGTCGACGTCCGAAAGCCTCGAGAGCAGAACCCTAAAGACGGTAAGGTGAAAGTGAAACGGCGTGACCCTGCATCGTCTGCAGGCCAAGGCTATGTGCTGCTTGGTGCTCAGACTGATGGTCGCCTCCGCCGTTGCGCTCCTGAAGGACGCCAAGGTAGGTCGCAGAGTGACGTTGGACACGCGTAGAATCGGCAAGGGGGGTGGAAAGTCGGGGTACTGAGCCTCCCAGTACTTGAATTCGTGATCCAGCTTGCCCGCTTCGAGTTCTGATTGGAGTGCTTGAGCGTGCTCTTTAAACTGCTTGGTCGGGACGTGTGAAGAAGGCTGTCGGTGATAATGCCGAAACAGGTCGGTGAGGAATATGCGGACGGATATGCCATCCATGCAGAGATGGCTAGCGCCGAACAAGAGATGGTGGCTGGTGGGCGACGTAGAGATTAGGACAAGCTTGACCAGCTCGCCCCGTTCAGCATCATATGTATGTTGACGAATCTCTTCCACCTTTTGAGCGAGGATGCCCGGCTGGTCGTCAACCCACTCCTGTTCGAGCTTGAGCGTGCTGTCTTTCATGATGCCTTGCAGCAGGACCCCTTGAGGATCTAGATAGAAGCTGGTCCTCAAAGCCTCGTGCTGCTGGCCGAGGGCATGCACCGCCCTCTCCAGCTGCGAGACGTCCAAACGGCCTTGCACGCTGCAGAGGGCTGAAAAGTTGAGGCTGGCCTTGTCGTCAAACAGAGTCAGGGCTGACCAGAACATGGTTTGCGTGGGTGAAGGCTTAAGTGACGCCAGTAGCGTAGATTCCGCCTCGTGAGGCTCAAAAGTGGACGGCAGTGTAATATCGGATGATGTGCCCAAGGTGGCATCGGTGACATCAGACGCGGCGAGAGACGGCGGTTCGGAAGATTGCCTTGGTGTTGAGTGAGCGTCTTTGGACGTGACGGCTTCTGCTGATGCAAATTTGTCGACGGTGGTAGCTTCGACGTTTGGTATCAAGCTTAGGCTCATGCCGTTGGCTGCCGCATCAACCAGCTCCTCGATCGTGATGCCGCTGAGGATCTGGAGTACGGGATAGTTGAACTGCAACTTTTCCATCAACCATGCGCGAATCTCAAGTGCCAAAATAGAGTCGATGCCAATCTCATCCAGACGCGTGCCAGGACCAACAGACTCCATCATATCCGGACTGAGCTGCAGTAAAGCGCCGAGGGCTTTGACCAAGCCATTCTGTATAACAGTCTTTACGTTCTCGAGACCACTAGCTTCGAGGAGCTGTGACCGGAGCGGTGCTTCCGCGACGCCGCCCTCTTGTTTCTCATCGACAGCTCGAGTATTCAAGATGAAGTGCGTCATCATCGGATTGGAAGCCCACCTCGGCTGTAACGCCTCATGCTGCCCAAACTGGCCAATACCCGCGAAGAGATCATTGGCAGCAGCACCGTGCCGGTGATCGGCAGCGACGGCCTCGGCAAAGAGCTGATGGAAGTCGCTCACGGAGAGGTTCTCGAAACCGTACGCCATCTTCGTCTTTGCCGTGTCCATGCCCGTCTGGGTGATGTAGCCCGCACCCAGGACGGCGCCGATGTTGATGACCGAGGCCGCGAGGCCGCGCCGCCTGCGCTGCTCCGCCAGGGACGTCATAAAGAGGTTGGCGGCGGCGTAGGCCGACTGGCCGGGGATGCCGATGGTCGAGGAGATGGATGAGAAGAAGATGAAGAAGTCTAGGTCGTCTTGCTGGAATAGCTGGTTGAGGTGCAGGCTTCCTTCGACCTTGGGACGGGTTACCTTTTGCAGGGACTCGAAGCTGAGATCGCTCATGTTTGCGTCGTGAAGGACCACTGCGTAAAGTGATCAGTACTATTATCAAGAGCTACAAAAAAGGGAGAGCAAAAAGGGGGAAAGAGGAGAAAGAGGGAAAAGGGGATCGAGCTGTTGTACTTACTGGCTCCTTGTGCAACTCCTCCAATGGGTGGGAGTTCTGAGCAAATGTCGTTATAAACTCTCGTCACATCATCGTAAACAGAAATATCGCTAGCACATCAGTTAGTATAATCCCATGAAGAAACCATGTTTCCCAGCCCTGCAAATCTTACCAAGCGCGAACCTGAACAACGGCCCCAAGAGCCGCCATTTCCTCCAACCACTGCGGTTTCACGTCTGGGGCACGGCTGGATAAGACCACGTAGCGAGCCCCGTGGCGCACCATCCACTCGCATAGGGAGAGGCCGAGACTTCGCGTCAGCCCAACCAGCCAGTACGTCTTGGCGGGCGAGAAGATGTATGTCGAAGAATCAGCCGGTCTGATGCGGACCATGACTTGATCGTTGTCGGTCCAGTGGACGATGGACCTTGGAGAGATGCCGTGTGCGTGGTCACATACATCTTGAGGACTGACACGAGGATAGCCAGTGATGTCTTCCGATGATAGCAGTGGCAGTTGGCGGGATACCTCGTCGGCAATCCTTCTTAGACGTTTGCGGACGGGACGGGTGAGCGCGGCTTTTGGTTTTGTGACCGTAAGGGGCGCTTTACTCGGGTCAGTGTATAACGCCGAGTGCTTGCACCAAGCATAAACGTGTGTAAGCAGCCTCGCCACGAGGTCAACGTTGTCCCCCTTTTCAGAGAGGTTGATAAACACGGTGACAGACGGAAGATCGAGTGATTGCAAATCTCTATCAGGGACGTGAGGATGCAACTTCCGGCAATGCTGGATATTGTTCGTCCGGCTCGAGATGTAGGTCAGTTTCGGCCGCTTATCCTCGACTGCAGACTCTAGCAACGTGATAAATGCGGCGGAGGGCTCAAGAATGAGAATGTGATCGTCGTCCTCCAGTTCGGCTAGGCTATCCCTCAAAAGGCAGACTAGACTCGCAAGAATCAAGAACTCTCCTTCTTGGCCCTCGGCAACAGTAATGGGGTGGCTCACATATGTCCCATCCAGCGCCCAGGACGAGTTCTGGGTAGACAGACCGAGGAATTTTCCAGAATCCGCACCGCCGTTTCCAATGGAGAGGAAGAAAGGACCCCGGCCCGCTACCGGCATTGGGGTGAGTAGAGAATGCGTGATTGGTCTAGGCATCCCTCCCTCCTCGGTCGCATCAGCCTGTGCTCGTACCAGATCGTAACCCTCTCGCGTCGGCAAAAGGCTCAGGGGGTATTCATGCACATCAACCAGCTCGTGTATAGGCCTGC
Organism: Trichothecium sympodiale; assembly: GCA_003012115.1. Taxonomy (NCBI): domain Eukaryota; kingdom Fungi; phylum Ascomycota; class Sordariomycetes; order Hypocreales; genus Trichothecium; species Trichothecium sympodiale. The sequence goes on along the minus strand of PXOB01000025.1, from coordinate 214,110 downwards.
GAGAACTGTTGTACCGGTCATTGATGGCTTCGTTGGGAAGCAATCGCTGCACCACGACCTGCCCTCCAGGGGCCACGACCAACTCTCTCTCAACTTGACTAAATGCCAAGTCTCTTTGCTCCTCTTGCCACTTGATCGATGCCACGAAGTGAAGGAGTGTCCTTTCGAGAAGTGAAGCGTCGAGCTGTGAGCGGTCTTCGACATCGACCGTTTGGACGGTGAGTCCCAGAGTCTCGTGCCTGGCCGTCCTCAGCGCTCCTATAAGCATGTTTGCGTGTGGCTCCTCGGAACGGCGACCGCTGGTGACCCAGAGGATGGAGCCCGCGTTCTGGAAGAGAAGGTTCAAGTTCTCCCACTGCATGGAATCCATGTCTCGGTACACGGGGGCATCCAGCTCGACAAGACTGAGTACTGTACTTGTCGATGAAACAGTCAACGAGCTCAGATCCTCGAGGGTCTGCGCGGTCTTGATCGTTGTGCACCGTTTCCGGAACCGCGTCTTTAGTTCATTGACGAGACTGGCTGTATGATCCCTACTACCCCCGATGATGATGACTTCTTTCATCGAGTCTCCCAGGCCTAGGGAACGCATGCTCTTATTGCTGGACGGCGGATCGCGGAGAAACGAGACCCGGTCGTCCACCGCCTGAGATACAAAGACGGTCAGGGGCTTTGCAAATACATCAGCGTCAGGCGTCACGGTGTCGCAACCGGAGAAGCCCGCGTCGCGGAGCAGGCCATCCCACTCGTCGACGCCGACGCAAGGCGAGAGGCGCCGGCCGTCGTCGGAGCCTATCCACCACCCCGGGAAACAGCCGAACATGGCCGTCCAGCGAGCGGGCAGGTCCTTCTGGAGCTCCAGCACAACCAGGTAACCGCCGGGTCTGAGGAGTTTCCTGATGTTCTCGAGCGTCTGAGCCAGGGAGACGGTGGTGTGCAGCACCAAAGAAGCAACTATCAAGTCGTATGAACCCTTTGAGAACCCTTGTTCAACGGGGTCTCTGTCAATGTCGAGCGTTTTAAAGAGCATCTGACCAGAGTTTTGCTTGAACATGGCCTCGGCTGATGAGAAGAAGCCAGATGATATGTCAGTAAAGGTGTACGACTTGAACGCCTGCTTTGCTTCCTGAAAGATGGCTCGAGTGGCGCCTCCCGTGCCGGCTCCAATCTCGAGGCACTCTAGATGAGGGAAGCGAAAGGCAATCTGGGCAACGACGCGGGCCAGGTATGTCGTGTACTCGGATGTACCGAGCCCTGCCTGGTAGTACTGCCTCAGCACGGCATCCTGCATGGCGACCTCGATTGCTACCGCGTCCCCCGTCACGATTTCCACGATTCTGCCACCCAGAGCGCGGAGCAGACGAAAATCGACGACGTGGGAGAATTCGCCGCACAGGGATTCCACCTTTTCAGGGGTATCGTCCTCCCAGTCTGCATGCCACCACGGATGCCCGCGAGATTCGAGCAGCGTTCGCGCGTGGGAAATGTACTCGAAGAGCGCAACGTAAGGGCCCGTGGAACGCGAGGGATGGTTCAGGGGCACCTCGGCGTCGAGCTTTGAGAGATGGAACCAAGATACCCGCTCTAGCTGGCAGGCTAGATGGCTCTGGGCCGCGGTGGTCTCGCCGTCAAAGGCAACGCTCCCCGCATCCGGCAGCAGCGGCCCCCAGACCGTGTTGGAGAAGAGCATCTTGTCGTCGGCGGCCGTGGGAGCAGCTAGCGGAACGCAGACCAGGCCTTGTATCTGAATAGCGACGCGGTCTGAGTCGGGATCGACAATGTCGACGTCGCCCGAGACGGACTTGGTATCTGGCTGGAAGGAGTCGAAAGCTAGGCGGCTCTTTTGGTTCGCATGAGGGTTGCAGAGGCCGGCATCGATGAGGATGTGCCGTAGGGTAAAAGGCAGGTGTATTGAGTCCAGGCGGCCATCGTTGGGAGCCGAAGCGGCGAGAAGGATGCTCTGGAAGGCTGCGTCGAGTGTTGCTGGGTGTATGAGAAGGTCCGTCTTGGTAGCGTTGGAGATGAATCCTGTCGCGGCGCCGAGCTTGCGTTGGAGGTCCGTCAACGCGGCAAATGGGCCAGTATAGTCTAGGAGTGATTAGCAATCAAATGTTATGTGTTATTTGTCAGGGGATGGTATTTGAAGCTCACCATAACCGAGTCGTGACAGGGCATCATAAAACTCATCACCGTCAACCCCTAATAAGTTGGTTGCTCTTTTACCCCTGACTGGCAGGGCTCTTGCCGACTCGGCCGACAGCCAAACCCGGATCGCGCCGGAAACAAACGCTTTTAGACCATCGTCCTTGTTCTTGGCGGCGTTGAAGCTAAAGTTTGCACTTAAGGATTTGTTATTATGCCGCTGAATGTCGCTGAGGATAACGACAGTCTCGGCCTCTGCGTCGTTGCCGCCGCCAAACACCAACGCCTGCTCGAAGGCAACGTCTGACATTTCTATAGCCAAGACCTGTTGGCCTTCTGCCGCCTTTAATGCTGCCTCTGCCGCGGCGACGAGATAACCGGCGGCAGGAAACACAGTCTGCCCCTGGATGCGGTGACCCTGCAGCCACGGCAGCTCCTTTGGCCGCAATATGTTCCGCCAGCTCATGTTCCTGTCCGTCGATTCCGGACACAGGTGTCCGAGAAGCTCGTTGACGGCGTCTGATCGTTGGAGAATGGCCCTGCCGTGACGCGAGTCATGCCAGTACTCGCGATCGTGGTTCCAGCCGTAGGTCGGCATCCGCTCATCCAAGGGTAGAGTCGGGCCCCCCGTCATGAAACGATCAAAGGACGCAAAGTCGACTGCATCTTTGCCGAGGTGCGTTGCCATGTATCCGAGGCCGTCGGCGAGAGAATGGATGCCCGTCGACCCGCGACGGAGGAGGCTCGTGTACGGCACGGTCTGGCCACAGTACTCATGGACGGTTTGAAGAAATGGCGCTTTAAGGGCTGGATGAGGCCCGATTTCGATGGCCAGGTCAAAGGGGCCGTTTGATTCACATGCGTCCCGCACCGCTTGCATAAATCGTACCGGACGCCGCAGGTTGAGATCCCAGTATGGACCACGCAGGGAATTGGCAGATCCCTCGAAAGCACCACCGTAGACGCTCGACGACCACGGCGCGAACGAGGCTGACGAAGAAGTATCCACGTTAAGTGCCTCCAGGGACGAGAGATATGCACTCGAACAGTCGGCCATATGAGGGGAGTGGTAGGCTTGATCGACTTTCAAGATTCTTGCAAACTTCTTCTCGTCCTTGAACACCGACTCCAACTCCCGGATGGCGTCCCCGTCTCCGGAGACTGTCACGTTTGTCGAAGAGTTGACCGCGGCTATGCAGGCCCGGCCGGCGAATTCCGGCTCTTCTAGTAGCTCCCTGACGTCCTCCTCGGAGCTCCCCACGGCCATCATGCCGCCGGACCTAGGAGCCAGCTTGGTGTGAAGTCCTCTGTAGTAGGCGATGCAGATGGCGTCCTCGGCCGAGATGAGCCGGAGGGCGTACGCCGCGGCAATCTCCCCCGACGAGTGTCCCACTACGGCGGCGACGGGGACGTGGGCTTCCTTGAGCATGTCCACCAGCAGGATCTGGATGGCCGTGCAGAGGGGCTGGGAGAACTCGGCGAGGTGTATGCGAGAGGAGGACTCGTCGCGCTCTAGCTCTTCGATCAGAGACCATGAAGGGGGGTCTGGGAGGTTTGCCAGTCGTTTATCGAGATTCTGGAGGATTGCCCTGGATGGTGCAGAGGTCGATAGTATGTCCGCCCCCATCGATGCCCACTGGGCGCCCTGCCCGGTGAATATGGCAATCACTCTAGGCGTGTGGTCGGTGCCGTTAACGCTCGGCTTCGGCCTCGGAGCATCTTCATTGCTCGATGATGATAATTCAAGGAAATTCTCAATCTTGGAGCAGAGCTCTGGGATCGTCGACGCCGAGAAAGAAGCCGTGTAAGGGAACCGGGTGCGTCTCGAGTGCAGAGTGTGAGCCAGCTCTCTCAAGCCCAACGACGCCCCCTTTTTGTTAAGAAAGGAGTGAAAGTGCTCCAGGTTCCGTCTTAGAGATGATTCGCTTTGTGCGGAAAAGATGAAGGGTGAGAAGGCTGGCGCGTTAATGTCACGCTTTACGTGGCTTGATGGCGGGGTGTATGTCTCGAGGATTGCATGGGCATTCGCACCGCCAAATCCGAAGCTAGAAGTAATTAGAGTCAGTTAACTACCAGACCGTATATAAATGTGTGTGCTGCTTAAACTCATGCCTTACCTATTAACACTAGCTCGGCGAGGTGCACCGTCAGGAACAGACGGCCACGGGACCGCAGTAGTTGGTATCCGCAAATTTCGGTAAAACGGCTCGACCATGGGACTCAACTTTTGGAAAAGGAGGTTGGGCGGCACGACGGCGTTTTGTAGAGCCAGAGACGCCTTCAAGATACCCGCAAGACCAGCCGTACCTTCTGTGTGGCCGACGACGGTCTTGATGCTGCCGACAAATAGGGGGTCAGCTTGGCCGCTTCTACTGTCTGAGAAAACGGAGCTGATGGCTTCGGCTTCGATGGGGTCGCCTGTAGGCGTGCCGGTGCCGTGCGCTTCGAAATACTGCGGTTGGTCACGAGGATCATTGATATCTAGGCCTGCTCGCTCATAACAACAACGAATCAGACTTGACTGTGCTCGGGCGCTCGGGCTAAAGATGCCAAATCAGTTTTCCCGGTACTTCAACGAGGATGGTGAGTGACTTACACTGTGATGCCTCTCGTTCTGCCATCCTGGTTGACGGCCGTCTCCCTGATGACGCATTGAATAACATCCCCATCCTTCTCCGCCTGGGCAACTGTCTTGAAAACAACGGCAGCAACCCCTTCACCCCGCGCGTACCCGTCCGCGTCGGCATCCCACATGCGGCTCCTGCCCGAGGGGCTCAGCATCTGAAGCTTGCTCTCGCCAATGTACCCCAGGGGATCGAGAAGGAGGTTCGACCCCGTGGCGACGGCCACCTGGGAGTGCCCCGACCGGAGCTGCTGCACGGCGTGGTGCACGGCGTACAGGCTCGAACTGCAGGCCGTGTCGACAGTCATGGACGGACCGCGCCAGTCGAAGAAGTAGGACACCCGGTTGGACATGAGCGACCTTGCCGTGCCCGTGACGTGGTGGTTGGATATGGCGTCCTCGTCCCTGCTCATCAGGTGCTCGTAGTCGGAAATCATCATTCCCGAGTAGACGGCCGTGTCGGACCCCCTGAGCCGCTCCATCGGCTGGCCGCCGTCCTCGAGAGCCTCGAAGACGGCTTCGAGGAGGAGCCGGACCTGGGGGTCGAGCGTGTTGGCTTCCAGGGGGGCGATGCCGAAGAATGCTGCGTCGAAGTGCCTAACGCCGTAGCTTCTACTGGGTGATAGGAGGTATGACTTGTCCACGTTGGTGTGCCCGTGATACTGCCCGTTTGCGTGGTAGAAGCCTCGCGTGCTGAACCTGTCCTTGGGGATTTGTGACAAGAGGTCCCTGGGTTCGACGAGCAGGTCCCAGAGACTTGACGGCGTATTTGCGTCACCGGGGAGCCTGCAGGCGCTCCCGATGATTGCAATAGGCTCGTTGGGCGACATTTCAACTCGGTCCATGAGTTGTTCCCCTAGATTTCTTATTTATTTCTTCTCGTAGTGTCAAGAATGAGGTTGTGTTCAAGAGATGTCAAGAAAAGCTGTCAAGCCTACTTGGATCGAGGAGACGAAGCAGTTCAATCAATAGAAGAGAAACCTATGTGCACCAAAAGAACCATCAATATATATGATGCTATACAAACCACCAATCTTATAGCTAAAAATCGCATGCATTTTTATTCGATACGATCTATCGCCAGGCTTTCTCTACATTACGGGACTAATACAGCTATTTCGGGTAAGCGATTCTACCTTGCCGTGAGCAGAGGGGCGAAGCCGATAACTGTGGGGGATGGTAGCGGTAATTGGTTATTATAGGTTTTGGCACAACGGCTTTTCCCACGACCAGCGGCTTGGAACCGGCATCTGCAACCACCAAGACAGGTCCGTGAGCGGCACAGCTCATTAGCACCATGGCCCCCAAGGCCTTCAAGGGGGGTGTGCGGCATGTAAAGTCTCGACTACACATGACGATCCATCTCTAGAGTGGTTGGGATGGGCCTCTCTTGGTTCAGATCAACCCTTGCATTTACCATGGTGAGTCAAAGAGAGCGTTCATCATACTTTGTGCCCGTTATAACCACCTATTTTGGGATGAGGGGGGGGGAGGAGCTCGTGTGCTCCCGCGATTGTAATAGCAATACGACGTACCAACGACTAACTCGTACTTGTACGGAACACGGGGTACGGTCGCAGTTTTCAAGGCCGTATGCGAGGTAACCAATTATAATAAGAGCAATACCCAGACCCCTCATATCAAGTCGGGATGGGGACAAGTTCGGTCATTTGCTGGGCATAATTTCTTACCAAAAACGCCTCGTACGTTGTTAGTTGATCAGTCAACCTGGCAAGAGGTGCAAGATGACGCCAAGTCAATAAATCTCTTTGCCGTTGGAGCTCATTCGCCTTCCAACGCACCTGGTGGGCACTTGGCACTGCAGAGTACAGAGTACGGATAAAAACTGCGGGTGAGAATACCGATGGCGTGGGCGTGTAAACAGGGGTACTCCGTAGTCTCCGTACATTTGATGCGCATTTTTACTTGCTCATTCTGGCAGCCAGGTTTTGCTTCCGATTTACTCCACGACACGCAAGATACCCTGGACTATCTTTGAGTTCGCCAAAATATGTCAATAGAGAAGAATAAATTATTTCACAAGGGAGTCAATGTTATACGAGCTATTAATACTTACTTCTCTCTTTTTCTACGAAAGCTCATGCATCTAGAATCTACAAATCGTACGACAATTTGGGGCATATTGTAATTAGCAATTTGACCTGCAAAAACACCCATCACAGGGCGTTAACAGTCATAAGTGCAGCAAAAACAACAAGGACTACTGTAAGTTTTATCATCTAGGCTTAACCAATTTACTATCCATATGGATGTATTACTTCGGTTCATCGGCGGTGGGTTAGTATCCTGCAACAACCAGGGTTGTCGGTTGGCATATATCACAATGAGCAAAGGCGATCAGTGAAATAATGTTTCTAAACGCTTACAAGGACAGTGTTGCTACACTGCGTCACGGGGACGTACGTCGTTGATTGTGCCGCCACGAAAATCAGAAAAGCCCACGCTAGGTGGCTGCCCTTATCGTGAAGTATCGGTATGACTTAGAATGGTAGTACATGCCGATACGGCGTCAGCATCGCGCCGCAACTTCAATCCAATCACCTTTGCAAACCAAGTGCACGCAACATGCGCATGTTCTGGACTTTTCCATCCCTGCCGTGTGAGCGAATGTGTGTGGAGTGTATATACTGAGGGTGTGGCAATGTGCTTGTTCCATAAGGCTGTCTAGTTACTTGCGTACTGCGGACGTGCAGCCAGATTGGCCATACCTGATTGAGAACGCAGGTTGTGACTCCGCTGGCCAAAGTATTGTCGACAGGCTGCTGCTGTTCTGTGCTAATGTGGACTATTAAGCTGCAATGCAACCAAGGGTGATTTCGGGCGGTGAAGGAGGGGTTGCAGCCATTTTGCACGCCGTGCGATGCAGTGTGTATAGTATCACGTAAGTTAACTTGGCTGGATAATGCAACACGCAGCGGACATGATATCCTAAATGGATAATGACGCAGTAGATATGATATGATTTGTGTTGAAAATGGGAGTACGGAGTACACACCACTAAGATTATCAAACAAGACTCGAACCTCGTTTTTTTCCCCCAGTCGCAAGTGCGTATTGGTGCCCCGTCTCCGCATTGTTTTCAGCTGTGCCGCACAATGGCGGGGACGTCTCCAAAATGCCACCCAATATTGATACCCCGATGACACCATTACAGCACAGAGGAAAAGATGCGACAAATACACATGTGACGGTACTTTGGCTGCTACTAGTAAATGAGTAAGAGAAGCGAAATGGAGAAGAAATTCTGGAGAGTCTCACTGCTAAGCCAAGTTGACGATGGAAGAAGCAGATCTCGGCAGCTCGACAGACTAGTTGACTGATTTTAGTAATTGCTATTTCTGTCGAGTGTTCAAGATGAATGACGGGGTAACGACCAAAGGAGCCTTGGTAGATGCTCCGTCAATAGCTACGGCTGTGCCTGTACCAGAGGGACGAATGATGACTCTTAGCAGAGATGCATTGTTGCCTCCAGAGCAGATACGGAACCATTTATCGAATGTACTTGTAAGATGGTTTCCCCAAAATAAACTCAACCAATGGCCATCATTGCCGATGCATTCGGCATTCTTGCCGTTTCTCGCACTCCCAATCCAATACAATACAATGCCGCGACGCTCTGCCTCTCACCTGCATTCCCATCCACAATCAATCAGAGAATTAGCAATGTGCACGATTTAGCCGCCGCGATAAACCTGTCATGCGCATCGGCCATCTCTCGCAGAAAGGCAAAACGAAGTGCCGGGTGACTTCTGGGGGAAGCGAAGGATGCGGCCCGAGGGGTGGGCATGGGGGCGTGCGCACAGCCCCCAACCGCCCCCAACCCATGTCAAACGAATCGTGTCACTGCCACTGAGCGGTAGGTGCGAACCCTGCTAGCCAGTTACCGTCAGATCGGCACAATTTGACGATGCTTCGTTTTCGAATGCCGTCCCTAAATGGGTACGGTCTACGGAGTAGTTCATGTTCTCTAGATGAATCGAAGAGTACACATGCTGATTACATGGGATGTACACCTGGTGGTAGCTCGGTAGGGACGGTCGCATCTCTGAAACACATGTAGCAGTAGGAAAGTGGTGTATTTTACGGTATTTGTGAATATGTAGATATAGATTGTGCCATTAGGCTACCAAAATGGAAAATGACAAAATATACACATGGTAAACGTAGACTAGACATACTTGACCCTCCACGGCCATTGCTATACCTCTCCCCTCGGTGTCTGAGCTTGTCGTGGGATATGGTGAGGTTGGCTCTCGGACATGTCGGGCTTGTAGTTGCCTAGGGGAATCTGATCGCTCCCGTTTTCAAGATTGATCCACGTCGACGACTGCTTGGTCTGAGACCCCTCGGAGGTCGCGTTGGAGCCTCGCAGGCGTCTTCTGCTGCCCGTGGTAGTAGCCCAGGTGGTGAGCTTTCTGGTGTATGCGCCCAGTCTGGTTGTCAACGGCTTAAAGGTGATGACGCAGCAGCAAAAGATGCTCAATCCCATCTGCACCGTCGCCCAGACGCCGATCGCATATTGATTTCCTGCGACATGTTAGCCATTTACATGTCGAATCACCAAAAAAAAATGGGCTCGTCTGGGAGCGCATAGAGTAATACCTACCCACAGCTACACCCGCCGCTAAGCCGGTGCCGATCTTGACGAATCCAATTATACCAGCACTATCGCCAGACAAATGTCAATAAAATGTACTGATACGAATGGCATGATTGTCAACTTACAGGCCTCCGAGCAGAAAGATGATGGACAGGTTCCATTTCGTCTTGGTCGACGTCCGGAGGCTGCGCAACATGATGACGGCCTGAATAGCCATGACAAAGTCGATGAGCGAGTTGACCGACTCGTTGACGGCGAGGAATATGCCATACTTGATGCAGTGTCCGTCGACGTGAGGCGCCCAAAACTTGTAGACAGGAACGCATTGGAATATGTTGACGAAGACGTTTTCGATGGTGTGCAGTATCTGCAGGAACCCCACGGCCTTGATCCAGAAAGAGTATTCGCGGTTGATGCCGAAGATGCGCTGGTAGAGGAAGAGGATGCTCAGTTTGGCGCAAAGCTGATTCAGGGGAAACATGAGGCTTGCAATCCATAGAGGCTGTAGGCGATGCGGAAAATGGTTGTTAGCATCTGAGGGACAAGGAGTTACTGTTGCAGTAACATATAGAGACAACTTACCCGATTGACGGCCGCAGCTTCTTCAGGCGTAGGGTTTTTTCCATCTCCACGAACATTGCTGGCCACTGTTGCTCCGCATGAGTAGGATGAGCAAAGAACATATCAGTCGTTTGATGACTTACTTATACTGAGGAAGATGACCCAAAGGAGCATGCATACGAGCGCACCCAAGGCAAACCAATCCTCCATACCGATGCGCCGTTTGGACAGCCTCGACGCGTAGAATCGGAGTGCTGTGAAGATGATGCTGATCGGGGTGAAGACGACGGTGACTGCGAAGCCAGCTTGCAGCACCGGGTCAGCAAATAGTCCCGCCATGGCGAGCGTGTTGTGTAACCAATAATGCACGCGCAAAGTAGCAGATGGACTCGAAGTCGTCTATAAAGTGAACAGAGGTCAAGACAGTGTTTTCTTTTTTGGCAAGAGGCGTAGGGGAATATGAAAGTGACAGATTTGGGAGGGGGGATGAAGGAGGTAAGCACCCAGGCGATGCCAGCCCTCCTTTGCTTTCTGACATGGCCTCATGGATGGGTTTATCGGAGCTTGACGCACGATATGAGAAACGGAGGATTTGATGGGAGGGGGAAGCGGGGGTATCACGGCAAAATCGCAGTTTGTGTAGGCGAGGGGGTGGATGGTATCATGCTTATGCAGGTCTGAAAAGCAGGCGAGGAGGCATTGCTGTGCCCTACTGACAAGCAGGTAATAGCACCCTTGCAGCTCTAACAGCACTCTTAAGTGTGGGTGGTGAGTTGACTGTTTGTTCCGGGTTAGAGTAGGAGGGGGGGGGACGAAAATGACTGGCCAACTCCATTTTTTGGTGTGCAACCAACGGCCGCGACACGACAAAAGGCGGCACAGCAATCAAGGCGTAAGCGTTTGCGGCACAGCACGACCAACCAACAGGGCCGTATCCCGTCGTTTAAGACAAAACTGTAAAGTTGCATCGCTGCGACTGCACAGCCCCTCCCATCCATTCTTTCTTCCATCCAGTACGGCATGATGGCATCGATCAATGTCTAAACGGACGTAAACCTGTTTGATCATCTCATCGCATGCGATTTCGAATCCAGCAATTTCAGTGGGAAACGATTGTGATAAAACCTCTAACGGGTCGCGACATCTCGACTTTTTGTGTAGAGAAATCTCTTGCTGAAGACGCGCCATCGCCATTGTGACTGGTTGTTGATATGGCTGATCTTCTTTCGCGACTCTCAGTCGCCTTGGCGGAATGGCGGGTTGAGACCGTGTTGGGTGCTGTGAGTTCAAATAGTTTCCTACTCTTGAAGTTGCTGCTTCGAACAAATTGACCAACTTTGAAAGCAGGTGGCGGCATATGTCATATCACGATGCATCTACCTCACCCAGTTTCACCCCGCGTCCAAGTTTCCAGGGCCTAGGCTAGCATCTGTGTCTAACCTGTGGCTTTGCTACCATCGGTATGTTTTTCTGATCAAGCGCGGACAAAGCTATGCTAAACGTGGTATACATGACTTAACATCATATATCGTCTTTGTATAGATTCACGGGCAAATACCCATGGGCCGTTGAGGAAGCTCTCAAGAAATATGGTGGGTGAATCCATTCATCTTTATCAAACAAGAAGCATATTAACCGGGGATGGTTTAGGCGATGTGGTGCGCATAGCACCAAATGAGCTCGTCTTTATTACACCTCAGGCCGAGACCGGTTTGTTTCCCATGATTTACTTTCGAGACGTTGTTTGACTGACTTGGCATCCTTGAATTGAATTTTAGACATATATACGTCGCACACCAAGAACCAGGAGCACTTTCGAAAGGTCGACTCGGGCATCCCGCTCCCGGACGACGGCATCTCGTTTGAGAGAGATCCGGTCAAGCACAAGCTGTTGGCCAAGAAGCTGGCCGGAGCTTGGAGCAACAAGTCTTTGAAAAGCATGGAGCCGACGATGCATTCGTACATTGACCTGTTTGTCAAAAAGGCCAAGGAGGAGGGGACCGGAGAGGACGGAATAGAGCTGCAGAGCGTAGGTCTTCACTTCCGGAGTTGGCACGATCCGAAAGCAGCTGATGACATTGTTAGTGGACTGATAGGTTAGCCATGGACATGTCTGCCGAGTTGGCATATGGTCGCAAGATGCGTCAGCTAGAGAAGTGTAAGTTGTCAAAATCAACTTAAACTGTCAGGCGAGGTGTGCTAACTATGTGATAGCTGAAAACGCACCACTGTTGGAGACGTTTTGGCAGCTCAACTTTTTCATCACAGTCAACAGAATCGGAACCAAGTTTCCCCTCCTCAGCCCGCTCAAGTTCTCCTTCGTGCCGCTCAAGGTACTCCTCAGCCACCTGCGCATCGAGCGGCTCAACAGGGAGGCCGTGGAAGACCGCGTCAACCGGCGCCGGGAGCCCCATCCCCTGGACCACTTTGACAGCATGGTCCCCCCCGACGCGCCGGCTCCCACGGGGCGGGAAAAGGTTCACATGGAGATTCTCGCCGGCCACCTGCTCGTCGGGGGGTTCGAGTCCGTGTCGGGGCAGTACCATTGCGCGGTGCTGTTTCTGCTGCAGCAGCCTGAGCTACTGCGGGCGCTGACGGAGGAGATCAGGACTACTTTCCAGAGCTACGAGGACATTGACGCCGAGGCTCTGGTTTCTATGCCGTTTCTTAATGCTGTTTTGAATGAGACTTTGCGCATGACGGTTAATGTGGCTGCTATCATTCCGCGGGAGAGCCCAGGGGCGCAAGTGGATGGGACATATGTTCCTAAAGGGGTATGTATAACATTACTCGCACTTGATTCTTTTCCTTTTTTTCCTTTTTAAGCACAAGTGACTAACACTCTCCTACATTTCTAGGTCGTCGTCCACTTTGCCCATTTTGCGTTTACGCGCAGCCCCCGATACTTTCACCAAGGCCGCTCATTCAGACCTCAGCGCTGGCTCCCAGAGGGACACCCTCTGTACGACGCTGCTTTCAAAAACGATGCCACCGACGCATTTCACCCCTTTGGCCGTGGGCCCAGATCTGTAAGCCCCCCAACATTCTTTTTCATTGCATGTTTGTCACTAAACTCGTGCTATTTACAGTGCATTGCCATGGCGCAGGGTTGGCGTCAGTTGAGGCTCTACCTGGCCAAGGTGTTTTGGGCTCTGGACGCGGAGCTGGTGCCCGGGCAGGACGTCGACTTTGAGAGGGACTCGCGCTTGTATGCCATGTGGAAGAAGCCCGAGGTCTTGGTCAAGTTTCGCCCCCGCGAGTAGGAAATGAGACGAGGTTCATATTAGGCGGCAGATGTCTGTAAATTTAGATCTAATTGTATGCACTGTAACTTTGATTTCTTGGATGCGGTCAGAAAAACGAGAATCAAGCAAGTGTCTACCCGCAATACATCACCTGTTGCTTGGAACCAGGGAGGCATACGCTCTCCATACTTGGTGGAGATGCACCTCATTCGATGCCGCATGTTTGGCTGCATCGTAATGATCTCGGAAAAGACAACCTTACGAAAAAGAAAAGACCCATATTAGCTGCAGAAGACCAACGTGTGGCGCATACTGCCAAGCCTCATCGAGAACTACGGTCCTCGTACTCCGTACATGCATGTACTCTGTACCGGCACGTCAAAGTCGGGGACTGTTGGGGAGTGTATTTTGGGGGCCGTCGGTGTATTACCTTACGGGGCAGTCTTCCCCCACCCGGGCCTGCATTACTAGATACACACTCGTACATCAAGTGCCGAGTACGTCGACGCAGATGCAGAACATGGTTGGTTCATCAAATTGCGATTAATATAGTCTGAGGCACAGCGAGGCAGATGTCAACGTCAAAAAATGCGTGCAAACGAGCGCCAAGACTCCCCTGTCGCTGCCCGTCTTCTTTCCACTTGAAGCACTCCAAGGGTTGCTTTTAAGTGTAAGATGTAGAGACAATCCATCAAGAGGATCAAGTTGGACCTTGGCAGCTACAAGATCATCGCCGAAAAATAGTAAAAATTGAATCTCGGCTCATATAGTCTCAGCAATGGCAGACAAGGCCAAGAACGATCCAGTGCTCGGTCAATCAAACGCCGACACAGCAAACGTCGCCATGAAGCCGGACGACTCGACATCTTCACCATCACAACAAGATGGAAGCAGCAAGGGGGATATTACTAGCGATGAAGCAGCGGCGATCGAAACCACCGACTTCAAGCGCGGCTTTCGGTTCTGGGCCATCATCGCCGGCATATCGGTAACGTCGCTACAGGGCTCTCTAGAGAACAGCGTCGTGGTCACGGCGGGCCCTACCATTGTGGACGATCTCGGCATGGGAGAGGAATACATCTGGATCACGAATGCGTTTTTCCTCTGCTGGTAAGTGACAAGTTGAACCGTCGGACTGTGCCCCTTTGTTCAAACTTGAGCTGATCCCTTTTTCTGCTTGTAGTGCGGCTGTTCAGCCTCTCTATGGTCAGCTTTGCAACATCTTTGGCCGTCGATGGCTCATGCTCGGTGCGACGGCTCTGTTCACTCTCGGCTCGGGCATCTGTGGAGGAGCAACCAACAGCGGCATGTTGATTGCCGGACGAGGCATCCAAGGCGCAGGGTCGGGTGGCCTCGTCATGATATCTAGTCAGTCATCCTGGTAGCGATGATGTGATGGCAAGCTAGCTGACATGTTGTGGTATTAGGCATCATTATAGGAGACCTGGTACCTCTACGCCAGAGGGGGTACTATTTGTCTCTGATTATGATTAGTTATACCGTCGGCATGACGGCTGGACCAATTGTTGGAGGCGCAATTGTCGACGCAGGGACCTGGAGATGGGTAAGTAAAATATCTCTTCCTTTTCTTTCCCGTTAATGCTCACGCCAGAGAACGTTTGCAGGTCTTCTATCTCAACGTCCCGATTGGCGGCGTCGCGCTCGTGGTGCTCTACCTGGCGCTGCACGTCAACTACGACAAGGAAATGTCTCTGTCACAGAAGCTCAAGCGCATAGACTACGTTGGCAACGGTCTGCTCATGGCGGGCACCATATCCATGCTGTACGCCCTGACCTATGCCGGCGTGAGAAGCTCGTGGGCAGGCTGGCAGACGCTGGTGCCGCTCTGCCTGGGATTCCTGGGCATCCTGCTCTTCGCGCTGTGGGAGTCTTACGGCTTCTCGCCCGAGCCGGTGATGCCGCCCCGGCTGTTCCGCCACCTCACGTCAAAGATCATCGCCGTCAACACCTTCCTGCACTGGATGCTGGCGTACTGGGGCATGTATTTTTTGCCCATCTACTTCCAGGTGGTGCGCATGTACTCTGCGCGGTACACGGGCGTGGCACTCCTTCCCATGACGATCCTCTCCATCCCGAGCTGCGCCGCGGCGGCAGCCCTGGTGTCGTACTGGGGACGGTTCAAGTGGCTGCTCGTCGTGGGGGAGGCCGTCTTCACGCTGGGCCTGGGGTTGCTGTCGATGCAGTGGGAGGGGAGCACGACGGCCGAGTGGGCTACGTACCAGTGCATCTGCGCCATCGGTGCTGGCATCGTGCTCGAGACTCTCCTTCCCGGATTTCAGGCTCCCGTGTCAGAGGACGATCAGGCGGCGGCCACGTCCACCTGGGCTTTTATCCGCACCGTCGGCGGCATCTGGGGCGTCGCCGTGCCAGCCACGATTCTCAACAACCGCATAGAGGCGTTATCGTATCGCGTCTCGGACCCGGTCGCCCGCGAGATGCTCCGTTCGGGCGGAGCGTATCAGCACGCGTCTGCCAGGTTCGTTTCAACCTTTTCCGACTCTGTAGTCGCCGAGATCCGCGAGATTTACAGAGATGCCCTACGCGTCATCTTTCTCGTCGCCGTCGGCATCGGCGGTCTGGCAACTGTCCTCTTCCTGATCCAAAAGGACGTTCCCCTGAGGCAGCATCTGGAGACCAAGTATGGGCTGGCCGCTAAGGAGTCTGAGAGGGAAAAGGAGAAGATGGCCGAGGAGGGTTCTGTCCCAGGGGTGGAAAAGGACGGCCAAGTTGAAGCTGCAGTCCCGGAGACGGTGAAATAGATCAATAATCGGGGATCCATTTTACACGGTAACGTATTATGTGTATGTGAGTCAATAATGGTCCTTTTCAAGTATGGGAGACACAAGACATATTCAATTTGACTGTTCTCAACGGTATTAGGATGAGACACTGAGACGAATACTTTAGTATAGTTCTATTAGATATCTTGACAGAATTTTGAAGAAATATGATATTTACGTTTGATATCAGCATAAGCGAGTTATCATCACGTACAGAATAGGAGCCATATCAGCAATAATTACACGGCATTTCTTTCAGATGGTACGATAAGACTAATGGAGCATAAGAGAGGCACATCTCGGTGCCACTATACACCCAACGGGTATCAATAGCCGTGTAGGCTCCGCAATCCGAGCTGCGCCGCATAACAGGCTTGTGAGTGACCTAAACTGTTAGACGCCACTGTTAATGTGCGGGGATAGGGTCTATATGTATGTGTCTTGTTTCACTGAGAGATAGGTGTAAGAAATTAAACAACCTCGCCACTAGGCTTCTACTATCCATCATAATCTTTTTTTACTTTCTTCGGAAAACTTTCAATTATCATTATTTCTAGCAGTATAACACTCATTAACCCTAGGGAATAGTTCACGGGACCCTAAGCAAGCAAAATATCAAGCACTATGACGGCACAACCAAGGTCCTCAACAGCAGCCGCGGGTATCCCTACCCCGCACACAGCCATAATCGAAGATGCAAACGGCAAACCCACAATATCGGCAGAGGTAAAAGTACCAGAGGTTCGACCGGGAACAGTCCTTGTCAAAACTCGAGCTGTGGCCATCATGCCCGCGGACTACAAAATGGGTCCCGCGTTCCCTGCCCTGGGTGCCGTCGTCGGCATGGACTTTGTCGGCCGCGTCGTCAAGTCCGGCAGCAACGACGATGACACAGGAAGCAGATTCCGCGAGGGCGACGTCGTGTGCGGGGCCGTCCCCGGCTCGAGCCCGGATAGTCCGTGGAACGGCGCCTTTGCCGAGTACGTGCTGGCGCCGGTCGACTTGATATGCAAGGTGCCGGATCACGTCTCGCCGCTGGATGCTGTGGCCACGGGCACTCCGCTGCTCACCTGCTCCATGGCCCTCTGGGGTTCCCTGAGGCTGAAAGGAACGCCGGCCGCTCCGGCGACGGGGGAGGACTCGAAGACGGTGCTGGTATACGGCGGCAGCTCCACGTGCGGAACCATGGCTATCCAACTGCTGAAGCTGTAAGTATCATCTGTTGTTGTTAATAAACAATGATATGGTGGATTGGCGTGTTAAAGTA
Organism: Trichothecium sympodiale; assembly: GCA_003012115.1. Classification (NCBI taxonomy): domain Eukaryota; kingdom Fungi; phylum Ascomycota; class Sordariomycetes; order Hypocreales; genus Trichothecium; species Trichothecium sympodiale. The sequence goes on along the minus strand of PXOB01000025.1, from coordinate 196,850 downwards.
TTCCTATAGCTCTGGTCACGACCCCATCGTCACTTGCTCTCCCCAGAACTTTGACCTTGTCAAGTCATTCGGAGCAAGCAGCACATTCGACTATTCAACTCCGGACATTGGCAACCTACTCAGGAAGCACACCGGCGGCAAGCTCCGCCACGCGCTGGACTGCATAACCGACAAGGCCTCGGCGCGCTGCTGCTACGAAGCCCTCGGTCGACCGGGCGGACGCTACGCCAGCCTCGAGCACTGCCCCGAAGAATGGAGGACGCGCCGCGTGGTGGACGCGGAGCTCGTCATGGCCATCGAGGCCTTTGGCAACCAGTGCACGCTGGACGGGCCGTATTTCCGCCCCGCGAGCCCGGAGAAGCACATGATGTGCGCGGAGCTACACGAGGTGTATCAGCGGCTGCTGGATGATGGTCGGCTCAAAATGCACCCGGTTGAGGTCATTGGTCACACGTTTGAGAGCATCTTGGACGGCATGGCTCGTCTGAAAGACGGGTTTATTTCGGGGAAGAGACTAGTGGTTGACTTTTCCACTAACTCTAGAGTAGAGGAATAGATTGTCAGAGTTAATCTACGAAGGAAATGAGGTTAAGAAGAACATTGTTCTCAATATGCATGATAAAGACCTGAGATGTTAATGGGTTTGTCTCGGGGAAAGGATGAGTAGTGGACTTATCCACCTTAGCTCTAGATTAGCAAATCGGAATACTAGAGTTAATCGACAAGAGAAATAAGTTTAAGAAGAATATCACTATAAATGTCAGTAGCATATATGACTAGAAATATACTGGCAGTCAACTTTTCTACCTAAGCTCTAGGGTAGCGAATCAGAGTATTGGAGTTGAAAGACAAGTTAAAGGAGAATCTTGCTTATGTGAATCGTAAAGATGACCGGAGATATATGATCGGCCCGGCCCGAATAGAGAAGCGCGAATTGTGTTCAAACGGAGCGCTATGACCGCAGTTAGGCCCCCCATATTCCGTACCGAGGAGGATTTGGCGTACTCCGTAGAAAATGATAACAAAACTAATTGCACCATTTACCTACGCAATGACGCACACCATGTGCTAATTTGCAGTTTTTCTTTTTTTTCTGAGGCTAAAACATTGATAAACACGTTATTCTCCCGTTATAAACCTGCGGCTGCAACCTACTGCATGAACCGACCTCCTATTGCATGAAAAGCAGCATGGCTGCGTTCAATTCCGGCGACAAGTCTACGGACATTTCCAACACGGCTGCTTCCCCAGACCCTCATCGTGTGGAAAGCGGCGACAATGGGAACCTCGTCACGGCCACCGAGGAACGCAGCCTCTCGAGGGGTCTGAAAGAGCGGCATCTGTCCATGCTCGGCATCGCCGGCGCCATCGGGACGGGCCTCTTTCTCGGCCTCGGCTCGTCCGTGCAGACGGGCGGCCCGTTGGGGGCTCTGCTCGGCTACGCGACTGTAGGCCTCGTGGTCTGCGCCGTGCAGTTCGCGCTCGGAGAGGTAGCCGCCCTGCTCCCCGTGACGGGGGCCTTTGTCCGGCACGCCGAGCTGCTGGTCGATCCGGCGTGGGGGTTCGCCATCGGATGGAACCTTGTGTACGGGAATATACTATCGATTCCCTCCGAGATTACGGCGATATGCGTCCTGTTTGAGTTTTGGACCGACGTCAACCCCACGCTCTTCATCCTCGTCTTCATCTTCCTCACTGCGGCCGTGGGGCTCACGTTTATACAAGTCTTTGGGGAGGTGGAGTTTTGGTTCGCCATTCTCAAGATTCTTTTAGTGGTGTTCCTCATCATTTTAGGTCTCGTCATCAACCTGGGCGGCGTCCCGGGCACGGAGCGCATCGGGTTCCTGTACTGGCAGAGCCCCGGCCCCTTTGTCGAGCACATTGCGGAGGGAAACCTGGGCAAGTTTCTCGGGTATTGGTCCGTCATGACGAGCGCCGTCTTCTCCTTTGCCGGCGTCGAGTCCATCGCCATGGCCGCTGCGGAGACGCAGAGCCCGCACAAGGCGATTCCCAAGGCGTGCAAGAACGTCTTTGTCCGCATCCTCGTCTTTTACATATTGGCCATCCTCGTCGTTGGCATGCTGGTGCGGAGTGACGACGATCGTCTGGATGATGCGTACGGCGTGGCGGCGCAGAGTCCGTTTGTCATTGCCGCGTCCGCCGCCGGGCTCCCTGCAATTCCGTCCGTTGTCAATGCTATCGTCATCACCTCGGCCTGGTCCGCCTCTAACCAGGGCTTGCTCGCCGGGACGAGAGTGCTGTACGGTCTCGCCCTCAAGCGCCAGGCACCGCAAATCTTTCTTCGCACGACGCCTTGGGGAGTGCCCTACGTGTGCGTGCTATTCTTCACTTGCTTCATGTTTCTCAGCTTCATGAGCCTGTCCAACGGAGCCATGACCGTCTTCTGGTGGTTCGTGGACCTAACGGCTGCTGGCTCGCTCGTTTCGTGGTCTTCCATCCTGCTCAACCACATCCGGCTGCGCCTGGCGATGAGGAAACAGGGTTTCCCAATTACAGCCTTGCCATGGCACAACTCTTGGACTCGTGAGTCGTCATTCCTTCACTTGCTGTTGCGTTGCTAATCACGACTTGCTCAGTCTACTCGTCCGGATTCGGGCTTTTCATGACCCTCACGATCTTGCTTACCGGCGGGTTCCAAGTATTTACAAAAGGCAACTGGGATCCGGCCAGTTTTGTTTCAGCATATTTGTAAGTTTGTTTTAACCGTATGCTTGCTCCTCTATGCCTAACTTTGCTATGTAGAGATATACCTCTTGTAATCGCGGCCTACTTGATCTGGAAATTTGTCAAAAAGACAAAGATTGTCGCGCTGTCCGAGATTCCCTTGACAGAAGTATTTCAGAAATCTGAACAAGACCGAAATGCAGAAATTGAAGTATAGCGCAAATAAGCAGAGAGAACAACATGTATATAGATTGTAAATATAATATCGAACAAAGTATAATGAAGCAAACTGTCTAAGTAGATGCAAATCTAAAACAGGTACATGAGTACATAAACATTTGTTAATGAAAAGTTCCAACGTCTAGTAAATCCATTCCGAGCATACATAACTAATCGTACCACAAAGTAGCATCTTAGACCTTGCGCTTCCCCTTTGGCATACGTACGAGCCAGTAGAGGAACAAGGCGGCAAAGATGTTGAAGGCAATAAAGGCAAAGCCGATGCCAAAGTCCCTCCAGCGGTTCTCAAACGAAGAGTTGACCTGCGCAAGGAAGGTGTTGGTGGAAATGACGGGGCAGTACAGGCAAGACTCGGTCGCATCACGGTTTAGGATGGAACCCTGAGCCGCGGCCGCGTAGCTGTCGAGGTACTCCCCGCAGCTCATGCCGGCGGGTGGGGGAATGCTGACGAGCTCGTTGGCGGCGCACGTCACGTCCACGTTGGCGAGGCCGGTTGACAGCACGGCGGAGACCCAGTAGGTAAAGGGGCTGACCCTGTACATGAAGATCCAGAAGCCGGGCATCGAGTCGGAGGTGGCCAGTACGCCGCAGAAGAAGAGCACCATGGTGAAGAGGACGTTGGCGAGGTTGCCGCCTGCCTCGGCGGACGGGGTGAAGCTGATGCAGGCGTGGGCAAAGGTGCAGGTGAAAATGAGGAACTGCCAGAAGAGGAGCCACATGAGGGCGCCGCGCTCGACCTGTGTTCCCGTCGCCTCGGCGTTCTTGTGGAAGCCCACGGGGTAGTAGGAGCATACGAACATGAAGACGGACATGAGGGTGTTCCAGGGGATCTCGGCGACAATGTTGGAGAGCATAAAGACCTTCCAGCTGTACGTCTTGGAAGGGCGCTCGCGAACCTCGTAGAGGGAGCGCTGGGTGACGAAGTAGGGCATCTGCTGCTGGACGAGCTGGCCAAAGACGCTGAGGATGTTGAAGACGGCAAACATCTGGTTCTGCATGCCGGCGATGGTGACGGGGGCGTTGAGGAAGACGAGGCCGATAAAGAGTGAGACGGCGACGGTGAGGGCCGCCTTCGAATAAATATACGACGGCGTTCTCCAGTACTGCTGGAACACGCGATGCGTCACGATGAGGAACTGGGACCAAAGGGGCGCGGCAAACTCCTGGAGGGTGTCTTCGGCGTGAAGTGTTGTCGCCTCGGACCTCGTCGGGCCATGCTCCTTGAGCTGCCGCAGCTCTTCCTGGACGGCTTGGTACTCGGGGCTCTGCTTCCAGGCCTGGGGCCAATCTACATCCGTGGTCGATCCGGGGGAGGCACCGATGGCCTCGAGCATCCACTCGGCCGGGTTCTCGCCCTCAGGGCACTTGGGGGCGCTCTGCCGTTCAAAGTAGGACGTGAGGGTCTCGGAGTTGTCGCCAATGTCGCCAAAGTAGACCGTCTTGCCGCCCTTGGCGAGGAAGAGGAGGCGGTCAAAGCGCTGGAAGAGCATGGCGGAAGGCTGGTGGATGGTGCAGAGGATCGACTGGCCGGCCTTGGACAGCTTCTCCAGGAGATCGAGGATGGCCCACGAGGTCTGCGAGTCTAGACCAGAGGTAGGTTCGTCGACGAAGAGGAGCAGGGGGGGTTTGGCTGCCAGCTCTACACCGATGGTGAGTCGCTTCCTCTGTTCGACGTTGAGGCCTTCTCCCAGCACGCCGACGACGGCGTCTGCGTAGGGCTGCATGTCTAGTAGCTTGATGACTTCGTCCACGTAGGCTAGCTTTTCCTCTCTAGGTGTGCTAGCAGGTTGCCTGAGAAGGGCGCTAAACTCTAGAGCCTCGCGCACAGTCGACGTCTCCAGATGCAGGTCCTGCTGTTGGACGTAGCCAGTTTTCCGCTGGAAGGAGTCGTCCCGAAGCCTGCCGTCGACCAGCATCTCGCCGGTGATGATTCCCATCGACACGCGGTCGGCAAGGCAATCAAGGAGTGTCGTCTTTCCAGCTCCAGACACGCCCATGAGCGCGGTCAACGTCCCAGGCTTTACCCATCCATCAACGTGATCGAGGATCCTCCTGGGTTCTCCCTTGATCTTGATGTCGTAGCAGATGTTGTTCCAGTGAAAGACGCTCGTCGACGCCTGAATGACGCCCCCCTCCGAGTCACTACCGGCGCCGCCCTTTTCGACAATGGTCGTCGGGCCGGAAACCGAGGCCTCGACGTCCTGCTTCTCCTCGACCTTGGGGACGTGCGACTTGCGAAACACGAGGACCTCACCCTTGGACTTCTTGGCCGCGATGTACTCCGTGCCGAGAAAGTAGAGGACGTGCAGGGCGAAAGCAAAAGCAATGAGGATGCCGACGTTTCTCCACTTGTGGCTCGCGGCGTACGAGTACTTTTGAGAGTAAAAGTCTTCACCTCGGACGTAGGGCGAGCCGGGGACGGAGCCGACTTCGGTGCAGGCCATGTTTGACAGACTCACGTTGTCGTACCCGGTGGTGCCGGGCAGGGGCATGGGCACAAAGGTCGAGCACTCAAAGTCGCGGCCGGTGAACTCGTTGATCATGAGGGCTTCGTATCCGTAGGCGACGGGGTCGAGGTAGTTGATCCATCTGCACCAGCCGAGCATGTAGTCTACGGGTATGACGAAGCCGGTGAAGATGACCATGGCGAGGATGAGCAACGCTGCCGGTACCATGGCTTGGGATAGGGTGCGTGAAAAGGCGGCACTAAAATTGAGTATGAGTTGTTGTTTTTTAGAAATGTAGAGAAGGGTTAGACTTACATGGATCTGAAAACTCCAGACATGGCCAAGACCATGAGAAAGGAGACGAGCCAGAAGAAGAAAAAGGCACCTGCTTCGCGGCGGAGGTTGGGCATAAAGTAAATGACCAGATTGAAAAAGATGCTGTTGGTGATCTTATACGGCAGGTCCATGATGACGGACGAAAAGGCCTCGGCGGCAGGATGGTAGAAGGCGTATCGGTTGTGCTTCTCGACAATCGGCCGCTGGGAGTACTGCGTCAGGATCTCGAGGGCGCTGGAAAAGGCGTTGGACAGGATGGCGACGAAGAGGATGGCGGTCCGGCCGTAGAACGAGGCCGTAGTGGGCTGCATATTGTAAAACAGAGAAGAGATGATGAGGCCGGTGCAAAAGTTGGCTATGACGGCGAATATTGGCAGGCCGGGATCACCGGACAGCCTCTTCCATCCTCTCCAGACGCAGAGATTGATCTGCTGGGCAAAGCTCAAGGTGAATGGCGACTTGGCGCGTTGACCTTTACCTTGGGTCGTCTGCTTGTGCTTGCGGAAATCGAGGGCGGCAGGTCCATCAAAGGCGTTTTCCGTCTTGTACTCTTCAATCTGCTCTCGGAGCAACTTGTACTCCTCGCTGGTCCTCCAGCAGTCGGCAAACTCGTCCGGAGTCCGTGGAACCAGGTTCTCGAACCCTCGACGAACGATTCTCTCGCCAGGGGCAGTCATGGAAGTCAAAAAGTCAGGGACCGTCTGGCGCGAGGGGCAGTCGAAGCCAAGGTTGACAAAGTACTCCTTGGCCCTCGTCGTCGACCCAAAGAATATCTGACGACCCTCGTACAGGAGAACGACCTTGTCGAACAAGTCGTACGCCGACTGCGGCGCTTGATATATAGAGACGACGCACGTCTGGCCAAAGAGGTCGGACTGCAGCCTGAGCGTCTTGCAAAATTCCACCGCGTTGGCAGAGTCGAGGCCGCGGGTCGAATTGTCCCAGCACTGCAGGGGGGCGTTGGACAGCGTCGCCTCGGCAATGGTGACGCGCTTCCTCTCGCCTCCCGACACGCCGCGGACGTACTCGTTTCCCACGCGCGTGTTGACCGTGTGCGAGATGCCGTACATGCCCATGACCACGTCCCTGTAGTGGTCGCAGTACTGGTCACGGGTGACGCCGGCGGGGAGGTTGCCTGGGCACCTGGCACGCGAGGCGAAAGTGAGGGTGTCGCCGACGGAGAGCATGGGGAAGTGGACGTCCACCTCGGCAGTGTAGATTGCCTCTCCCTTGTGGTGGGTGTGCATCTCCTTGGCCGTGATGCCTTGGTAGTTGAGGTAGGACGAGTCGTCCATGTATATGCCGTTGTGCTCACCGGCAATGGACTTGAGTAAAGTTGAGCATCCTGCTCCCGGTGGGCCGAGCACGACGAGCATCTCTCCTGGGTTGACCACGCCGTCGAAGCCTCGGAGGATGTCGATGCGGCGATGGCCACGCTGTCCCATGAGCGCGTTCCTCACCATGCCGGGAACGCTGCCGACAATGTTGAGCATATCCTTTTGGTAGTCCGTTGCAGTGCCGTACCCGAAGACGTTCAGGTTCTGGAAGCAGAAGCCGCTCTCCCTGAACCCGTTGCCGTGGTCAGTCGTGAACTTGGCCAGCGTCTTGGCCCACTGCCGGGCGCTAAAGTTCTTGCCGTTGGGGTTCAGGGGGGACTCGGGGTCCTTGTTGGAGAAGAGGGCGCCGGCGTCGGCCCCGATGTCGTGCGTCGTCGTGGACATGTGGGAGAAGCGCCGGGCCAGGTCCTGGATGTTGGAGTGTCTGCGCTCCATCTCCGATGTGGTACTTATTCCGTCTGACTCGGTATCGGCGTTGACGTGATTGTTGTTTTGAGGTGAGTACGTAATATGAGCCTTTGCATCGACGTGGCCGCCGCCATCGCCAGGCTCGTTTGAGGCGCCCATGATGCCTCCTGCTGCCGTCTCCTCCGCTGCTGTTGTTGTTTTTCCTGTCTAGAAAACAGTGTGTTGTCGAGCAAATCGGTTATCGTAAACCGTGTCGACTGTCGGCAAGGATATGTCCTATCCTTTCAAGAGTAAAAGAACTATGAAGGGAGGGGAAAAAAAGAATGACAGGATTTAAAGAGGATTAAGAACAAATATTAATGTGTAGTGTATAAGGATAAGATGGAGAACCAGAGGGAATGCGTATTTTACCCTTTATTCTCCGCTGAGATATCAACGTTGAATAAGCAAAGTTTTATAAGCAAAGGAAAAAAGGTTTCTATCAAAGCAAACTAAAAAAAGATATATGGAGTTCACCACACCAAAAATATGCTCATCCACGTCGGATTCCTATGCCAGATAAGCCCCCGACATCACCGGCAAGGGCGAATCCGGGCCATATATCAAATCCGAAGACTCGCGTTCGTACACGGATTCTGTCAGTCCTTTTTATAATAACGGTCCGACGCATAGGTTCGAGAGTCCGCCCGTTGTCGATCCGCTGCCACGCTAGCCGGGGCACATAACCAAAAGACGGAGCATAGCAAGACCCCGGTCATAGAACCTCGTTATCGGCGGTATATCAGCCAATGGATTTCAAGATGGGAATCGAGGGCCTTGCACCCATTCGTCGATATGTTTCTCTCATCCCTTCCAACCATGTTCTAGGCGGGAAGTTGTAGGACCCCGAGCTGTCGAGCCCGTTTTTCAGTCGATGCCATCCCTGTACTCCGTATAGCCGTTGCTTGATTTTGTTCAGCCAAGACAAAAATGATGATACCTTATTTTTTCCGTCTTTATACATGTAACTACGTACCGGGAAACAAAAGGGAAAAGATCTTAATTGGTTTATATTTCATTGATTTAATAACTAGGTCTTTGGAATCAATGTGTGATCTCCTGATGATGCTTTTTTTCATGGATTGGGTATTATTGGTACCACATAATGTGTCAACCCAGGAGACAAGTCTACTTTGGCAAACTGACGCTCTAGATAGAATGGAGGGGTAAAAATTATGATCCAATGGGTCATGGGTTTCATCGGACTTTTTATCAAGGGCTCCGCTCGTGATTTGAATATCATTTTGTAAAACACCATCTTGCCCACCTCAGCCTTGTCTTTATTTGCTAATTCAACATCAACAACACCCAACATCACCATCATGCCTCAGCAAAGCACACCTGATAACACTCACACGAAACCCAGGGTACTTGCCTGTGTCATGTGTGTACAACGCAAGAAAAAGTGCGACCGCGTCTTTCCCTGTTCAATATGCACGAAAGTATGTTTGATAAATGCAGCCAAATACATACCTAGAGTTATTACTGACAATCCACGGCAGCTCAAGGTTCCGTGCATTCCTAGCCAACCGGCACCGCCCAGGAAGCGACGGAGGCGAAGAAAGGACATGATGGAGAGGATCGAGCGCTGCGAGACGCTCTTGATGCAGTGGGCCAGCAGCATAGATGCTCGCGCTGAGAGGGCATCCGTCGAGGATTCGGCAGACTCTCCCCCCTCAACAGGCTCGCGGACGACATGCTCTTCGGTGGAGAGCCCGCCGATATCGCCAGCGCGCAGGTCATCAACAAGGGAGGAGACATATCCGTTAATTAGGGACATGTCGTACGAAGAAAAGCCTCGTGCGATGCACGAGGAGCTGGAGTCTTGGGATTGTAGCAGGTCGGCTATGCTCTCGTACCTGCAGCTACGGCCGACATGTAAACAGAGAATGGAGCCTTGACGATGTGTGTTTACATGGGGAAAAGATGATTACCGGCGTAATTTATAATGTATAATAGGATAATATGATACCATCACAGCTTGGCAGATTTTACAGACAACGTAATGGATAATTAACAATAGGATAATGGGATACCATCACAGCTCGGCAGCATGTAAAGAGGTAATCTCTGAACCAAACTGTCAAAGGGACGTGGGAGGTTAGAGGTCTCCGGACAAGTCAAAGCGGAGGTTCGGACAAAGCTAATGCCTCCCCCAGCGCCACCTTGGTCCCAAAGCAGTTTTAGCGTACGATTTACCCCACGCGGAGATTTCTCTTGGCCACCACCTTGCATTAGACGCGGATATTCGGACATTCAAGGTCCGCCATGATGAAGAAAAAAATGTGGTCTGGGACTTGATATGGAGGACCCGTTGTATTTTAACCAACGAGGCGCACATGCGTATCAGAATCCTGGCAACCGAGCTGCATTGGCGGAGACTGCAAGACCAATCGGATGGGGGAAGAAAAGGGCAATGATCTGGACGTATTCATGCATTACATCCAAAAGGTGGTGACAATTGAAGATGAACACCAAAAGTAGAAATATGTATGTTTAAATTCAGATTCTTTACAAACTACTAAATCCATATTCAGCCTGAGAGGTTTAAGGGTTACTCTCACAGAAAGCTCTGTACTAGGGACCTCAGCGAGGCCTCATCCAAAGTCTCCACCCCCAAAAGTTCGTTATCCAATTGATCCGAAAAGTCGCCGCCATATTTGGGATTGAAGCAACCGCAGATGCAGAAGCCGTTAATGGCAGCCTCCAAGTTGCCCTCCCTGGCCTTTTCATACTTTTCATACTCGGCAAAGCTCTCCCTCTCGATATCATCCGTAGACTTGACAGTCGTGGTCCAGGGTCTGCCGTCCTTTTCCATGGCGTACCCGATCAGCTTGTTCTGCGTCGTCGCGGCGGAGTGGACGTAAACGAGGCGGTTGGTCGTCTGGTCCTGGTTCCGAATCACGCCGACGACGGCCTGCGCTACGTGCTCGAGGTTGGTGACCCTAAAGGGGACGTCGCCCCCGTTGAACAGCGTGGCCGTCCGCTTGGCCGGGTTGATGATGAAGCCGACCTGGAGCCCCTAGTCCAGGAACAGCCCGTTGGCGATGCCGGTGTAGGTGAAGCCGGGGTTGCCCTCGTGCTTTTCCGCGAGGTACCTCTGGGCTGACGCCTTCCACGCGCAGGGAGGGAGCTTCTGGCACGGCGGGTTGAGCGAGTCCATGCCGAACTCGGCGGGGATGAAGCGGCTCACGCCGGCGGCTTCCGCGGCGTCGATGAGCGGGTTCTGGTCGTCGATGGCCAGCGTCGCTAGGCAGGAAACCACGACGTCGATGCCCGAGAGGGCGGCGCGGAGCTGCTCGCGCGACGTGAAGTCGACCTCGGCGACGGTCAGGTCTGGGTGGTCCTTTTTCAGCTTGGACGAGGAGCCTCCCACGCGGGAGAGAACCACGACCGTGTAGTCTGTAGCCAGGAGAGCTTTGAGGACGGGGCGCCCGAGATTTCCAGTTGCTCCGGCCAGAGCGACCTTGTATGTTGGTGACATACTGGGTCTTGTTTGGGACTTGCACTGAAACGCGTAGGGATAGGGGATTTTACGATGGATAAACTTTGTGATGTTGGATCAAGTTGGGTTGAAAGGGGTGTTTTTAACCACCCCTTCTTGGGTCTGTGACCGTCCCTTTTATAGACAAACTTATGATTTAATACTCTCACTGCTCAAACCCTAGCTGCGCTTATAATGTTGTGCTTCGACCTGACAAATGGGCATATTTTCATGGCTCCAGGGTGAGTGAGGCATGCGAATAACCCAAATCGGGTTAGAGATAAACGGCCCGGGAGCTTCTTTCGGACCCGGAACCGAAGATTTCCCTTTTGGGCCAAGTGAATGTAGGAGTCTTTGCTTGGTTCCGGCAGGGATTCTTTTCTTCTCTTCTAATTGTCTTCTCTTCGCATTGAAGCCGGAGTTTGAGCGCATGGGTCTTGCACATGATTTGTTTCTAATCAATTGTTCCCATGCCTCATCTCCGCTTCTTAAAGCAAAGCATTCAAAGTTTCTGATACTTTCTAAGTTATTTTGTGGCCGGTTCCGCAACAACCGAATATGGCATCGGGACCGCGCCGTCGCAGGCGGCAATACTCCAGCTGCGATGCCTGCCGGGAGGCGCGGGCCGCCTGTGACGCTGTGCAAAAGGGGTACCAGCCTGGAAACAGCAGATGGGCTGGCTCGTGCTCCAGATGCTCAGAGAGAGGTCGAGAGTGCACATTCAAGGTGATTTTTTTTTTCCTTTTACTAATGAATTGCGAATCTAACGTTGGCGTCAAAGTAGTGGGTGTCGGAGCAGGGACTGAACCATCGTTTGTTCCGCCCCAACTCGCATTCTCAACAGCCCATTATCACGTCGAGTTCTTTCGTCCAATGGACAAATAAAGGCTCATCTGCAGCTCCAGGCGTGCCTTCATCTTCTTCGGTACAACAGCCATGCACGAAGAGCAGCAGAGGGGGCTCTCGCTGTGACTGCACTCCAGGTTCGACAGCACCTGAAGCTAATGGAAAGGGTGTGCATGTTTGTCAAACTAGCACTGCCGCTACACCGGCAAGGGACATTGAAGAATGGCTCGAGGGGATATTTAATCAATGCTTTGGAGTTGTATTCAGCCATTGGGTAGGCAGCCATGGCTGTCCATTGCTGTGAGTGATAGACACGCCGCGTCACGTAGAACTTCATTAACGCCGCAAAAGGAGCAAGCCATTCGAAGAGGGTCCTTCTCTTCCTACGGACATTTTCAGGTCCCTGGATGTACATCGCGCACATTCACCACCTGATTCTTCTTCTTCAACCCAAGCAGGGCAAACACCGGGATTATCCTTGAGTGGAGATGCGGCGACTGAACAATCTTTGCAGCTCGCCATCTGGGCTTACTCTGCCCGTTGGCTACCTCTTCTGCCCGGTGCATCATCATTGGGTGAAGATCAAGTAATAAAGCTCGCCGAAGAATACTGGCGGAACGCGAGAAGAGATATGCTCAGAGTCATGAACCGCATATGCTACCGATCCGTCCTCACGCTGCTGCTGTTCGGCCTGACCCCGGTCCCGGCCGGGATATCGGAAGAAGAAGAGCTGGACGGCATAACCGGAGACATCTGCGCCCAGACGGCTCTGAAGCACCTCCAGCACCTCCGCGGTAAACTCCGCAGCCGCCAATTTGACGGGTCAAGCGTGCCGGTCCGAGCAGGTCACTCGAGCCCCGATCCGCAGCATCCCCATCCTACCTCGGAGTGGATGAGCTTGGAAAGCAAGGCATACTGGGCAGCCATCATCTGGGACACGTCGGCGGCCGTCACGTCGAACCTCAAGTCGGTCATAACCACCGGCCTGCGAGGCGCCTGCTCCGAGCCAGCGTGGATCCTGTCCCGCGGGTTCCTCACCGACTCCTTCCGACGCGAGTCGAGGCCGTGGCTCGAAGAAAGCAGCGGGTACGAGATGTGCGACCGGGTCGCCACGCAGATCATCCGGGCGGCCAGCGTCTGCCGGCTCTACACGTGGCGGACCGTTGCCTCGTTTAAGGAAGCGCTCGGGGAGGGCGCGCACGAGGAGAGCGTGCGGTCCGCGTGGCAGGCCGTGCTCGACGCAATAGATATCTTTGAATCGACGATTCAACCTCTACTGGAGGCTTGCGAGAAGGCGTTGCATTTCCTCGATCAGACCAACAGGTTCACCTGGTACGAGACTGTGCTGCATCATTACCTGGGTCTCTTGATCCTTTTTGACACCATCGACGCAGAGCAGCGTAAGGATCTCATATTTACGTCATCTAATATGAGGTTGGATGCGGAAAGACGGGCGTTTAACGTGGTGGCTTTTGGCCTGCAGAGCACCTATCAGGTCAGGGGTCCTACAACGGCTGCTGCGAGCAATGCTGCCGCGAGCTACCAGGCACCACTCATTGACGTCCCGTTCATCGCAGTTGATCCGTACCCGCACTACGTCGTGCTGATGGTCCAGCTGCTGGAGAAGGCGCTCACCCGGCAATACCGCGACGGCGAGGTGATGCGCGACACGTACGCCCATCTCCTGTCGACTTTGTGCAAGGCAACCGGGACGTTGCCGCAAGGCTCCAGGTTTGTGCGCGATGCACACGCCGGGTTGCAGCAAATTATTAATGGGCTGTGAGCCACAAGCTGGCCTGTTGACGAGTTTACTGACCATACCCCCTATTTTATCTATACAAGACATTTATTTCCCGTCTCAGCGGCACTAAGAAGCGATCCTCACTCATCATGAAAGACGAGGGGGAAAGGGGAGCAAACTGTGCCCAAGATCAACTTGAACAAGTTTGGTCAATTTGGAATTTTCATAATCAACAACTTGCTGATACACACATATATGTAGATGACACTAAAAGGACAAGCTAAAAAGTACTCGACGGCATTCAAAACTGCCGTTGGACTTGTTCTCTCCATGGCAGAAATGGAACTGGTATAATTTCTCATCAGTGTTGCCGGCAAGGGGTTATAAATAATTTAGGGTTCTGATCTAAGTCGGGTGCTACGCATGTTGCTAAATTTGGCAATGCCAGATGAGCCAATAACATGCCCTTTGTCGGCGAATGACATGCCCGTCCCGGTAGTTGGCCAACCGGACGCTAGGAAAGCTAAAAGATGCATAAAGGTTACACAGCCCTTCTGCGGGCTAGAGGAAAAGCAGATGAATTGTCAGACTCGGCGCCCGCTCAATGATCCATGCGGTGGCGATAGTTTACGATTCTCCGTCGCTTCTCGCAGTTCGAGGCGATGAGCTGACAAGCCATCTCATTGCAGTCTCGGATCTTGTCGATCAGGGACGGGGTCCCCCGGGCTAGCAAATCAATCGCCAAGTTGTCATCTAGAGCGATTTCCGGCCGCTCGGGCCCGAGAAGATGCAACCACATCTGTGCCGCCGGTAGATGCGAAACAACCGAATAAGATGCCTACTATCGATGATGGGATCCAAGGTGATGACTCGCATTCGTGTCAAGTCAAGCAATTTCAGATAGTCATGGCCAAGGCTTAGCATTGTTTATAGTAGATCTGCGCTCCCCTCGGACTGTGTGTAATATCGAGTGTATGCATGGCAGGAAGACAATGCCGCGTGGTAGATGTGTCCTAGCATCGCACTGCGGTTGGTAATTCAAGCATTCAGAAGCTGCCGATTACCCGCTGGCTGATTATCAATCAGAGTTGCGACTGGCGGAACGCATTGCTACCCGTCTCAGATCTTTCCCCTTCTAGCCAAGCAAGAAATATGACCACTTTACTTCAATTACAGTAATAGAAACGATATCAAATCTTTGGTCACACAATCATCTCTTTACTTGCTGATGGAGATGAAGCGTGCCGGCTATATCGGCAACGTTCCAGAAAGATGACCAGCATCGTTGTGTCGTGTATATATCCGCCTCCCCAAGGCTGCTCGTGCCAAGACATCCTATCTACATGACGACCAAAACCCCTTTTTCAAAAAACACTTTTATGATACTCGTCACTCTTATCTATATTCTTTTTTTTATGTAAATTCCATTATTGGCCTGCGTTGTCAACTAGGTTTGGAAAATGGTCTGGGACCACATTAGCATCACCAAGCCGCACTTGGTGTACATATCCCTCGGCTCCTTTGCCACGCTCTTTCTCCTCACCTCGTCCATCATCAAGGAGCGGCTCTACCTGGGCGAGGCCATCGTCGCCACCTTCTTCGGCGTCATCTTTGGCCCCCACGCCACCTCGCTCATCGACCCCGAAAGCTGGGGCTCCAGCGACGTTAGCACGATCGAGTTTGCCCGCGTCGTCCTCGTCATACAATGCTTCGCGACGGCGGTGGAGCTGCCGGGCCGGTACGTGAGCCGGCATTGGAGGTCAATGTTCATGCTGCTGGTGCCCGTCATGCTGTTCGGCTGGATGGTGGTTGGCCTGGCCGTGAGGTGCATGATTCCGCAGTTTGGCTGGGTGGAGAGCCTGCTCGTCGCCGCTTGCCTGACGCCGACGGACCCCATTCTTGCTTCGTCAATCGTCGGCAACGGTCAGTTTGCCCGGCGCATCCCCAAGCACCTGAGGGACCTCCTCTCCGCCGAGTCTGGCTGCAACGACGGCATGGGCCTCGTCTTCATGTATCTGGCCCTCTACGTGGTCAAGTACTCGAACGAACCCCGAGAATTTGCCCTCAAGTTTTTCGTCTATGTAATTCTCTACGAGTGCCTCGCCGGAGCTGTAGTTGGCTTCTTGGTCGGCTACGTGTCCCGGCACGGGGTCAAGTACGCCGAGCGAAACGGCTTCATAGATCGGGAGAGTTTTCTGGTGTTTTACGTCTTCGTCGCGCTTCTCTGCTCCGGGATAGGCAGCGTGCTCGGCATGGACGATTTGCTGATTGGCTTCTTCGCCGGCATCGCCTTTTCCAACGACGGGTGGTTCAAGGAGAAGACGGAGGAGTCGCACATCACCAACATTGTCGACCTGCTGCTCAACATTACTTTTTTTGTCTACTTTGGCACCGTGATCCCCTGGCAGCAGTTCAACGACGGTTTCGCTGGCCTCTACGCCTGGCGGCTCATCGTCGCGGCGGTGCTCATCCTCGTCTTTCGACGGATGCCCATAGTCCTGGCCCTCAAGCCTTGGATCCCGGACCTGCGCACGTGGAGGGAGGCTCTGTTTGTCGGGCACTTTGGCCCCATGGGGGTTGGCTCCATATTCATTGCCATGCTGGCCCGCGGTCAACTGGAGCACGGTCGTCGGGTGCCGCTGGCCGAGATGCCATCCCCGGACGCGAAGTACTACGACATCATCTATCTTATTTGGCCGATAGTTACGTTCATGGTGGTTGCCTCGACGATCGTCCATGGTTCGTCGGTGGCGCTGTTTGTTCTCGGAAAGCATATTCAAACTCTGAACCTCACAATCACCTACGACTTTGGCAGTCCCTCTGCATCATCAAAGGATTTGAGAAATATGCCACAGATGGACCCCCTGCCGGACCCGGCCACGGTTGCTATAGACTTTGAAAACCCTTTTCCGACATCACTGGATCTGCAGAGGACTGCGAGTAACTGTAGCTCGGAGAGATGGCTCGAGTCCGAATCACCGTCGCCCACAGATCGGCTGACACCTAGAGCTCCCTCGAGACCGTATGGGTGGAGAAGAACTCCGAGCCGATGCTCTCAGTATATCGCGAGGCACGCAGACAGAGGAGCTAGGGAGCAGCAGGTGAACGAGAGGAGCGCCGACGGGGCACTTTGGAGAAAAGGAAGAGCTGGAAGGGCTTACAGATATGGCACTACGGCAAGTTCTTTCCCCAGTTCGTCATTTATTGAGTATGCGGCACAATAACAGCGGTATCAAGTTGTGTATCGAGGATGAGAGCGGCAACGTCCTCAAAATGTACAATCTCGCCCATAAACAACAACACTCATCGGACGGTCTAATCGGCCGGATCCGCGCAAGGCTTCAACGAGCTAGCCTCGCAGGTCCACGCGCACGAGAAAACGGCCACGCGGAGCTGGGAGGCATCGGCCGCGACCCGGAGGCCAGGCGTCCGTCCTTTGTCGACTGGGTAGGTCCGCGGCGGCCATCTAGCGCGCAGGTTGAGAGAAATCGGGTTGAGGCCGAGGACGACAGGCGCATCCGGTTCACTATGGTTGGTGGTGGGAGGAGGATGAACAAGACGGAGTTTATCAGTGAGGTGCAGAGGTTTTCTACGCGGTACTAATGTTTTGGACATGGAGTTATTTTATATCAGGGGTCGATTGCAAAATATGGTGCCAATTTGAACAATAATCTGTCTTTGCTGTCGAGAATTTCATCTTGAGGACGTCCGGCCCCTGCCCCTTTTTGGCTGCAACTTGCAGACCGATTGTTTCAATCGAGCCCTTACGCGTACATGATGCATCTAGGGGTTGACCATCATAGAATCCCATCTATTATGGCTATGTTTGCTTGATCCGGCAATTTATTTAAAAGGACCAGGCCAGGGTGGTTTGGCGTGAGGATTTACGAGCGGATCAAGGAGGTGCTTCATGTTCATCCCTTGTCCGCCAGGTTTCGGAGTCAATGGAACACAACTTGTTGTCTTGGAACCGTCGGAGATACGGACCGCCTGTCAGCTGTAGAACGCCCGAGGCGGCTGATCCACCTACTTTACGTTTTCCGCTGGACAGCTACAGGCGTTGGCCTGCGTGGGGTCAGGAGCCAAGACGGCCCTCGTCCCTGCATAACGATGTACTATTGTCCGACGACATTCATGTTCAACATTTAGAGTAGCGGCCTCAAGGGGTCTAGAAACACTTCACCAAATTGGACGTGTCTATTCAACCAGCGAAAATTGTGAAGAGTCTTTACAAAATTCATTTACTCAGATTATAAACAATGCCCGGCCATCTTGGTTGCTGGCTCCTGGTCAACCATCGACTCCAGCAGTCTTCGTACACTTGGTGTTCCCTATCTCAGGCGCAAACTTTTGTTAGCTGGGTACTACATGGTATCAAGCTTAGGTGAACCCCCAAGCAAAACTTCTGGCAGGAGCCACTGTCTGTCAGGAGAGTAGATGTGCTTCAAGTCAAAAGCCAGAGTGATACCGAGAGGCCATATATCGTACTTTTCGTCTCGACTCCGGCAAACACCCCGTTTCAACTTCGATGTAGCACCAAGATTTATGTTCGTGCAGGAGAGTGGAATAAACCGCGTGTCCTGCCGCAGGTTGTGATTGTAGTAGGTAGACTACATAATGGGGTATCATCCAAGCATCCTTCAGCATCAACGTGCCACCTTGTTACACGCATCGCCTTTTGCGAGCACAGGGCCAATATTTCGCACCACTAGCCCAGCAAGACTCATCAAACTTCAAATATCCTTATATACAAAGCTGATATTTGAAAAGAAAGATGGCCTTTTCCTCCCCACCCCAAACTCCGATATCATGAGAAAAAAGAAGAAGGAAAATGGAAGCATTCATCAACAAAAGAAAATCATATCAACATCCGAGTCATTCTTTTTCAGTTTCGTTTAGACCGTCCGTTCTTGAAGCCTCTCCAGCGATTCCGAGCCATGGACACCCGCCTGGTGCGTCTGGCTGATCGAGATTTCGTCGAGCTCCATCTCGCGATACCCTGCCTGACGGTTGGGCTTCTTGGAGTCGGTCGCGTCCGTCGAAGAGGTGGCACCGGCGCTCCGGCGGGTAAAGGATCGCAGCGAAGTTCGGAACGAGCGGAAGAAGGATCCCAGGATGGTCGAGCTGCCAAAGGCCGCGGGTATGCCGGGCATGCAGTAGACGAGGAGGATGCACATCATCTCCAAGATGCAGCCCATTGACAGCCCAGACACTCTGTAAAGCCAGTCGGGGTCGGTCGAGTAGCCGATGGTCAAGCCCAGACGGAGAGCAGCGGCAATACAAGCCCTAAATCAAGTCAGATCAAATAAATTTCTACCCACTGCATGCGAAGAAAAGGGGGAGGGGGGGATACTTACAGTAGACCAATGGCAAAGATTAATGCTATTCCGGCCTTTTTCTTGGTCTTCATGTTGAGTCCCCAAATGGCCTTTTGCGGCAACATCAGCAGCATCGCGTCGGAGATGAGGTTAAAGGCGCCAATGGCGACATTGAGGGGTCTCCCGTTGTAGCAAACGCCCGGCACCGTCTTGTCGTAGATTCTCTTAAAGGGGACGCAGATGAGGTTGCCGGCAACGAGGACGGAGACGTAAAAGAGGACGTTGATCCAGAGTACAGCCTGGCAAGTCCACTATAAAAAAGGTTTGCGCGCGCGCCGTGGTTAGATTTTCAAGTGTCCCCGAGTCATGATTGAGAGTCATGGCGACTCACGTAGAAAGGTCTTCGCGTGCCTTTGGGGGCGAAGATTTCCATCCACTGGAGAAGGATTGCGGATTTTCCAAAGAGCAGCGTAAAGGTATAAAACCCCGCGCCGAGTTGCAAGATCTTGACATGTAAAGTCAGCGCGTACTCATCAGAGGCTTGGACATGGGAAATGTTACGTATTGAACGTCGGATATGTCTCTCACGGTAATGTGCCATTGGTGGACGAAGAAGCCTACGCTATGGGTGACGTCGTACACACAGTATATGTAGGATACAAAAGTGCACTATACTGCTGATTAGTCGTCGCCTCGAGCGGCACAAGCTGTTCACTTACAAAGGCAAGAAACATGACAACTAAAAGGATGCGTGTTAGAGGAAAACCAGTTCAACATGAGTTATCGGCAGTCTCGTCTTACCGTCATCCACGCGCACCCGCTTCTGCACAACCAACCTCGAATACAGTCGCAAAAGAATCGCCGAAACGACGAGGATGAGACATATCGGGATCACGGCCTCTGGAATGGCGTTTTCGTTTGGAGGATTGTCAAAGTTGGACTCTTTGCCGGCCGGAGGTTTCATCGCCGGGCCGTTCAGGATGACCTCTTGCTCCTCGGGCGAGAGCTGAGAAAGATCGGTGGCCATGATTGGGAAATCGCTTCCTTCGTTGGTTGTGATTTTTAAATGATGAGGCAGGTTTGAGGCACCGCGGTTGTGAGGCGGTGATGGTGTCGCGAATGAGCCATCCGTTTACGGAATGAATGAACAAGCTTTGGTGATTGGAGAAGGAGGGGGGGGGGATGGGGGGAATAAGCCTCAGCTACAGACGGCGTCCTCCTAATATTTCAAATATGCCACACATTCTTCCCTTCTCCGAAACCTGACCTCGAGGTAAATGCCGTACGGCACAGTGGCCCTAATGTGGCTAGTTTAACGGACGTTGCCCACCCCTCCCAGTTACTGCCTGCGGGAAAGTTTGAATTGTCCGGGCGAGGTGGCGCAATTTTTGCGCGCAAGGAAGGATGACTTGTAACATCATGGCTTATTCCATCTTTCTCCTCCCCACGTAACATGGATTGAGGGGACCCTGGATTAGTTGAAGGTTACGGGCCGTCTTAACCCAATCACACGTGTGAGTCTACGTCAAAATATGGAGTTAAATGCGGACTTGACTTGACCCCTGTAACCCCCCCCCTGTAAGTAAGAACCCGTGCCTCGCGTGCCAAGGCAAAAGATAACAGAGAGCTTTCTTTTGTCTGGCCCATTGTGGCATTCTCGGGACATTTTATTACATGATCTAAAACGGTTAGTTTCCCGCACAGAACTGCCGTTCGGTAGAATCTTTGGAGCTGAACTTTTTTTCCCCACTTAACGGCATATGGGCTCGTCAACTTTTCAGCGTTGCAATACTTCGTATCGTGTGGTTGTACCGGACCATTGAATGGTGTGTGGGTCAAACAGGCGAAAAAGAAAGAGGTAAAACAAAGACAGTTGCAGAGTCGCATTTCAATGTCGCCTTCTTGGAGGAGTCATTTCAAAGACGAAGGATGATGGGGGCCGGGAGAAGTGGGGGATTTTGGCAAAACAGCTTCCCAAAGTTGAGGTTACATGACGTACCCATTTCTTATCGCAGCAGGAAGAGCTTCACGTGGTTTAGCCAGTGGCTTGGTAAGAAAGAGGGAAACATGTCTGTGCGCAGTGTACCGTGATCACAAGTTTGGCCTAAAACAAGTCGAGGCCATCCCTACTAGTTTCAAGGTGAATCCTGGTCCCAGGCGGGCTTTTCCAGGTTTTCCTCCAGTTAATATCTATTTTAGACCACAATGTCCGGAGCCGATTCAAATACCGAAACAGCGGTATATAATACTCCGTAGTCACAATCGCATCAGAGAGGGAGAAAGGGGGCTGGGGGAATGCTTTTTTCTCTTCTTTTTGGATTCATCTCTTTCTCAAAGATGGAGTTGCTAACATATATTAGATACGGCGTACTTGGCTACAGTTACAGTCGGTGATCGCTCGCAAAGTTGAAAACAGCCTTAAGCCCCAGGTGGTCTGTGACCCATGCCTTGGGGAAACCCAGGGCCAGTATCTGGTCCCTCTCATCCTTGTCGGCCTCCTCTCCCTCCCCCTCGAGCGCGACGTCGGCGCCAAACCTCTCCAGCGTCACCAGCTTGATGGACTCGCCGCGGAAAAACACCTTGTCCATGCGCGAGCACCCGAAGCGCTCCCGCAGCGCCGGCAGGGCCTGCTGCCCCCACGTGTAACCCTCGTCCGTCTTCTCCTTGCCGCCGAGCTCGAGGAATGCGTCCCGGAGGTTGTTGTCGGTGTGCAGGGCTTCGTCCTCGGGCTGCACGGCGTTGAAGTCGCCGGCGACGATGGCGGCAGAGATTCCGTCTGCGTGAAGGTGCTGCGCGAGGAGCTTCATCTGCGGCGGTCGGAGCGGTGGGTTCTGCACCATTGACTCGAGGTGCGTGCTGCACAGTCTCAGAGTCTTCTTGCCGGTGCCCGACGACGTGGTAGGCAGGGCGACGTCGACAAAGAGCCCGTCCCTTTCCATCTGCGTCATCGAGTAGTGCACCCTGAAGGCAGAGGTTATGGCCAGTCGACGGTCCACCAGCGTGCAGGTACCGTAGGCGCCCGAAGCCCAGTGCTCGTGGCCGACGTCAGTCATGTAGAACCTGTCCCGAACCCATGGCTTCCGACCAATGGTGGCGAGGTCCGACGGGAGGCATTCCTGTAGATAGATTACCACAGCCGTGGTTGAGCTGGCGAGATGCTGCTCGGTGAGCTTCTGCAGGTGAGAAAACGCAACGTCCATCCGCTTCTCGGGGAACGGCAGCATGGCGTCAATGTTCCAGGTGTATAGAGCCAGCGATGATATGTCGTCGGATGCCCCGTCAGACGCGGGCAACTTCACCGGCTGCCATTCCTCCTTGTCCTTGTTCCACACCTGGCAAGGTTGCGGCCACGGGGTATCAGGTTGCCATGGAACCTCTTCTGGCTTCTTCCTCAATGCTAGAGCCTCCTGAATGGCCTTTTGAAAAAGTTGCTCCATTATTGCTTTTGCTCGTTCACGTAAAGCACTCGATGTTATTCCCTGATGTGCGGTGAGTGGTATGAAATTAGGAAATCAGTTGAGATCCAAAGCCATTTATGTAATAATGAAAGATTCCGGATAATTCGGACAGACTCCCAACCATATATACAACTTTGGGGGCCAGGCTCGGAAAGATGATTTGCGAGGATGTACACTAGTAGTAACTGAGGCGGGGGAAAGAAGGCGGAGGCGGCAGTTTGTGCCGCAGTTGGGTGGGCAGTTTGTGGATCACCGAATGACATCACAAAGCACTGCATTCGCAATCACAATTCACATTGGATAAGCACTCAATGCCACCCCAATACCCCGTAAATGGCATTTTATCCGTACTGACACATACTTTTTGAGCTCGAGATTGTGGTGTGTGTTGCGCTGGGGGAGCTGTGCCACATTGTCAAGGCGGCAGCCAGTCATAGAAAATGGGGGTTTAATAGGCGCATAGCTACTCCGTAGATGCCGAGTTTAACCCTGCCACGTCCGAGTCTGGGTGCGACGTGCATCTTTTACGCGCAATTGGATTGAATGTACGGAGTGATAGAGACTGGTTTTCACAGCTTATCGGCTAAATTGAGAAGGGGATAGTTTACGGGTGGACACTGCCTGTTCATTGCCCTGCAAGCTGGACGCGTGTTGGATATCTCGGTGAGTGACCAGTGCATGAATTAGTCTACACCTCGTTGGAATTTAGTAAACTATGGGCACAGATGTGTTCGTCTTGATAGTCGTTATAGAGTTTTAAAAGTCATAAGGGTATACATGACTCGATTGTGTATCGCGCGGCTGCAGCCTCGGACTGTGTTGTTATGAGAAGACTGGGCCTTCATGGCTTTGCGCCAACTGCGCCGGAAAGCGAAAATGAAAGAAATAATAATACTATGGGAGCCACGGCAAATCACTACAATCACCAGGGTTGGTAATCGCTCAGGATGAAACTTCTCGGATAACTGCTAGATGTAGACCAAACCTCTGTTGTAGTCCATCACTCGTACTTTTCATTCACAGCTCCTCACACCAATGAGTACTTTAGTATATGAACGCAGTACATCCCCGTAAAGGTAGCATCAAGAACCTTGCAAAAAAGGTGCAGATGGTCTCATGTGAGGTCAAGATACGAATACGCGCATGGTGATACCGTACAGGTAGTAGCGAGAACCTTGTATGAAAACGCAGATGGACGTCATTGGGCGTATTTCTCCACTTGCGAGGTGACGGTACAGATTCACGATATACACAACCACGAGAATGGACATTCATGAGATGGACAATTATATAACGCATTTCCTACATGTATTTAATCTCATGTCTCTCACTACTCGGGTCCAGGTTCTCTTCTTCACCATGTGCTTCCCTTCCGATTTTCATCTCCCAACTTCAAAATAAGACTTCTTCACCAACTCTCCATTTATACTTGATCATCCGGCATGGATCAACAGGCGTTCCCCATGGCATCGGCTGCCCGATATTGGGGGCTCCTCGTGGGAGTCGTCGTCTTATGGCTGGGCTGGACGTTGCTCCAATCCGGCCGGCGGCCAGCGTCATTTCCACCAGGTCCACCAACCCTGCCCATTGTCGGAAACCTTCACCAGATCCCGAGAGAAAAGTCATACTTGCAGTTTCAAAAGTGGGCAGACGAGTACGGGTGAGTTGTCAACAACTATTCTGAACCCTTTGTATCATTAGTGACCTCCTCCTATACTGGCATGGTGCCCATCAGCCAAGCCAATCCATTTGGAATAGATGAACAATGCTAACGTGTAATTTCCATCTAGGCCTATTTACTCGCTCATTTTGGGCTCGCGAAGAGTCATTGTCCTAAACACAGACCGGGCAGTAAAGGATCTTTTCGACAAGAAAGGGAACATCTACTCGTCACGACCTGACTCCTACATCCTTAGCATCGCCAATGGCGACTTGAATTTCGTCATGATGGTCAGTTGGCCATTTTTGGCATAGTTTCAATTCCTCGTGCTGATAGCATCATGATCCTCAAGCCCTATAGCCACACTTGGAGGTTGTGCCATCGTGCATTCGATACCAGCCTGAACAAGACGTCGACCAATTCATATGTCCCGTACCTGAACATGGAGAGCCTCCAGATGCTCCAAGAGCTGCTGGAATCCCCCGCCATGTTTTATAACCACTTCGAAAGGTATACCTACTCCACCATTACACAGGTTGTGCTTGGGTTCCGGACGCCAGACAACTCGGACCCCAAGCTCCACCGACTGTATCAGCAGAATGAGGAGTGGTCTGCCATTGTGGGACAGTCTACGTCCATGCTTGTCGACATCTTTCCCATTCTTCGATGGCTTCCAAATGCTCTGCTGCCCGCTAGAAAGCATGCTAAACAGCTACACGAAACCATGCTGGGTCTATTTCTAGAACATTGGCATGAGATGAAGCAAAAGGTCATCTTGGGAACTTCAAATGTAAGAGAAAAAGATAATCCACTTTCTGCATTGGTTTTGTTTTGATGCTGATGTTACCGTTATATAGCCTTGCATAGCAAGGGACATGTTCGAGATGCAGCAAAAAGAAAACATGTCGGATGAGCTGGCCAGCTTTACCTGCGGCTTTCTCCTGGCCGCCGGCACAGAAACAATTTCCAAGCAGCTTTCCTTCTTCATGCAAGCCATGCTGCTGTACCCGGATGTTCAGCGGACGGCCCAGGCGGAGCTTGACCGTGTTTGCGGCCATTTCGTTCCCGGGATGGACCACCAGGGGAAGCTGCCGTACATTAACGCCATCGTCAAAGAAGTTCTTCGCTGGATACCGGTCATCATTCTCGGGGCTCCGCATGCCGTTCAGAAAGACGACGAGTACATGGGATACCAAATTCCCAAAGACACGGTGGTCATGATGAACACATGGTAAGTTGCGTATATATATGTATATAGTTATTGAACTATCGACTCTGAAACTTTTGCTTCCTAGGGCAATCCACAACGACCCTCGGCGTTTCAGCAACCCACGAACCTTTGACCCTACGCGCTACCTCGGCCACGCGAAATCTTCCCGCGAGTCAGCCCTCTCCCCGGACGTGGAGGATCGAGATCATTTCGGGTTCGGCGCGGGACGACGCTTGTGCTCGGGCATGGACCTCGCCGATTACTCCCTGTTTCTGAGCATATCGCGCATCCTCTGGGCCTTTGACCTGTCAAAGGGCGTTGACTCCGACGGCAACGAGGTTACTCCCGATCCGGACA
This sequence comes from Trichothecium sympodiale, assembly GCA_003012115.1. Taxonomy (NCBI): domain Eukaryota; kingdom Fungi; phylum Ascomycota; class Sordariomycetes; order Hypocreales; genus Trichothecium; species Trichothecium sympodiale. The sequence goes on along the minus strand of PXOB01000025.1, from coordinate 171,284 downwards.
ACATCGAGGGAGGGCTAGCTGCCACGCCGGCCAAGTTCCCGGCGCGCATCACTGTTCGCAATGCGGAGCGCGAGAGCGCCATCAGGGAGGCGTGGGAGACGGCGCAGGAAAGCCTCGACGGAGATGGACAGTGGAAGCATATGCCGATGAGTGGGCCGTCTGTCAAGTAGAGCGGCATTTCACGTGCGGGTATTAGACAACGAGTATCGAGGGCTTTGCGCTGGAATACTTTAAATAGGCGCCATGGAGATGAGTAGGAGATGCGAAAGTGTCCTTGGCTTCTGCGCAGTACGTATGCTCAATATTTATAGAGTAGTGAAGAGGTGTTTAGTTTACAAAGTTGAATTACCATATTCCATTAACAAATGATGTTGACAATTTATACGAACAAAGCCTATAAGGAGAAGCTCGACGATGACTGAGAGTTTAGGCGTTGTATGCTAGTCACATCATGAAGGTTGTGGAGTGATTTGATCGACTGTATCAATTAATGTCTATCTTTTTTAATCCCATGTTACGATACAGTATAACTGGGTACGTAATAAATTCATTTACTGTCTAGCCTCCCTGTAAAAATGGTCATGATTTAAGCAGAGGCCTTTTCATCAACAGAAGACTGTCTGTCGGTCCCAGACGACTCCAGCACGTCCTCGGCCGCCTCACCCTTCTTGTAAATACGGCGAGCGACGTGGTTCGTGAGGTACCGATCAAAGTCGCGGGAGCAGGCAGCGGAGCCAATAAGGAAGACTCCGAGAGCGGCAGCAAAGTAGTAGACGTATGCATACGACGCGGCATAGCTGTCGGCCAACGCGTCGTTGGCGACGGCGATGAGTTCCTCGGTCATGCCAGGGACGGCAGAGATGAGCGCTGCGTCTCCGGTTCCTGCCGCCTCGAGAAGCTGGGGGATCGAGGACTGGCTCAGCCCGGCGTTGGTGACGGCAGGCACCAGATGAGACTGAATCTCGCCAGGGAGCTTGTTGGAGTAAAGAGCAATGAAGGCGGCGGTGAAGATGGATCCGCAGACTTGACGTAGGCCAGAGATGATGCCTAGTAGCAGTTAGTTAGCATAAAGAGTCTTGAAAATGGAGTGGATAATAAGAATGAAAAAAAAAAAAACGGGGGGACAACGTACCGAACCCGACACCCAAATCCTCATCATTTGTGATAAACTGGACGAGAAGCATGGTGACGTCCTGACCCCAGGAAATGACAATACCGGCGAGGAAAGAAAAGGCAATGGCCGCATTCTTGTCCGCCCTCGTGATGGAAGCCATCGCGCCCAGGAAAGCCGTGCTCCAAAAGGCGCCGACGAGCAGCTGGATGCGAATATGACGAATATGATGGAAGAAGTAACCCAGGGTAATAACTCCGAACCAGCCGCCGAGAGCAGCAGTCGACGACATCCAAGCCACGTCCTCCCAGCCGTCGAGGGTGGAGCCGAAGATGCGCGTGACCTGGAGGGGGTACATGATCTGGAGGGCAATGTTCAGGAGGCCCATGGTGGCGCTGTAGAAGACGATACAGGTGAAGCCGCGGAGGTCGCGGAACAGCCTCGTCGGGATGATGGGCCGCTCGACGTTGCCAAAGTTCTCGTACAGGAGGAGGAGGACGGTGGACGCCGCGCCGGAGATGAGGAGGCCGAGGATCTTGGGCGAGGTCCACTCGTTGCCGGCGCCGGGCTGGCCGCCCCAGGAGATGCCGAGGAGGAAAAGGGACATGCTGGCGATGAGGAGGAGGACGCCGATCCAGTCGAACCTCTTGATCTCGTCCATCTTGCTCATCTTTTTGCCGTGGAGCTGGACGAACGAGGGGGGGTGGTAGAAGACGAAGGAGAGGACCAATGCGATGACTACAAAGGTTGAAAAGTTAGTTTTAGTTGTGAAGAAAAAATATGATGGCCCAATATTTATGAGTTCATAAATATGTGTGTGAATGTGACTTACAAAAGCAAATAATTTGGATATAAAAGATCCATCTCCATTCCCCCGAAACACCCAGACGCTGACCAAAGTAGGGTCCAAGTCCAGTAGCAAGCAGCGACGGAAAAGCGACAATAATGGTGCCGATAAACTTGTACTTGTTGCTCATAATCTCGCCAATAAACAGAGGGTAGCACCCAGCCTGCCCGGCAGCAAGACCAGCCAGCACGTTGGCGCCAATGATGGTGTCGAGCCGCGTCGCCGTGCAGGCAACAATGGCGCCGAGCAAGCCCATGCCGTTGGTCCCCATGATGTACGGCCGGCGCCCGAACCGATCGGTGAAGCGGCCCATGAGCATGGAGCTGATGGCCATGGCGGTGGTGAAGACGGTCGAGAAGAGGCTCGCGTTGGGGCTGGGCCCGAGGTCGGCCGTGATGGTGTTGAGGGTCGCGGCCGCGGCCGTGAAGCCAAAGTAGACGGCCATGAGGTTGAGCGTGATGGCTACAAACGTTGCCACCACGCGGGGGCTCCGGTAGTAGCCCGGCGGGAGGTCATCGCTGTCCGCCGCCAGAGCCTTGGAACGAAGCTTGTCCCCGTCGGCGGGAGTGATGTTGAGAACCTCTTCCGGTGCCTGTCCCATGTTGAACCTGATTTCCTTTCCTTTTTCCTATACCTGGATTTGGCCAACAAGGTTGAGAGATCACCGAGTTGAAAGGTTAAGGAGGGGCACAACAAAAGCTTTATAAGAATGCCAACACCTCGCTAATACCTAGTCCCTCCTCGCATAAGGATGGATCATCGGATCCGCGAAACCCTGGAAACAGACTCTGTAGGCACGTTTCCAATCCCAAGGATGCGGTTCCGGGGAGCCAAGGGAGCCAAATCTTGGACAGGGAGTGGTTGGCGGGAAAAGAAAACACCCCACGACCACCAAGATTGGAAAGTTTTACGCACTGGATCCAAGATCTAGAATCACGAAAAGGACAAGAATAGCAAGGATCCAAAAATCTATGAAAACCTGCGACAATTCGGAGGTAGTTCCGGGAACATACATAGTTAGAGAGGCCCAATTACCGGACTTCTTGTTTCGCGCCACTGCCGCTGCTTTGCCTTGTTACACTGCCAAATTGACACACATGCATACATAGTTGGTCTAGACTATACTAGCTGCAAGTTTCATAGTGAAAACCACAAATCTGATCAACCCGCAGATATTTCATTGGGCCTTGACAGGAAATTCTTCACAGCTCTTCTTCAGCCTACGTTGTGAGAGGGTCGGAAGTCGGCCAATGGGGGGGCGGGCCGCCATCCTTTTCATCTTTAGCTCGTGGCCTCAAGGCCCACCCCTGCAATCTTGCATCTTGGGTCAGGCCTTCCAGGCCCAGCATATCGAGTTTGCCAGGGATTTCGCAAAACTTGGGTAACTCGTTTATCGAGTTCTTTGCGGAGTGTGTGTCAGAAAAGCATTTTTTGTCTCTGAACGGAGAATGCCGATTTCTCATCGCTGTTGTGAGACAGTTGGTCCAACTTGGCGTTCAGGGTCCCCGAAATTGATGGCAAGCCTTTGCAATTTGGGAGGCAAAAGACGAAATGGTGCTTGCCATAATCTCCTTGATTCCTTGTCCAGGCTCCTTGAGGCATCGAAGTAGTCTGTGATTGAAAGACTACTCCCGAGGGGAGAGATCATCTGTCTTATATGTTGGCTATCACTCCAACATATTTACTTTGCGATCCAAACTCAATGGTTTACGACAAAATGTGCATCTCTTTTTCTTTCATAATGTGGGTTTTATGAGATTTTACGGGGTTTAATGGAAGGGATGCAGGCCTAACATCTGTGCATCGCCAAAGCAAACGTATGCAGGGCCTAATCGTACATGCGTGCTCCGTAGGGCAATTCAGATCGGTGTCTACCGGAACCGGAGGGGCACTTTTCAGCTTACGGACCAGGTCCACTCTCGTTGCAACATTGGACCGAGCGGATATCCTAGGAGTGCCGGCTACTCATTCTGCCACGTTATTGTCCTACACGTGGCTTTCAGAGCAGCGATGCTCTCTACATTAGCATACCCTGCATGATAACACGAATTTCCTATTGAGGGAATATTATTATTAAGACAGCGTTATTCATATACAGGTTCTTCAAGTTACAAGACAATGCCGCTGTACTCATACCTTACATTCTGTCAAACGAGTCACGTACAAGTTTTTAGAACCGGCGGCCGTGGCATACACTACGTGCCATAATTCATAATGTCGATACTAGGGACGTCTGATATTAGTCCCAAATGTGCTCTAGCCTAGTACCGCTCGCCAGCATACCCTTTCGAGGCGAGTACCGGAAAGAGGAGAATTGAACAGGTCCCAGAGTTTTGAATCCCTTGTAGGTAAACGTCTAGTTGGGTTGTCAGGCTTTAAGATGTCCCTAAGGTCCGTTCACGGGGATGAAACCAGATCACACTGGCAGGCGTGAGGTAGTCAGATCTTGAGATGGCGGTGGTATGACTTCAGTAGGAAGACTTTCGCCAGCTGAAACGGTCATCTTACTCTCGCTAAATTCCAGTGTAGCCTTTCCGTCAATAGGCTCGCTAGAAAAAGGGGAGGGCGAAGATGGAGCCGGTATCCAAGGCATAGGAGCTACTGGTTAGGATATGGATAATTTCGAAAACAGAACACCTCTTGCCGCTGTTGTCCAAGGCAAAGCTAATTACATCGATGGCATAGACAAGATGTTAACGCCAGGGGCATAAACCTGCGGCTTGACCTCGACACTAAAAGTTTCAGTATCGATGTTGTTATAGAATATCATGTACTTGGCCCCCTTGAAGGCCGTTGTTGTAGCCGCCGCATCAAGTAGAATGAAATAGCGGAGGTGCGGGCATGTAATACAGCAACTGAAGTAGTGAAAAGGCTAGCAAAGTGAATCCTCCTTTTTCCATCAACGTCATTTACTCTCATCAAGGCAACGCCTATTTTCATCGATACGTAAATTAATCTCAGTTCCAATACCCAGACATGAACTACTTCTCCCAAATCATGCCGTTTCTGATTCAACTTTCCGAGTGGCCAGAGTCTCCCTGCGAGGCTTCCCGCCAAACGTACCCACGGCCACGAGCTCTTCCTCCCCGTCCTTGTTCACAACCCACTTCATCGGCCCCTTTGGCCAAGCGTCCACGCCTTCCCCGAGAAACTTTTGCAGCCCGGCGTCCATCCGGGCGGCCAGCCCGTGCTTGAAGTCGCTCTTGCCGCCGAACTGAACGGGGATGCTCTCCTCGTCGATCTCCGCGAATACAATCTTCTTGGCCTCTTCCCGGGAGAGGATGTGCAGGTTGGCGACCGTCCTGGGCTCGAACCACCTCTTGACCACTTTTCAGATGGTCCCGAAATAGGAGGGAGCGTTCAGGACCTGTCGTCGGATCGTCAGAGAAGAAATAAAGAAAGGGGGGTTTTAATATGTCATATTTTCGCTGCTCGGACTTACATAAACACGATGAATGATCTCGGGGTAAGTACTCGTCAGCAGACCGGTCACGTCCTGGATGTAGTTTCTCAAGCTCCACCCTTGCTTCATGGAAATCTGGGACACGTCGAAGGGGTACATGACGCTCGTGATGGGCACTCCAGGGTCCGGCCTGTCGGTCGCCTTTGAGCAGAGGGGCAGGACGAATCGAACGAGGTAGTCGTGAGAGAGGAGCATCCTCCGCGTGGCGCCGTTGCCCGTCTCTGCGTTTTGCTTGTTCACCTCTTTTCTGTAGGTTTCGTATTGTGCAACGACTTTTGGGTCGAAATGAGCAATGTCAAATATGCTGACAGGTCTACCGCCTTTGTCTCGGAGGCCGATCCAATGGGGAAACTGCAGCTGTGTTAACTGGGCTGATTCCCTTTCTTTAGGCGACTTCGAGGTCTTGTTTACCATCTGTCTTGCTTCTTCAAACTCTTCGATATCCACGGTGTCATACGCTTCATTGGCTTTGACGGAATGCCGGATGGTGTTGGCCTGTTGAAACTGCGCCACTGCCTTGTCAACATTGTAATCGCATCCCCGAAGGAATCGTCTATAAAGGCGTTAGTCGTGAACCATCCGTGCATCTTCCGATCAATTGGCTCCTACAAAAGTGTGGCCTCATCATTCAAACCGTAGATTGTGTCGTCCTCCTGCAGTGACTTGGGCCGTTGTAGCAAGTCTTTCTCTTTGCAAGCCTCGACGAACTTTTTCAAGTGCCCCAGCTCCTCCTCGGAAGAGCTGGTCGCCATCTCAGTGCCGCCAAAGTTCTTCATACTGTCTGATTCTGATTCACGATAGAGAGTCTCCGTCAACCATAGATATCTCACTCTGGGAATACACCACCGAGACATGGTGCTTACTTGGGTTTATATAATTATTTTTCCCGGCTGGCAGGTGGAGATGAGCGATGCGTGGCCGTCATCCTGTAGATCTCTCGCCAAGGCTGCAGAGGCGGTCTACTTCTTTGAAAACATGATACGTCGAGTGCGATGGGCCTCAGTGGGGGTATGAGTAGCATGTGACGGGTTTTATTGCACACTTGTCAGGCTTTGTAGGATCCCGATGCCAGAGGTGCATGTCTCGTGAACCTCTTTTATGGGCTAGAATACGTACCATACACTCAAAAACTCCAGATGCCTAAGAAAGTCCGAAATTCTGCCTAAAGTATACGAGATTAAAGAAAATTTGAGCGTTTTATCATGAGCTAGTAAGGCTCTTCTCTAATTAGGTATTTTAGAATAATGGTGTTTATCATATCCTCTGTTGATATTTAGGAGCATATTCTCCTGTCCGTGTTCTGCCCAATACCCTAGAGGTCCCTGTCACAATGTTTTTATTGATGAATTTGCTCAACATCTTTGGTATTCAGACTGTGAAACACGCCGTATTTGTTGTCTCTCTTGAAATATCCATCATGCTTGTCGTAATATGATGCTAGATGATTATGTCAGACTTGCTGCTCGAAAGTGGGCATTCGAAAAGACCGTGTTGAGTCGAGGCTGTTAGTGGCCCCAGCAACGCGGTCGGGACCTGCATAATGTCTTAGCAGATGCTTTTATAGTCAAGGTTGTATCGATCAAACAGATGCGTTGGTTATACTTGGCGCGTCGGTGGAGCCTGCATTCGTCTTGCAGATTTCCATCTCCAAGGGTCTAATTATTGGACTTGGACAATAACTAGTTTGCATCATATATCAGTGCAACCAGTCGGTAGACTTGGGCCCTCAAGATATGGCAGCCACAGCGATGTTGTGCATCGTAAGAATAGTGTAGCATTACGTTTGAGAGTAGATGAAACAAGGCAGCTACACTACTATGGGAGCGACTTCACTAGAAAGAAAGGAATTTTAAGTGCATTTTTTGCATCAGATAAGTAAGAATTAAGATTGAGTAGAGTGTCTAGAAAGGATTGCTGAGGGGAGTGTGTATAGGAACATTCATCGCGACCGCAGTCTGAATGATGTCGCCGTGTTCGCGGGCAATGGCTGCATGTTCTTAGAATCGAATTATGGCATCTGGACTTGATTCCTCCATTGCATCCTTGGTGGGCGATATGCCCTTGTGCTCCTGTTGTTCAGAAGCAGGGTACGAAAGTCCATTCTCTCTGGACAGCACGTTTGACACATACAGTATGGCCCTCGCACAGGCTGTCTATAGCCTTGAGTCGGCCTAGTTGCTGGTGCCGCTACATTTGGCGCAGCACGTTGCGTGCTCGGTGCACCAAGTTGAATGGCCTCTTCCGGGCCGAGGACCCATGATTTGATGGCGTTTCCGCCGTCGGTGTGCTTCGCCAGAGCTCCCCCCAATGCAATGGCGATGGCAGGGGCAGGCTTTAATACCAAAGGCAGGCCCTTGGTGACGTTGGATAACCTTGCGGATCCTGAGAGTTCGGCCCTCAGTGCCTCTGCGCTCTTGTAGGATGGCATCTCGTCAGTTGCTGAATGCGGGTATATTGAGGCTGCTGAGATGCTCGAAAGATTGAAATGAATATTAAAGAGCTCCTTGCGATGGGCTGAGGACCTGAATTGATGAGGATGCTGATGATCAAGCTGCGCTTCTGTGACTTGCCAGCGAGGGATGCTTCCCGGAGATTGGGGGAAGTATGTGTAGTCTGGAAAGTCAATCTGCCGTGAAGCTGTGTGTGCCTTTGTCGTGCGTCGAACCAAAACCTACTTGGAAGGAACGATGCTGCTGACGCCCCCTCCCCCTGAGACCCGGATTAGGAAAGCGCCGTGCGGAGAGAATGCCCCGATCCTCCGGCACAGGGAAGGGGCTCCCCACGCGCCGTGCTTACCCTGACAAGATTCAATAAATATAATTGTCGAATGAAGTCGAATTGACTTCTAGGGACTGACATGATGTTCTTCGTGTAGATGAGATGTCACACGAGTCGTACAGTCTATGCAGGCAACCCCTCAGGATATGTGGAAGGCCTGAATTTTGATCCGTGTTAGGATTGCTCAACAGGTTTTCAGGCAACCGCCTACTTTTCAGGCAGCTGTTCTACTGCAAGGTAAACCAAGTCTGCAACAAATTCAGAAAAGAATTCATGTGCTAAATGCCCCATTCATTAGGCAAGCCCAGATTTTCCGTAAAGTCAAAGCCCAGTATATCGTCGAACCACAAGTCTTGATCACTCCTCGGCTCCGCGTACGGGTCCTCCATCTCCGCATCGGCTTTATTGGAGTCGGGCATCTCTGGAAGATCGTCGCTCGTCTGTTTTGGGCTGCTTGCGCCCAGGCCAGAGATGACTGCCGATAAGCCCTTTTCCCTAATGACCCATTCAAAGAGATGTATCGTCTCTTTTGTCATGGGCATGTCCCGCAGCTGTCGGAGAAAGGCGACGCCCTGGCGTATGTATACGTGAGAAAGGGATTTGCTCGTTTCCGACTCCTGGGGGCTCAGGGCAGACTCTATGCGGAGGGCCAGGCTGGTGAAGACGCACGAAACCCTGAGGATGTACTGTTAGCTCTCATAACTAAAGAATAAAGACATTGATCTGTGGAAAATGACTTACATGGCCATTGAAACATAATTTTGTACATCTTCCATCATTGTCCTGCCAGTCACAGCATCCAAGTAATGCATAGCAACACGGAGCCGCTGGGTGGCCCACGAGTGACGAGGGTCCTCCTGGTCGTGGTACCGCTTGCGCATCTCCCGATACAATATACACTCGAGTCTGTAGCTCACGGCCATGCACGTCAAGGGAATGACGTTGTCTCTAGGCTGCGGGGGGTATTTCTGTATCTGCAGAGCCTCCGGGATGGACGAGCGCCACAGCTCAAACAACTCGGACAGGTGGCTGTGAGAGAGGTGAGAATCGAGTTGGGGCCGGCGCCTGAGGCTAACGATGCCCTTGTCGCCTTTGCAAATATGAGCATACGCAATGCAACCTCTCACGATGTAACAGACTTACCGATGAGTGATAGCTTGGCAAAGTTGACAAAGTATAGCTTCTGCTGTTTGGTTATAGGCGGCAGCAGATGCGCAAGGTTGGGCGGGATGTGCTCTTCGTCCCAGTCATCCTCCGAGAGGGGCTCTACGCGGCACTCTTCACGTTCCAGCATGCGCATGTTTTTCCACCCCATGAGGGAACAAAAGACGTCGCAGGCCTTGATCAAAATCATCAGTGAGGAACGCGTGAGAAAATAAGATGCTTACGTATATAAACCACCACATTCTCCGGCAAAGCTTATAGATAGCCGAGTCTACATCTTCGGCAATGTCCCTATTTTTGTTGCAATCTTCAGTTAGCACAAATCCCCTTCCCATCACTATAGGTTTCGCCCTTTTTACCTTTCATGAAGCCCCATTTTAATGGCGATGCGAGCTGCGTTTTGCAGCCAAAACCGAAAATCCTTGTCCATGGTGTAGGAAAAGACGCAGGTGCCCAGGAGAAGCGAGCCCTGCAGCCTCCGCAGCTGGCTCCTCTCGCAGCCCAGGTCGTACAGGAGCGTCGCCCTCGAAAAGTACGCCCTCTGCGCCCTCTGGCGATCGGAGAAGCCGCACCTCGCCAGCAGCTCTGTCGGCGCGTATTGCGACGCGCTCAGGAGGACGACTTGCGTCAAAAAGGGGGAGCACCGCTTGGACTGGTAGGACTCGAGGAATTCCACTCGGTCGATGATGGGACAGTATGGGTAGCAGAATTCGAAATAATGTCTAAACATTTCGTAACTGCGAGCGTTTTTTCAAGGGAGGTCAGCTCACGACTTGATCAATATGACGGGTGGGACTGTAAAAAAAGGGGGGGAATGTACCAACATGGTTCAGGCGGCAAGCTGAATGCCTCCTTTTCTTTCAGAAATTGAAACTCGGCGGCTCCTATCCCCAAACCCTCTGGCCTATAGTCGGGCTTCGTATCGCTGCCTGGCCCCAGCTGATTATCCGCCCCAAGCGCGCTGTCCTCGACGACGACCCTCGTGAGACGCCTCGTGCGCTTCTGCGCGAGCAGCTCCCCCAGGATGGTCACAAAGTTGAAGCCGTTGTTGTACTCGACCAGCTCCTTTCCCGGCCCGCACGAGTCCAGCATCGTCTCTTGCGAGGGGAGCTTTTCTCCCGAGGCGATTTCGTTGCAGATTTTGATCTGCGCCTCGCCTGGCAGGACCGTGACCTCGGCGCTGAAGCTGAGGGGCGGCGGCGCGCTGCTTGGCTGAGTGCTCTGCGGCTTCCCGTGCGCACCATCAGGCAGTCTGTTTACAGGTTCTCGCAGAGGAGGAGCAGATGTCGACGATGAGGGGCCTGCTTGGGTGTTGGATCCTGCATTGAACGGGACACCGCTGTTGCGAGGAGGAACAGACGCCTGGTTTTGAACGCTCGATATATCAAAACTTGATTGAGAGTCTTTGTTTCCTCGACGGCTGCGGAGAAGTTAGAACTAAATCAACCAAGGGATATGAGAAATGCTGTTCCGTTATTACATACCCGCGAGGTCGCCTGCTGTAGCGGATGCAGCTGCTCGATTGACCCCTTTGGATGCATCGTTGGCAAGCGAGCCCGGGATTAGGCGCGTCGCACTTGACCTTGCGTTTTTGACAAGGAAGACACGCCTTGTTGACCGTACCCTGTCTTTCCATCATTAATCATTTACTCCTCCGTACTCGGACGAATTATAATAGACGCTGGCGTGAGATGGTTTAGTAATTCATCACGTGGGAGATGCAGGTATGAAGAAGCTGGAATAAGGCCCGTCTTGGCCAGATATTTCCGCTCCGTCGCGGCGTTTTCTCAATACTCCGTATTCCCGCCCTTTTTTTCATGCACGGACCCGGAGATCATCAACGACCCGGCCCGCTAATTTTGCTGTCTTAAATCCGACTATTGCCGGGACGGTACGCCATGGAGATGTTGTGTAACCTCTTTTTGATAGCTTTTATTGAGGATAGTAATTCGGCTTCCATAGAAATCGATACGGTAGAATTATGGCATGGGCGAGTCCTCGAGATATCCCTATTCAGTTTATATAAGTATAGAATCGTCTCCATGTAAGCGATGATGATTGAGGCAGAGTGTCAACACATTGGTATACGAAATGTCAACAGGTTAGCTCCGAACAGTAGTTGTACATGATGACGAATGAGGCTTCAGGTAATGTAATATCAGAATCAAGACCAGTTCATTCTTGTAAATATTCCCAAACTCTTGAGCCTCGGAAATAAGGTACGTAATCTACCAATAGTGCGACTTGTCCAACGCCTGTCTTGTCTCTAGCGCCGTCGCTGAACCATCAAAGGCCTCTTCTGCCACGTGCCAAACACTTTCTACTCCTCCCAGCCATCTACTCCTCCGCAGGTCGTCCAAGATTGAATTCAAGAAGAGATGGATCAGAATGAGCCGCATCTCAATACGGGCCAGACTGGTGGGAATAGAAAGCAGGCATAATACGGGCACTTCTCCTCGCATCCAACAGCTTGCAGACAAAATCAACATATTTGACGGCCCTGAAGTTTTGGCCAATTTAGGGGTATGCTGGGCCGTTGAGACAACTCAAAGGATTTGGCGAGTGTCAGAGGACTCATCATGTCGAACGTGGTAAATTTGGCAAGGGCTAGGATCTGGTCTTCGCATAAGCCTGCCTATCTGCCCGCGTACCGGTAGTTCTACGTTGTAACCCTTTAGCATTTTTTCCGCATTCGAAAATATGGCTATGAACGGAAGTCTACATTGTAGCAATAAAAGCAGCAATAAACCAAACAGGCAGCAAAAGATGGACAAAAATCACTAACATAATGCGAATGCGCAGTTTAAAATAAAACACTTTCCAGACATATGAAACAAGAGATAACCAGGTCAAACTTTACTCCTTGGTATATTCTATACATCTCAGATGTCATGTTGGCAGCATCACGTCGGGAATATACTGGCTGGGGTCAACGACGGCATTTGACAAATACGTGCATATTTCCGCCATTATCCCGCATAAGAGCATATCCGTAAAACCCGACTTTGTTGATCATTGTCGCATCATTCTGTTAAATACAGAGCGTCTCGGTTTCATCTCAAAACTTTTTCTTTTGTTGTCAGCAATCATTTTGCTTTGTGCTGCATTCGTTTCTGCGATTCCCATGGGATAAGTAAGGCCTATAGCCCCTTGTCACCGCCGACGAGCCTTACCAACACCCCAACCCGGACGGCGCCAAACCTCCTTACGTATAATTCTTTTTGATTTGCCTGTGGTCCCGTTGGCAGTCGAAATGATGGACGAAAAAACAGTAGAGGAGTCACATTCCGATCCTCCAGTCACCCAGATACCGTTCTGGCGGCTAGTAACGGACCAATCAGGCATCACCGACGAGGTCAAGAACTACGAATATCAAGGCTCCGGCACGCAGGATGACCCGTTTCTGGTGGTTTGGATCCCGAACGATGCGCGGAACCCGATGAACTTTGGCATCAAGCTGAAGTGGTTCATAACGCTCGTCACATCGGTGACGACGCTAGCCATCGCCCTCGCCTCGTCGCTGTACTCGGCCGGCGTGGCCGAGATCATGGCCGCCTTCAACACGAGCCAGGAGCTCGCCATATCCGGGGTATCGCTGTTCGTCGTGGGGTTCGCCATAGGACCCCTCATGTGGGCGCCCCTGAGCGAGCTGTTTGGCCGCCAGCTCCTCTTCTTCGTCACCTACGGCGGCCTCGCTGCCTTTTGCGCAGGTTGCGCGGGCGCCCAGAACATCGAGACGCTAATCATCCTCCGGTTCTTCGCGGGCGCGCTCGGGTCGTCTCCCCTCACCAACTCGGGGGGCATCATCGCCGACATGTTCCCGGCCGCGCAGAGGGGCACCGCCATGGCCCTCTTCGCCGCTGCTCCCTTTCTCGGCCCCGCTCTCGGGCCGATCATCGGCGGATTCCTGGGAGACGCCGCCGGGTGGCGATGGCTCTTGGGGTTCCTGGCCGCCTTGTCGGGGTTTCTGTGGATTCTTGGTTCGTGTCTGACGCCCGAGACGTACGCCCCTGTGCTGCTACGCAAGAGGGCCGCGAGGCTGTCGGTTATAACGGGGAAACACTACATTAGCAGCATCGACCACGCCCGGGGACCCATCACGTTGAGCCAGTCGCTCAAGGTTGCCATGTCGAGGCCTTGGCTTCTCCTCTTCCGGGAGCCCATCGTCTTCATCCTGTCGGTCTACCTGGCCGTCATCTACGGCACCCTCTACATGCTCTTCGCTGCCTTCCCCATCGTGTACCAGCAGGTCCGCGGGTGGAGCACCGGCATCGGAGGTCTCTCGTTCCTCGGCCTCCTGGTCGGCATGATGCTCGCCATTCTCTACAACTTCCCCGACAACAGCCGCTACATGCGCGTGTCAAAGGCTCACGGCGGGTTCGCGCCCCCGGAGGCCCGCCTGGTGACGACCATGGTCGGCAGCGTCTTCCTCCCAATCGGCATGTTCTGGTTCGCCTGGACGAACCAGCCGGAGCTGCACTGGGCCATCAGCATCGCCGCCGGCGTGCCCTTTGGCTTCGGCATGGTCCTGACTTTCCTGAGCACCATGAACTACCTCGTCGACGCCTACACCATCTTCGCCGCCTCGGCCCTGGCCGCCAGCTCCGTCATACGCTCCCTCTTTGGCGCCGCCTTTCCTCTGTTCGCCGCCGACATGTACAAGAACCTGGGCATCCACTGGGCGTCGTCCATCCCCGCCTTTCTCGCCCTCGCCTGCGTCCCCTTTCCGTTCCTCTTTTACAGGTACGGGGCCGCGATCCGCAAGCGCTGCAAGTACGCGGCCGAGTCTGCCGAGTTTACGGAGAAGCTGCACGGGGGGCAGGCTAAGCGAGAGGAAGCCGTTGTCGAGAGCGATGCGTGAGATTTGTGTTGGTGTATCCGGGTGGTGCCTTGCACGGGGCAAATTGTGCAATTTTAATGATTAGGCAAAGAGTAATGTGGAAGCATGCGAATTATATAGCATTATAGATTTAGAATATACGACGGATACTTAGATTGTTCTATACGCCTATTTCTCCCCTCTATAATCCTACCCTAAACATATGAAAGACAGTTGATGCAATGAACGAATGCGCCACTTAAACTTGATTGAACCATGACTATTGGAAGTTAACTGGCATATTAGAAATGTTAATAACACATATGGCGGTCTTTAATTTACACCCATCTTGAAAGGCCGTGATTCGTGAGCACAAGAGAGGCTTATTCTCAGGTAGGAGCTACAAATACACTATGCGTATCTCAAAGAATCTCTGGCAAGAGTTGCAATGACTAACTATGCTGCGCATAAAATCCTTCCGCTATAGAATATATCTTTCTTTCAAAAATATGCACTTCAGACAGGTGCTAACAGTGGCCGCCTCTCATCTCATTAGAATCTCCGCCCCATCGCGGATCTTATCAATCAATATCGGGCACGGAGTGCCGACTGGCAAAAGCCGAGCGCGGGCAACCCATAATTTCCCGTCTCTGGTGCTCTTTGAATCTCTCTTCAGAAATTCAATTAGGACTTCAATATCGTCAGTCCTTTCGTATTGTAGCGTGAGTGATTTAATCTGTTGATTCTCAGACACGGACTAACTAATTTTCTCTGCGTTGGGCAAATGCCGGGCCCCTTGCTAAGACCGTTGAAGGCGCGCTAAATCCTAATAAAGATGTGATGATATCTCTTTGCACGGAGTACCACATCACGAACGTACTCCGTACTATGACGAATATCAGAAGAATGCTGTAAAAATTCTAACTACATTTTCAATTTCCAAAACCAGATATGAGTCGTCTGATTGCAGCTAGTCAACTATTGCAAAACGCTTGGCGAGTCGTCCGCAACAAGGCCATGCATGCATCAATGGCCGAAATTTGCTCCCCATGATGCTACGTAGTATGATCCTTCCGTCATTTATGTAGAAGCTGTTCCAATTACCTAGATCCAGTCAGACAGTGTTTTTGGGTGCATGGTTACTTTTATTACTAGCTGTAAGTAGAAACGGTGCCTGCCAAGACCCTTCCCGTAGGAATGGAACCTTCTTGATCTGGCAAGCGGGCTAGTCAACGCAAATCTCCATGGAGTCTAGATTACAGCGTACCTGTCAAACTGCCAAACTTGCCTTGGAAGGATTAAGGGTTCAATGCGAGTAGGGATCCTGGATTTGACTAACATGAAGTTGCAGCTGACATGCAGGGTCCAGTTAGAGTCAGGGACCATGTTCCTACGATATCATATATGAAGTCGCTGATCCGGCTCTGATGATAGAGAGAACCCCATTGGGTTATTCTTTCAATCCTGACCCAGAGTCTCTCCTTATATTTGTTTCATCATGAAGTTGACATCCGTCACTTTGGTCCTCGCCACTCTGTCTGCGGGAGCGGGTGTTGCCGCCTCCCTACCGGACACTCCCGAGACTAGCCAGCTTCCCAAGACCAAAGGCTACATCGTCGAGCTCGAGCCGTCGTCCAGCCTGCGAGGCGGAGATGACGCTCAGTCTGACTTTCGCCGCCAGGCTAATTCCGTCCTCCGGGACATTTCAGTCACCCGCGAGTTCAGGAACTCGAAGTACTTTTACGGCGTCGCCATCGATGCCCCCAACGACGGCGAAGGAGATGTGCTTGCCGCGATATCCAACTTGCCCAATGTCAAAAATGTCTGGCCCAACAGGATTCTCCCACGCCCAACCCCATTTGGCGTCGAGCCTGTGGGCAGCAGCGATGCGAGCATGAAAGTAGCATCTGCTGAGGACGCGTCGGTCGTCCACGTCACCGGCGACAGCGACGTCCTCTCTCATCTCAAGATGACGGGCGTCGACGTGCTGCACCGGATGAACGTTACCGGTCAGGGGGTCAGGGTTGCCGTCATCGACTCGGGGGTCGATTACCGCCATCCTGCTCTCGGCGGCGCCTTTGGACCCGGGAATAAGATTGCCGGAGGGTACGACTTGGTGGGAAATGCCTATGATGGGTTGAATGAGCGTGTGCCTGGTGACGACCCGCTTGTCACCTGCTTGGACGGCGCCCACGGAACTCACGTGTCCGGTATGGCATTTCTTTGCATCTTGTATGTCTTCTGTGTGGGAAATTTCTAACTCTTGCAGGTATCATTGGCGCACGGGATCCGGAGGGTGTCGGATTTGGCATTGTTGGAGTGGCACCTGATGCTGAAATCTTGAGCTACCGCGTCTTTGGCTGTGCGGGATCTACCCAGGATGATGGTACATCTCTCTCTCTCTATCATGTTTAGGACTCACTGACTTTTATATAGTGAGATAAACAAACGTCTTATAATTAGACGCAGTTGATGTAGACCAACTTCTAACATAGTATGACAGGTTCTCATCGAGGCTCTTCAGATGGCCGGCGAAGCTGAAGCAGACGTCATCAACATCTCCATCGGCCAGGACATCTACTGGGAGGCCGGCGACGTATACGCGTCCGTGTTCCAGAAGCTCTTCGACCAGGGCACCTCCGTGTTTGTCTCGGCCGGCAACTCTGGCGGCGGCGGTCTCTTCTGGGCGTCGGAGCCTGCGCTCAGCCCTCGTGCCATTGCCGTCGGCTCCGTGTCCAACACCAAGCTGGTGACTACGTACCACGCTGCGGCTTCGAGCGGGGATACGGTGGAATACGCGAGTGTTGTTCCCATCAACGACACCGAGTCCTCTTTTCACGTTTTTAGCATTACAGCCGACGACGACCTGGTGAGTAGTTGCAAAAAAGGGGTCTTCTTGTAACACATCGTACTAGTAGTTGCGAGAAACACAACTCGTCGTACTGACAGGTTATCCAGTGCACAGAGGAGAAATGGCTCAACGCTACTTCCGAGTTCCCGGACAAGGACCTCGTTATCCTGGTCAACCACGCCGGCAGCCGATGCTACCCTTATAGCCTCCGGGAGCTCACCGTCGCCACGGGCATAAACAAGGTCTTTCAGGTGGCAGTCCCCGACCTGGACCTCAACATACTGCCTCCCGGCGCCGAGCTCGCCGAGTACCGCGAGTTCCAAATCTCCGAGGCTACGGCGCAGCTGATCGAGAAAGGGCTCGGCGCCGAGGGCACGAGCTACACGCTGACGTTTGGGGACAGTAAAGTGCACGACTCGGAGCAGACGACGCGCGGCACCATGAACGCCTTTTCCAGCTACGGGCCTACCATGGAGATGAGCCTGAAGCCGCAGCTCTCCGCCCCCGGCGGCAACATCCTGAGCACCTGGGTCACTACCGGAGGAATCGGGTACGCAGTCGTCTCGGGCACGTCCATGGCTTCGCCCTACGCTGCTGGTGTGTACGCCTTGATCAAGCAGGCTAACCCCGACCTATCGCCGGGGGATATCCGGCGCCGCATGCAGACTACCTCGACTCCGCTGCTGCACCTCAAGGACCGTGATGTCCTCAGCACGACGGCCAAGCAAGGGTCAGGTCTCATCAACGCAGTAAACGCCGTGAACTCGAGCACCTCGCTGCAGCCGTCCGAGATCAACCTAGGCGACTCATCCTCGCCCCTGACCCGCAACATCACCATCGAGAATGAGTCGCACCAGGCGCGAGTATACACCATCGGCCACAGAGGCGCCGCGTCCATGGAGACGTGGCCCGATCTGTACGATCAGAAGACGGGGAACCCCTTTCGCTTCCGGGAGGCCAATGTTGAGCAGTTTGCTCAAGTCAGCTTCGACTCTGTTACCGTGGAAGTGCCTGCGTCCTCATCCAAGACGGTCGAGTTCACCATTACCCCTCCCTCTGGCCTCGATGCCTCCAAGATGCCCGTGTACGGCGGCTTCATCACCGTCGACTCCGAGCTGGAAAGCCTTGTCGTTCCCTATCTCGGCGTTCCTTACCGGCGATCCAGTGCCTCCATCCTCGAGGTGCCCGACGAGGTCAACTACTACACCACTGACCCGCAGCCCCCCGCCGGAGTTCCTAGATTCCCCTATATCCGGTCCAGCGGCTCGTCCAAGCGGAACAACGGACTGGCCTCGTACACCTTTTCCAAGGGTACGGACCTGGACGTGCCGACGGTACAGATCATCGGCATGCAGGCTACCGACTATATGCGCGTCGATGTCGTCCCCGTCGACACGGCCTTTGAACCTGACCTGCTGGGCTTTGACCCGGAGGTGCGCCATAACACGACGGACCCGGGTATTGACCTTGAGAGCCTGGATAACTTTTTGGACGTTCCGTCTTATGGGTCAATCATGATTGTCGTGGGCGGGTACGACAAGCCCAAGACGGCCAACCAGTACCGAGCTCGCGGCATAGGTAAGTTGGGAACAAAGGAGTCATGCTTAATCTTTTGAGAGAAATATGTACTAATTCGATTTTTAACATTGTAGGTTTCCTCGGTGGGACATGGCCAGAGGCAAAGGTGGCATTGGATAATGGAACCGTCCATGAGCTACCGGACGCTGATTACCGCATTCTCATCCGGGCGTTGAAGTCTGGGTACGAGCTAGACGACACCAAGGGATATGAAAGTTGGCTGAGTCCAGTTTTGCGTATCAAGACGTCTACCGCTTAGAGATGCCAATCTGAACCATTAGCCCTGGTATATATCCTGCGTACATATTTTCATATAAACAATGTACATACTAGCGAATTCCTTGATATTGTATTGTAAATCTCACGAGTGTGTGCCGCCAGTCGCTCGTGCGCATCGATGCGAAGCGTCGAGCGTGGGCTTTGCGTGCCGAAAAGCTGCTTACGCACGTCTGCGTGTCTGTGTGAGGCATTTTGGGTGAACGTGACATTTTACCTAAAACCCGGCCTAGCTAGGAATTGAACCATGTAGTGCGGTGAGAGTATGAAATACAGTGAGCGAAAACAACTAATGTCGAGATGAAACTCAAGCACTTTAATACAACGTCCAAGTCCCCGACCTTTAACAGCCCAGCAACGCGTCTTGTTCATAGCGGACTGCATCTCTTGTCGCCATACATTGGCCACCGTAATGGTCCCACAACGCACAGCTCAGTCATGAAGAGACAACTTCGCTGCAGTATTGTGCTACTCCGCACCAAGTTCCATGGTGTCCATGTCTACTTGGCTCCTTTCGCATATACCAACTACCTTGAGAGATTCAAATACGTCAACTAGCTTCACTAGAAAAGTGCGATCATTAAGCAAGGCTATATAGTAGCTTTGAGAATAAAATTTATAAGAGTAAGAATACAAGTATTAGATTTACGTATAAATATTTTATTATTATATAATAACGATAAAAATCTTATTACAAGTAGAGCCCTTAGTATGGTCATTGAAGGGTCCTCGTAGAGCCTCTTAAGAAGACGCCTATCGTAATATAATTAGCCTGTCGTTGCTGACGAAAGTAGTCTCGAGCAGAAAAGTTCCTATTCTTTAGACCTTCGCACCCGATAGAAGCAGGCCGGCGCGGAATATACCCTCTCACAGCGATCTTTATAGCTGACAAAGGCAGCCTCGAGTATAACGCATCCTCTTGTAGCAGCCCTCGCGGCTAAAGAAGGCTGCCTCGAGCAGAACGCTTCTTCTAGCAGCAGCTTTACGAACCTATTATTTACTATGAAATACGTTGGCGGCGGAATTTTGACTACAAGTTATAAAGCGAGAACCTCCATGTCACTGGGTTGGACGCCATGTTGACGGGAGATCAAAGTATTATGCCGCGGCAAAATTCGCTTAGCTCCCTTCTACGTTAGTGAACAGCACAGGTCGTGAAGCCAGAGGGACTGAATTCAGGCACGTTGTAATTAGAGGCCTTGCGTGATAAATTCCAACCCTATTTCCGGATGTTTCTGGAATGGGTCGGGTAGAATGTGCCGGGATTTATCCCGCGGCTATCAAGCTTAAAGGGCTCGGTAAATTCGCTTTGTTGGTGTTGAAGAATACGGGTGCGACGCGTGTTGTTGGTTATAGTTAAGCTAGTTCTTGGCCTATTAGAGTTTTATGACCGACATACACTAAGACTAATAAGAAGAACTCAATCCTCAAGTCCGTTTTCGATTGAGAAACTTTTCATTTTAACGGTCTTTGTCTTGCACGGACTGGACGTCTTTTGCGTCGTTTTGAATAAGTAAAAGGGACCTAGCACAAAAGGCAGGTAGCATGACACCAGATCTACGAAAAACAACCCCTTTTCCCAGGCCTGCTATCCGATCAAATCCTACGGGCGGCGAGAGCCGCGGGTCCAACCGTCAATCTGACTTGTAACCACGATAGCTGGAAGAAACTTTGATCCGTTGCATTTAGCCGCTGGCTCCACATGCCATTTCGCTGGCCGAGTTATTCCCGTCTGGAAATTCCTTAAACCGAAGATGAGGCTGCCCGCGATGTCGGGCCGTTGTGAAAGCCTGGCACGTTTAACCGTTCTTCTTCTTCTTGTGCGTTGGTGGTGGTGGGGGTGGTCTTTTTCCTCGCCATCTCACTAGCTCGACATCATCTTATGGGTCTAGATGAGATAGCCAACGGCGATCGCTCCTGTCAATGCCGTTCGCGTCAGTCTGACGTTTTTGTTTTTTTTATTTCTTTTCTCTTTTTGCGTGGAGTAAGACTCCAGTCTATTATTCGGTTATGATAACATTTACTGCTTTTATATCTCCGTACTTGGCTAAGCTCCAACCGAATACGGATTATTAAATGGCTGATATCGATATGTCGTGACTGTGCATTTCAAGCATCATCAACTGATTTGCATGAATCTTCGACCTAATCGTCGCTTGCTTTGTGTAGTGGACCACTACTAGTGGTAAGAAAAGGTAGCTCTACCTGTAATATGCGGTTGGCAGCAGTAATTCCTTCCATATCCTGCAATGCAATATTATTCAGGCAGGAAATCTAGAGACATTCTCAGACACTATGCCATAAAGTTTCCATCTCCCGTGACGGAAAAAAAAGTTTCAATCCGCGACATTCTAGAAGATACTGGTAAAGGTTGGCTTTCCCCCAGTTTACATACCAGGTTTTACCGTGAATAAGATGCATGGGAAATTCTGCAAGAGGGGAGGGAGTGGGGGAACCGGCGGGGAGGGAGCTGTGATCTAGGCCCAATTTTCGGAGATGTAGCTCCGGTCCTTACTACAGTGCTCCATATATTGTCCCCCCCTTATAACGTTGTTTTGCAGATTTACCCCACCAACATCTTCCGCACGACCCAATTGAGTTTATAGGATTTTGCTTTCTTCTCATTTCGGTCAGTGATGGACGACGGGACGCATAATACAACTGGCGAAAACTCTGGGCTCCAGCCTGTTTTTCTTTGTTCCTTTTCTCAACTTGCAGATGGGATTAAAGGAAAACCCTCAAGAACTGTGAAATTGGTGGAGCACACAAAAGGCTACGAGGTTTCGAAACCAAGTAATCCGTATTCTCCGAAATGTAGTAGCTCCAACTTGTAGTAGATCTTTCACGTGTAGGTCAAAAAACAAATACTCTATGACGCATCAATATTTCGGGATCGAGCTGTTATGTTTATACGAATTCTCGGATGGCAAATCCTCTTCGATTTCCATCATTCCTCAAAGCGGAATTGAGTCCTTCCTATCTTTACCATATCATTTCCTATCCAATAGCTTCAAATTTCGCCACCATGTCTACAGCAAGTGATACTATTGCCCCCTACTATTTGTCGTCGTCGGTTCAGGGCTCGGGAGATGCCGTCGCCTCCATGATGACGGGTGTCGAGGGTGAGGAGGTGGGTGGCTACGACGCGGGTGCTTTCAGATCACATGGAAACGAGGACAGTGCCGCCCAACAGGTGGTCTTTGCTCCTGCGCTCGACATGGCTCAGCTTGAACTTGGCCAGCGAGCACCCGACACCCTTCACTGTACGATACCGATCTCACAGGTCTCTACACAAATCCGGCCTGATCTTGATAGAGACTCATCGGTCATTAGTAACGAATGGCAATCCTGCACCGCCAAAGACTCTTCCTTTTCGTCAACACCTCCCTCGTCCATTACACCAGAACAAATCATTCTTCAGCCGGGGGGGATGAGGAAATCTCCAGAAACAAACGAGGGAACAGATATTAGCCCGGAGAAGGTTAGGACTGGGCAGTCTGGGCAGCAGCACCAGTCCCACACTCGCGCCCCCCGACGCAGGGGCAGGAAGCCCAAGCCCCGCCTGCCCGACTCCCAGATCAGGGAGCGAAACCGCATCGCAGCGAGCAAATACCGTGCGCGCCAGAGCTGCGCCCACGAGGAGCTAGAGTCGCGCTTCGAGGAGCTCAGGGCCGAGAACGAGCAGCTGCACCGCACCTACAGGGAGCTCCGCAGGGAGCTGTGCGAGCACAAGAACATGCTCCTCGAGCATTCCGGCTGTGACTGCAAGCTAATCCAGCGCTATCTTCAGTCGGCTGCGTCGGAATGTCTCGAACAAAAAAGCTTCATTGGGCCAAGAATCGGCCCCGGGCAAGGTCGCAACTGAGAAAGTGCGGAGTAATAAGAGGTGGGGGAATTAGAGCCGCAAACTGGTGGGGGATGCAACCCAACTTGAGTAAAAAGATGGTTGCTTGGCTACTTGGTGATTTGGTAATTATATCACATGAAGCGCGTTATTAATCTATATAGCGAATCTCATGCGTTGAGTCCTTATACATAACCAGCGCATTCTTTTTAGGTAGTGATTTAACAATATTGACGTACAATTTTTTTTCTTTTTTGAGGGCAAACGGGTCTAACCAGTGATGGAAGCAAAAGCACAACTGCTATGTGGAAACCCTATAAAGTTTGGCTTTAAAGCCGAGTGAACCCGTGAAAAGCGTGAGTAAAACAAACCTTACCCAGAACGTATAAAAGCTTCTTGAGCTCAAACAAGTTCCCCAATGGGTCTCCCAACGGGCTTCCAAACGTCCACCTGACGTCATGATTCCGTATCCCTTCAGTTTAACGGTTGTTCCTTTTTTTTAATGGTCGTACCACGGCACTTGCATTGGTCAACTGAAGCGTGGAGTTTCACCACCTGCATGACCAAAAATGGCATTTTCGAGCGACAATCTCATGCAGGTCAAAAAACCGGTACGGAGCAAGGTTTGAGGAGGAATGTAGAACTGGGGTAAATAGTTATTATATAAAAGTCCATTCCCAGTTCTGACAATCATCGTGATTCATCTTCAAACTATTTGCCACTTCCCATTACCGTTGCCACGATCGAGACCAAATCGACACACACACACTCACATACACACACACTTTTTCTGTAATCAGCCATGAAGCGAGCGTTGTCTGACATTGAAGACGTCACCCACACATACCCGAACCAATCGGTTAAAAAGCACAACAGCTGCAACTTCGGCACCGTCCAACCGGCAGAGTATTTCTACAACACCATACAATATACCCCGCAGACGCTGCTGTCGCAAGGATACCAAGGGCACCTCAGCAGAGAGGAGGCTTTAACCCAGATAAGCCTCCTCGCGGACAACCCTTTTGGGCAACCCAGTGACAGCCCCTTTGGACAGCCAACCTCCAGCTTGTATTACCCGATGAACGCGGGCCCCGCTTGCCAACTGGCCCCGGCGTCGTTCGACCCGGAGCACATCTTGGAGTATGAGATTCAGAGGGACATGGGCATGGTCTGGCGCGGGGGCGGTTCGAGCAACGTCTCGGTGGCCAGCTCGGTGGCCAGCTCGGAAGGCTCACCGCGACAATATTACAACTCCCCCCTGGATTACCGCTCGCCGGATCAGTGCACAGACCCCTCCTACCAGCTGAGGCCTGAAACACAAACGCAAACGCCAGCGCCAGCACCGGCGCCGAAATCAGTCCTGGACTACGTCTTTGATCCCAGCCAAGGGCACGACACCGTCCTATCTGGCATCGCCACCACGACGGCGGAACTGGGGCAACTCGGCAACTTCCTGCAGGACCAGGCGCGGCACCAAGCTTCCTTGATATACTCGGACGGCCTGGCAACCCCACCCAGGTAGAGCGACTCCTTGCGATTCAGCTCTTTTGTTTTGCTTCGTTGAAAAGCTGGCCTTTACAAACTACCCTAGAGAGCTTGGACTTTTCAAACATAATAAAGCCACTGTTGGGAGTTACTGGGATAATATCTATATTTGATTGCACGGCGTACTTGATGTTTGAGAGGCTGAGGGCCAAGCCAAAGAGGGGATTCATAGCGTTAGCGAATTGAAACATCAATTGATGAAATAAATGATCAACAACATAAGCACCAGTTCTCCTCTCTTCTTATCCCATTATACTCGGTGCAATGCCAAACAATATTGAAGCAACACACGGGTTGATGCAACAGTGTACTTTAGTTAGGTACCATAGAATTAAACCTTCAATATGATTCGACTTGAGTACCACCTTTATAGTCTCTTTGTCGCAAGACATAAGCTGGACCAATGTCGAATACAGTGACCATCTCCTCCACGGAATGGCCGTTGGTTCTGGGCAGAAGAAAATAGACAGTGTCGGTTATGACAGCGAGAATGATTGGAAAACCACCCGACAAGCCAGGTATTTAATATGTAGCTCAGCGATAGCGCCGGCGGAACTAAGCAAGAAGAGAACGCCGGCGGCCCAAGACGGTCGGGAAGCGCTCTGGCACCGAGGGCTCGGCTTGCGGTGCGCTTGAACGGAGCGGTCTCGGCGACGGGCACCGTAAAGACCAAAGTTTGACGGAAGACGGATGCAACTTGGCCAATGATGGCCAATGAACTTTTTTTCATGGACCAATGACTGCGACATCTTGGCGATTGGGAAAGAAAAGAGTCAAGCAGCTAACCCAACGACAGCATACCGACCGATTTCCAGACAAATCTTGCTCTTTTACAATCTACCTTTGATTACAATATACTTTTGTCTTTAACGGCCTCCCATCATTCTCTTTCTTTGAGTCTCGAGAGTCGATGGCAACGGGCTTTTAGCAGGAAACATGCTTGCCAGGGCATTTTGACAGTGCAGGACATGCGCCGTCCCGATGTACACAATGTCAACGTTGGGGCCAAAAACGGCGGGCTGCTAAGACGGGCACCGCTTCCATACGAAGGCGGTTCCCTTTTTTGGAGCTGACAATGGGCATTTGCTGTTTCGAGAAAACGCACCCATCATACAGGGGAAAACACTCGCGTACGACTCATTCGCATCTTATGAGACGAGCATTATTTAAAAATGGCTTTTTCAAGTTATCCTTACTCAATATCAAACCTATACTGAATCTCACTATTTCAACATGTCTCTTATCTGGGCTGACTCGTCAATGAGTTGCATGTTGCTGCTTATCTGGATAGAAGCGCGCTAATATCGCACTAGAGCGTGTAGGATCTTGTCCATGCCTCCGACTTCAAGCACTACATCCTCGAAAGGCGCAGCATGTCGTATAGTGTATCCTGACCGTGACCTCCCCCCTTGCCGCGCTTCCCAGCCTTCCCGAATCTATGCGCAGAGTTGGACTGGGTTCCGAGTCGTCCTTGGAGCATTATTGTAGAGGTTAGCAGCACAGTGCTCCAGAGATGACGACGATATGTCGCAGAGATGTTTGAAGCGGGACCAGCTGCTCATGAAAAAGATGTGCACGGTTTGGGCGACCTCACCGCAGCCGGTGAAGCCGATTTTGACGACTTTTCCCGGATATGGGGCCGACATGACTAGGCTCTCTTGCTATGGATCTGGATGTGGGTGATGAAGAGCGGAGGAGGTAAGTCAGAAATGAGCTCGAAGAGACGTTGGCATCGGACGTATAGTCTCCTCGTACTGCGGACATGGAGCATAAAGTGATTCAATGGGGTGAACTTACCACAGTATCAAGCCGATGTGACCGGCAACCACAGCTAGCAAGAGTTCACGCGGGAAATTGCAAGCCGAATCTCCTTGGACCTGGCAAATACCCGCAAAGTCGGCACGTACGAGACTTCGCAAAACCCACACCTGCAAACTTGCATTAAAACCGAGTCTCCCGCGTGTCCATTGACGGTATTCTTTTTTGTTTCGGGCCATCCTTGCTACCATGCCATACTGCAATCCACCAAAGGACGTTTGAGCACATCCCGGGTCAGTTCAATCAGGCTTGTCAGTTAGGCCCATGAATACATTCGGGGCAGACAACTCGTTTGCCGAGTTCTCGCGATTAGTAGTAAGACGAAATGTCTTTTCTCATCTGGTTAGGCGCTGGACAAAAAGTAAACAGGCGATCCCTATAATTCTAGGTAGGTCCTCGCCTGTGCTCTACGCTTTGTTAGTAGGTAACTTATGGTTGGGGTATGAATCTAGATATTCTTTACCAGATGACTCAAAGCCTGACTTCACAATATCACGATCGATGGCGTATAAAGTCAATATGGCAAGACTACTTAATATACAATATAATTTGAAAGTTTGTCCAGTTAAGAAAAGATGTTTGGTGGTAACGACCCGTAGACGGTATCGGAACCTCACCACATCTTTGGAAGTGCATGAACAAGACTTGCGAGAAGGAGAGGCATACCACAACTTGGCGTAGATGAGAGCCCTACCAGGATAGGATTGTACCGTTGGCGGAAAAGCCAATCTCGCATAAAGTTCAAGTATGAATTGAGATGCTACAGAATTCCAGATGAAATTCCGTCGCCAACGTACTTCGTAGTAACAAATGGTTAGCAAAGCCACTACAGGATGTGTTCTGCTAGAGGCTGCCTTCCTGCTGCTATTGCAGGCAGGAGCTCCTTCCTTTTTGACCTCGTAACTTGGCATATTGCTGTGCAATTAGAAGGAACCACCGCCTTCCCGACTTAAATACGGCAACGAGCGTGTAAAACAGCAAATCTGGCAGCTGCGCTCCTGCTCCTGCATACTATATTGATAAAGCTGCTGCGCAGCTTTGCTCAATAAGCACAGCTCTTCTTCTGATTCTGCTTAGGGTTCAACCAACGCTCATACATCAGCATTTTTCAATCTAGAGGGTATTTTGTTTGCTCATGGCTCGGCATTCATTCAGTCAAATCCTGTACTAGATTCTATGTTCACCCCTACTCCGAAAAGCTCGGTCTGAGCGGCAGCTCGTCATCGTAACCGCCAGCCTCCTTCTTCATGTGCCGGTCAAAGCTCTGCGTCGACATCTGCACCTTTTCAAACAGGGCGCGGTCGAGGACAGGCGCGGCGGGTGGCGCCTGGCCGCGCGACCTGGCCAGCTCGGCCTGGACGGTGTAACCGTGCAGCGCCAGGCTGGAGGCGATCTGGAAGGCGCTCCGGATCTGGCGGCCGTTCCAGCAGCCAGTGGACCTGGCGAGGTCGTCGTAGTGCCTGGAGGCAAAGTCTAGTATCTCGGCGTCCTTGATGACCATCTGGGGCTCGCCCGTCATCCTGTGGCGCTCCGACTCGATCTCGCGGAGCTTGGACATGTTGAGGCGGAAAATGTCTCGCGTCTGTGTCCTATCCAAGGGGGGCTACATATCGAATTAGAGGGGAAAACTGAAGAAGAAGAGAGTTTGAGTATGAAACTTACATAGTATAGAGAAAGGTGGATGCGGGACTTGAATGCCTCGTCAATGGTACCGACACGGTTGGTGGTGAGGAACAAGAGACCGTTGTAGTACTCCAAGACCCTCAGGAAGACGGAGACGAGGGCGTTTCTCTTCATGTCGAGCTTGGACCGCTGGGAGAGGAAGACGTCGGCCTCGTCGAGGAGCAGAACGCAGTCCCACAGGTGGGCGAGACGGAAAACGTTCTTGAGGGACGACTCGACGTCGTGGGGGGTGAGGCCGAGGTCGCCGCAGGTGATGACAAAGAGAGGCTTGCTGTTCTCCATGGCGACGGCCTCGGCGGTTGCCGTCTTTCCGACGCCGGGGACGCCGTGCAGCAGCACCACGAGTCCCCTACCTTTGCCCTGGATGAGATCCTGTCCTGGCCCCTCGGTCGCGGCGTCGGCGTACCGGCGCTCGAGGACCTTTTTCCTAAAGTGAGACATGACGAGGCCGCGGACGACGTCCTTGTACTCGGGCTGGATGCGGAGGTTCTCAAACACGCCGACCTCGCGCCGGATGGGTTTCAGCTTGGTCAGGTCGATAGGGAGGAAGCGCCTCTCCCTTAGGGCGTAGGCGAACATCCGTTTCGGGAGGAGGACGAGGTCTTCGTCCCGTAGGTTGAGGGCCTGTGGGTTCGTCTCAAAGGTGCGCGACCCCTTCAAGCGAGTGCGCAGGAAGTGATCAGCGGCGAGGTTGTCGCGGCGCTGGCGGTCCTCGACGCCGTCGGCCTTTTGAATCAGGTCGGCCTGCGAGTATGCCAGGTCGTGCC
This sequence comes from Trichothecium sympodiale, assembly GCA_003012115.1. Lineage (NCBI taxonomy): Eukaryota > Fungi > Ascomycota > Sordariomycetes > Hypocreales > Trichothecium > Trichothecium sympodiale. Next base: position 142,740 of record PXOB01000025.1, on the reverse strand, counting down.
TCGCGCCGCCGTCGAACCAGTGCTGGATAGTCATGCTGTCGTCCTCGGCCTCGCACCGCACCGGATGGTTCGCGGCCAGCTGGTGGAATTTTGGCCTCCAGTCGGGCATCTTCTGGTACGCCTCGGTGAGGTCGACGATGACGTCGCTCTCGACGAACTCGGGGTGCCGCATCTTCTGGTAAAACTCGTCCTCTAGTATCTCCTGGTCCGGCTCCGTGTCGTACCGGGAGGGAGGGTTCCTCGTCAGCGTCCACGCGCTGTACTGCTGGTGACGGTGCTCGGTCGATGTGTACTCGATGAACCTCCTCCCCTGGTCCCGGAGTGACTCGAGGAGCTCCGAGTGCTTCTCCCGGTACCGGATGGGGAAAAACTCGAGCGAGTCAATCTGGCGCTCGCCGACAAACGACTCGATCCCAAGTTTGCGCTTGACGGCGCCAAACGAGGAGCCGTCGTGGTCGATGTAGTAGGCGCACACCCAGAACTTGGAGTTGGCCTCGGCCTCGAGGAAGTCGTTGTCGGCAAGAAAGTCCCAGCTGTTCGCGTCGTACGACGTCTCGGGCTTGGGTGCTTTCACCTTGTACACGCGCCAGCACTCGTGGTAGCGTCCGCCGCTGCGTTCCCCTGCCGCCGGCATGTAGATGATGTCGCCCGGACGGAAGAGGTACCACAGGTCATCGAACCTGACCTTTTCCATGTCGCTTCCGTCGAAGCGCCTGTATAAGGGCATGACCTCTTTGTCGACGAAGTCGACGTAGCACCGCATGTCTCGTAGTGCTTCGGCGCTGTCCATGAGGCCGTCAATGTCCTCGTCGGCATTGGAGTCGACAGACTGGAGCGATTCAGTATCGTCTTCATCTTCGTCCTCCTCCTCGTCCGTTAAAAACTCATCATCATCGTCGTCGTCGTCATTGGACTCCTTGGTGAGAACCTCGGACCCAACATCATCAGGGGTAACGGCAACGCCATCAGACTGTTGGTCATCGAGGTCCTCCACGTCAGCCCACTTCTCCTCCAGCGTGGCAAGAATCTCCTTCATCTTGGGCTGAAAGTAGATGAGAGCTTTAAAAGGCCGCATAAAGGTCCGAGGGCAAGACCTCGCCTCGGTGTCATTGAGGAGCGAGGTGAGGTGTCCCAGCACCGGCTGAGACTGGATGCGGATACGCTGGATATCCGCATCAGCAGCCGGACCGCCGTTGTCTATCCTATTATCCCTCTTTACCTTGTCGACCAGGTCCGGCTGCTTCCTTGACGGCCCGGAAGACTTGTCGTGAATCGTGAGGTATCTCTGGCGCAGGCGAGCAATCTCCTCGCGACGACGCTGGCCGTTTTCGCGGCGGATCTGCCCCTGGATGCCGGACCCGGCCATGAGGGCGACGATGGCATAGTCCGGCTGCTCCACGTCCTGGAACCGGTTCTTGAAGTTTTCAAAGTTGACCTTCTGAACCTCGGGGATCTTGGGTCGCCACTTGGCAGCGATGCGGCGACGGTCAGACAGGATGCGCTCGCGGCGCTCTGCCTCCCGCTGGAGGGCCATCAACTCGAGTTCATTCTCGCGGTGGGACTTGGCATGGGACGTGCGACGCCGCCTCGGTCTTTTGTTGGCGATCTTGTTTCTGTTCTTGTTATTCAACGACTCGGTCTTTTTGCCTGCCATGGTGATGAAGAAGTGAGAATGATGATGGATGTCTCAGATGGGAGTCTACTACTGCATATGCAAAAGAATAGACTTGGTTTGTTATCCTTGAAAATCAACACAAGACTCCCGTCTTATATACTTGAATTGCACAGGGTTGTGCTTTGCCGCACCCGGATGTCACCATTCACGATACGCGGCGTTGACTCACGCCGTTGCAGGCAGCATTGCAGGCAGCATTGCAGGCAGCACCAATCAACACCAGCACACTAGTTAGATGGCCTGTCAGCCTGGGGCACTGGCGGTGCATGAATACGCCAGTGCCAATCGGCTGCGCTCTTTCATGGTCAATCACTGGCATAATTGGGGATTCAGCCTGGCTGATACGAGCTTGAGCCTCCGCATTAGTCGTTTGAGTTGGGATAATGGTTATGCTTTTGCGAGGCATGTCCACAATCTTACGGCATGCATTTGCAGATCTTGGCATCTTGCGAAGCCCCCTAGCTCAGCCCAAATTGTGGAGTTTTCTGCTTCGCCCATCATGCCTCACCGCCGGCTACCCTGATGCACGAGATGGTGCATTCAGTGCAGAGGGAACGGCCGGCGAAGTTTGACCTGATGTGTTTGTATTCATATTGAGCATGGCATTGAAATAGTCAAGTCAGTCTACATTTTGCTGTTATGGGCTCTTGTTCCTGTAGAAGCAGTTGAATACCATGCTTAGACATTTGACATGTGTGAGTCTATTGGCACAAAAAGATGACAAGGATACCAGATCTTCCCACAGAATGCAGAATCCCCCCTCATACAGGGTTATTCGTGTAGGTGGAAGGAAAAGGGAGAACGTAGATGATGCGCTAGACAAGAAGGGGGAGAACTTTTGGAATTGGGAGGACTCTGGATCGTTGGGCGGAACAACAACGTTCATTTGCTGCGGTACGAGGTGTCAGCACAGGACCCCGCGCCCGCGACGTTTAAATGTAAGATAGTGTTAATAAGCACTTCGTATTTGAGGGCTGAAATTTTTGTATCACTTTGTATTTATCATTAAGCGAACTAAGGTGGGCGTGAAGAGCTTATGGCTGGTGCATAGGTTTGTTTGGAGAACGGTCCAATCTAAGAAGACGACCTGTATAGGTGTTTGATTGCTTGAATTTTATCAACAATATAAGCCGGACAGATTTCGATTTTGTTTACATAATTCAGGGTTTTGATTTATCGGGATTATAGTAAGATGTGAAAGATGTGCATTTTTCTTGTTTTGCATTTCCTATACTTATTTATTGAAAGCTAACTCTAGCAAAGTAAGGAATGATGCTCGACAATAGACAGTTACAGTCAATCGGGACTTTAAGAGATATACTTCCAAGTCCAGTCACGTTGAGTGACAGACAGGGGCTTTATGAAAACGGTACCAAAGTCGGAACACAGTCTATATAATTTAAAAGAAACAAACAAAAATATATCTAAAAGAAAGGTAAAAGTCTAGTACATTGCAAATGTGTGTAACCCATGTCAGTCAGATGCAGCTTCCGGCTTAAGCCTGGCGCTTCTGCTTGCCGCAAGCAGCGAGGCATCCGTCAATCATGACGCCCATGCCCTTGGGAATAGCATCCCTAACCTTGTCAATGTCCTCGCCGGCGATGGACCCGCCAAACTGGTTGCTGATGACGTCGTCGCTGAACAAAAAGGTCTGGCCGGGGACGCCGCCGAAGCCGGGGTCCTCCGAGGTGAAGACGACGGCGATGCTGGCGTTGGTGCACTCGGGGTTGATGGCGACGTGGAAGGAGCCCTGGGGGAAGAGGCTGACCATGTTGGGGCCGAGGTCGGAGCGGATGACGCGCGGGTTGCCGTCGGCGTCGAGGACGCCGGCCTCGGGGACCATTTCGGTGACGACGCGGCCGGATGTCACGGCGAAGAGCTCGTTGGCGCGGGGGTGGACGTGGAGGAAGGCCATGCTGCAGGCTGTGACGTTTCATGTTAGCTTTTTTTTTTAAGGGTTAAGGTTTCTTAAGGGGTGAAGTTTTTAAGGGGTAGAGCTTTATAAGGGGTAGAGCTTTATGAGGGGTAATGTGAGAGTGAAGGGGTGAGAGTGAGGGCGGCTTACCGGCCATGTCACCGAGGGCGAGAGACGTGCCGGTCCCGGTGAGGGCAGGAAACGTCTGGCGGTTGGCGATGGGGAGCTTGGCCGTGTTAAAGTCAAAGGTAAAGTCTTCGTCCTTGGGCAGGAGCTGGTAGCGCTCAATGGCGCTGTATATATTGTTAGTTGAAATGGATCATGCAGTGTTTTGCTATTGTAAGACTTGCGTGTCTGCGAGCTGCAGCTTGGCAGATACGCTGAGGCCGGAGTCGTTGCGGCTGGCCAGCTGCGCGGGTGCGGCATCTGCTCCCATTGCGAAAGCGATGATGGCGGCGGCGTTGATCATGTTGATGGAAACCATTTTGTCGGTATTTAAGTCGAGGACTTGAGACTGAAGATGATGTAGTAGTGTATTGTGTTGAAGAGTGTGTTGGAGAGTGAAGTGATGTTGTGATGATTGTTCATCTATAGTCGCGGGATGCTTGCTTTATATACACGATTTCTTCAACACGAGCAACAGTATTTTAAATAATCTATTTATTCATCCCATCCCCGGGGGGTATTTTCTGCGTGCGCCGCTGTGCTCACGCATGCATACTCCTATCAGTTTTCCTTTGATTTCTAGCTGTAGAAGCAATTCCAAATACCATTATTTGGAATTTATTTGGAATTCATTTCTGGCAACTTAGCACAGCCCCTGTTGTTGTCAGCCCAATTCATGGGGCCCGTCCCCCGGTAGCGCCACTCATAGGGCTGCACCAACTCCGCTAAAATCATGCCACCAATCAGCACCCATAGCAATTTGGAAATCCGCCTCTAAGGCGTAAGTAGTTTTGGTAAATATTTGAAATTGCTGCATCGTAGCTTATGAGTTTGTTCTAGTTTCCCCACGTTTATGTGTCGTAATAGTGCACTGACGTGGTCCGCACGTATTTGTTATTTGCATTGATATCGCGGGAAGCGGTGCGTAGTTCATGATGGAGCTGATATTTTCGGCCGAAAGAGGGACGAGGCCGGTTTTTGTTGCGGTTCGGCCGAAATGAGATTGTTTCCATCGTATGGCTTATTTGGAATAAACTTGCCTGTGAGCGGACGGGCAGGAATTAGAGGCTACTCATATGGAAGGGGCACTCACCATCAAGGTCTTCAGTAATTCTCTCCTAGCCTATACTTTCGGTTCAAATTGCAAGTGTGCCGGCTTACCCCCTAAGCGTTATTCCTCGTGGCCACGCCAGCGTGGTTTTCAAGATTGTATTGAGTGGAGAATGTCAACTTAGACAGCGTCAAATGCAGTACTGCTAAAATGCCTGATCTGATCCTCAAGATTTGTGTTAATGGGATGTTGAACTAAATTTCCGATCCGGCAGTCTCTTTAGACTCGGGAGATGCATGTGTGAATGTCGGAAGCTGTCAGGTGAGAACATGAGCGTGCCACCATGTTTAAGAGCTCAAGATTTTTCAACGTGGGGCCAAGGAAGGATCGCGATGTACATTTAGTTGTTCAAATAATGTCAAGATTAGCTGTCTGGACATCTCGTAATCGGTCATTCACGATCTGCCCAACGGCCGAAAGGCTCCTAAACTATTGGATTTATTGTGTTAGCCCAAAGTTCCCACTAGGCAGGGTTGGAGTCCTCGTTGGCGAATTCCGGGAGCAGGCCATGGAAGACGACGGGATATTGCTGCCGAGCGGATTTTAACAGAGCAGCTGTGTAATAACAGTCCTTGGTATACTAGGGTCTGCCTATCACTTGAGCTTTCAGCGGCTCTTTCGTGAATGGTGTAATATCAAAAGTTTGACCTTCTCCGTTTTCGTACAATCATGCCTTGGCCATACTTGTAGCTCCGCTTAGAATTCCCTAGGACATTGGCGTATCGAAAAGTCACTCGGGCAGTTTATGTGCAATTTGCCAAAGGGACAGCATCTTACCAAGTATGGTTAGATATGGTTAGAGGCATTCGGGTTAATCCCGATGCCAAGTGAGTCCCTGCATTCATGATACCATCGATCCTCGGGGGATAAACATCATCGTTCATACAAATGACACAAATAATCCGGCAAATTTTCGACATCAGGTAAATGCCTCAGTCAAGGGTCAGCCACGATTGAGGCAAGCGAGTGTCTTGACGGCAGCCTAGGAATGTGGGGTAAAGGAGACCATGGGGTAACCCCAGCTTGTGTACCCCAAGTTTCTCCCGCATCTAGAAACGCGGGGAACGTGAGGTTGCCAACAGGCTTGTCTGTGGGGTCACCAACCGAAACTTACAAGTATATAGCTCATCGATTCCACGATGCCATTGACAGAATTAGTTTGCACTCTTTTACTTCCAACATTGTCAATCCTGCCAGTCTCTAACCATGCAGTCTCAAACAGGGGAAAGGCAGCCGTACCTTGGCCTGACGGGCAAGTGGCTCCTTTTCTGCATCACCTTTGCCTGCAGCGTCGACATGCTCATGTTTGGCTACGACCAGGCCGTCTTCAGCGGCGTCATCGTCACCGACGATTTTCTCGTCCGGCACGACCTTGTCGGCCCCGAGAAGACGACGGTCCTGTCCACCGTCACGGCCATCTACGACATCGGGTGCTTCCTGGGCGCCATTGTCGCGTTTGCCGCCGGGGAGAGATTCGGGAGGAGGAAGATGATTATCGTCGGGACGACCATTATGACGGTGGGGACGGTCCTCATGTCGGCTTCCTTTAGCCTACCGCAGATGTTTGTCGGGCGGATTATCTTGGGGTGAGTGAAACTGCCCCCTTTTCCCTCTTTAAATTCTCGAATGAACGAAGCTGCTGATGGATGGATGAAAAGTATTGGAAATGGCATCAACACGGCTACAGCACCAATCTGGCAGACCGAGACTTCCCCCGCCCACCTCCGCGGCAAGCTCGTCATGTTCGAAATGACAATGAACATTGTCGGCTTCTCCCTCTGCAACTGGATCAACTACGGCTTGTCTTTTGCAGGCGGCGCCGTCGCCTGGCGGTTCCCCCTCGCCTTTCAATTCATCTTCATCGCCGCCCTCTACGCGACGGTGCCCTGGCTGCCGGAGTCCCCGAGGTGGCTGCTGAACCACGGCCGCGCGGACGAGGCGCTGGACGTGCTGTCGAGGCTCAGGGGCAAGGAGAGGGGCGACGCCGAGGTGGTTTCGCAGCATAGGGAGATTGCTTTTAGCGTGCGGTATGAGAGGGAGCACGCGATCCGGTGGAGGGATTTGCTGCGTGGGAGGGCTGGGGGGGCGACGAAGCCGTTGAGGAGGATGCTTCTTGGAGCGGGGACGCAGTTTATCCAACAGTTTGAAGGTCAGTAATAGATAATCCTCTTTGAGAAAGGGGTACACCGAGAGAGAGTAAGAATTGTCTATTGACTAAAAAGCAGGCATCAACATCATGTCGTACTACCTCCCTACGGTCCTCATCACGGCCGTCGGCCTGCCCAACCAGCTAGCACGCCTGCTAACAGCCGTCAACTCGGTCACGTACCTCATCTTCACCTGTCTATCCATCCCCCTGGTCGAGAGATGGGGCCGTCGGGCCCTGATGCTAATCTCCACGGCCGGGCAGGCCCTGTCCTTTCTAATCATCACCATCCTCCTCCGCTACGGCAGCCCTCCCGACGGCGACCGTAAAGTGGCAGAGGCGTCCATCGTCTTCTTCTTCCTCTACTACGTTGCCTTCGGGATCGGCATGCTGGGCGTCCCGTGGCTGTACCCGACTGAGATTAACTCGATTGCCATGCGTACAAAGGGCTCTGCAGTGTCGACTGCCACTAATTGGTAACAATGATCTGGCTTTCTTCCGTGAACGAGACAAAGAATGGCTGATCTCTGTAGGCTCACAAACTTCATCATTGTCGAAATCACCCCGATTGGTATCCAGAACCTGGGCTGGAAGTTTTGGATTGTGTTTACCGTGTTCAACGCAGCATTTATGCCAGTCATTTACTTTCTCTATCCCGAAACCGGTAGGCAAATCATAAGAGAGAGAAATGAAAGGGGTAGTGACGTTGCTAACTGGTTCCAGCAAATCGTACCTTGGAAGATCTCGACGAATACTACAGAACGAACCCTCCTCTTGTTGTGACGGGCGACAGGGATGCCGTGAGCAGCAAACGTCCGCAGAAGTACATTGACAAGGAGCAGGAGCACATAGCATCAGCTGCCCAGGCAAATCGAGAGCACGGAGAAAATGCCAAGATTGCTTCCAGCAACGAGCACTCTGAGGAAACCAGCGCATAGACGAGACGGTACCGGGGCACTTTTGAACAAACTAAAGGTTTCAAGTACATTCAACGTTGTGTGAGATATCATACTCCCGTGCCCCTTGCTCTGCGCAAGAACCTACTGATCATTAACATCCAACCCTTGTGCCATCGCTCACTCACAAAACCACCTTTCCCCAAGTCACATCTTGCCCATCCCCCAACTCCAAGACACATCACCAATCGCTCATACCCCGAACCTGCTTCGCACCCTCGACGGGCCCCAACCATCCCACGCGGCTCTCAGTAAACAGCTCGGCCCGCGGCCTGAGCTTCGTCTCGTGCAGCCCAAAGTCGTCGACGGTGCCGACGCGCATGTACTTGACGCCGGGCATGCCCGACGAGCAGCGCCACATGAGGGTGCCGCACGTGTCGCACCAGCCGTTGGTCATGCGGTTGCCCGAAGCCGCCGTCTTGTCCTGCCCCCACTGCCGGATCTTGTCCTCGCCGCGGATGTACCGAGCGTGCGTGTCTTTGACGGTGAAGTTTGTTGCGAACATTGTCGCCGTCACCTTGCGGCAGTCTGCGCAGTGGCAGAGAAAGGTGTTGACGAGACCTTCTCCAGATGTCGGCTGTGAAAGGGGGAAAAGGGGGTTAGGTCCGCTGTCTTTTTTTGTTTATGCGAAGGGAGATGCGCTTACGAAAGCTATTTGAACGTCTCCGCAGAAGCAGGTTGCCGTCGCTTCGTTTTCGTTGGAGTAGCCATTTCTGGCGAGGCCAGCGATAGGAAAGGATGATGTAGTGGATTCAGAGGCCATTGTATAAGTTATAGGAGGTACCTTTTTCGATCAAAAAACAATATTGAAGGAACAGTAGTGTTCAAATATGTTGATAATAACAACAAATATGTGTAGATAATAATGACAATTGTCATTTCAAGCGAGTGCCTCCATCGTATGTATACCTGCTCGCTCTTCTCCATCTACCTCTACCCCACCCCCACATGTCAGCATCCAGCAACACAACGCCTCTAACGGCTGGCTAAACGCAACGGTGACGTTGCCGAGAGGTAAAACTGGGTTCCGGCACTCCCTCCCGTCCTCGTGCTTTCATCCCCGCCAACTCCGCAGATTGGCGTTGAGCTACATGTTGCGCTAGTCAATCAACGCAAGGAAATCATTAATCCAAAACTCCGGGTACGGCTTACCCTGTTAACTCTGCTGATGTTGCATTTATGCACCTTGACACAGGTGTTGATTAGAAATGATGGTGTTTTGGGTGAGTTGGAGTGTGGCTGGTCAGTCTCAACCTCGGCTATAACTTGAAGCTATCTCATGCTCAATGGAAGGTCCAGCCAAGTAGTGACATGGTAGAGGAACCCAAAACTGTTGACAATTTTACAACATTCTTAGAGGATGATGATCAGGTTATTGTTAATTCGATTTGTATCATATATCAGCACTTGTGACAATCAATATCGCAGCTACCAGCGGATCAACGGGCCGGACCGGATCGCTGTCTCTACTAAGTCATCATCGTACGCGTATGTATCACAATACGAAGACATCAAAAGCTGTGGATACTCATCGCCGGCTTGCTATACGCATCTCCACGTACAAAGTACGGGCTCAACACCATCACACGGAGCCGAACAAGCCAACCTCTACTTCCACGGACTCTTCTGTTGAAATTCAACAATTACAAGTTCAAACTTGATAAGTCATTACCCTTCTTCCACTGAAGCCCATATGTTTGGCTACATATCAATGCGTGGAGTATCGGGGCTGTCACCCGGAGTCTCGGCAAGACCCCAGTTGATGGTTTCGGCCGCTAAATCGCGGGATCCAACGTCAAGCTTCCGCCGGCCGACCCGCTGGCGACGCTTGTAGGAGTTATCGGACGGCGGAAGGAACGGAGCCGGAGGCGATATTTCATCATTCGAGTATATAAATGATGGTTTTCTGAGCTCTTATTCTCGTATTTCATTCACGAGACAAAATAGAACATCATCAGCAGTCTCAACAGTCTCAACAGTCTCTTCAAAAAAGCCTCTTTTCAGACTCACCCCAATCATTCCATCTTACCAACATTCCTAACCCTTCATACATACAATGGCGTCCCTCCCAAAGACTTTCAAGGCCTGGGTCGTCGAGTCCAAGGACGCCCCCCTGAAGCTCGTCGAGCGCGAGCTCAAGCTCCCTCCCCCCGGCGAGGTGCTCATCAAGACGATTGCGTGCGGCGTCTGCTACACCGACGTGGCCATGCAGCGCGGCGAGCTCGGCGACGTCTGGCCCCGGATCCCCGGTCATGAAACCGTCGGCGACATTGTAGCCATGGGCCAGTGCGTCAAATATTTTGAGATTGGCGATCGAGTTGGCGGAGCTTGGCATGGAGGCATGTTTACCATTCCTTTATATACACATGACTTTGACAGTAGTTGACGTTTACTATGAAAAAGGGCACGACAATATTTGCCGAGCTTGCCGCCGTGGGCAGTTTCAAGTCTGCGAGAATGCAGAGTACAACGGCGGCACCCGCGACGGAGGCTACGCAGAGTACACGACCCTCCGAGTCGAGGCCGCCGTCCGCCTCCCCAAGGACATGGACCCCTCTGCCGTCGCCCCGCTCCTCTGCGCCGGAATAACCGTCTTCAACGGCATCCGCAAGACGCACATCGAGCAGGGAAACCTCGTCGTCGTCCAGGGTCTCGGCGGCCTGGGCCACATGGCCGTCCAGTACGCCCACAAGATGGGCTACCGCGTCGCCGTCCTCAGCACGAGCGACTCCAAGAAGGATTTCGCCATGAGCCTCGGCGCCCACTACTTCATCAACACTAGCGTCGAGGATCCCGTGAAAAAGCTCAAGGAGCTGGACGGCGCGGCGCTCGTCGTGGCTACTGCCCCGAGCGCCAGGTCCGTCACCCCTTTAACCGCGGGATTGTCCGAGGAAGGGAGGATTTTGCTTCTGGCTCCCGCGGGTCCGATCGAGTTTAATACTATTGACCTAATCATGGGGCTGAGGGCCGCGCAGGGTTGGTTGACTGGCAATGCGCTCGACGCAGAGGAGACGGTCGAGTTTAGCAAGCTTTTTGGCGTCAACTGCATGATTGAAAAGTTTCCTTTTTCGCAGGCGCCCGAGGCGATTGAGCACATGAAAGCTGGCCATGTGCGCTTCCGTGGTGTTTTGACATTTGACTAAGTACAGACGAGACAGTTTCTTTTGTATTACAGATAAACAAGAGAGAAAAAGACTTTGAAATATATATGCAATTCACTGTCAACTTGCTAAGTGTGATGTCATTTTGGTTGCTTAATTTCTGTTACGCCTTCTATAGACAGCTGGATTGTCCAATCTTGAGAGAGGTCTGTTGATAATCAAGCTATATCAAAATCATACTTGAATAAAAGTACATCAAAATGAAACTTGCAATACTGGAAATAAGTACATAATTCAAGTGCAAAAGGCACACTCTTTATCAAAGTACCCTTTTATTCCAAAACCGCCTAGAATCGCAACCCCCCTCCCCCCGTCACCAAAACCCTCACAAATATCCCACAACTTCTCAAGAGCCACAAACCTCCTCAAAAGTCCCAAACATGTTAGAAACCCGTCTTATTGAAAACACCAACCCTCTTGAAAAACCCATCCATCATCCCCGCCATGACCCCCTCATTACCCTCAACAGCAAAATGCCCCGCCTCAAGCCACCCAACCTCCAACCTCCCCCCCTCCACATCCCTCCTAAAAGCCTCCGCACCCGCCGGAACGAAAATCTCGTCCCTCTGCCCCCAAGCCGCCAGAACCGGAACCCCCGACTCCCTCAAATACCGCTGCCACTCCGGATACGCCTCGACATTAGTCCTATAATCGTAAAACAGATCCAGCTGCACCTCGTCCATCCCTTCCCTCTTGAGAAGCGCGTCGTCGAGGTAGTGACCCTCCGGCTGGATCTTGTCCGGGTGCGGCGAGCCGTTCGTGTACTGCCACTTTATGGCGTCGAATCCCAACGCGCTGCGCAGCGCCTCGCGGTCAGACTGCGATCCGGACTCCCAGTACTTTTTCAGCGGAGCCCAGAATTCCTCTCCTAGACCTTCCACGTACGCATTGCCGTTTTGTGTAACAATGGCAGCGATTTTATCCGGGTTGTTGAGCGCAAGACGGAAGCCCGTCGGAGCACCGTAGTCAAAGACGTACATTGCGAACCGGTTCAAACCCAGCGCCGAAACGAAGCCTTCTACCGTATTGGCCAGGTTGTCAAAGGTGAAATCGTAGCCGGCGGCCGGCGTCGTGAATCCGAAGCCCGGCAGGTCCGGCGCGAGCACGCGGTATCCCATGACGGCCAGCAGCGGCATGAGGTTGCGGAACTGGTGCGACGACGACGGGAAGCCGTGGAGAAGGAGCACCGTTGGCGCCGTTACTTCTAGCGGTCCTGCTTCGCGGTAGAAGACGTTGGTCCCGTTGACCTCGAGATAGGATATGTTTGTCGTCATCTTGTTCACTATTTGCTGCTATGGTAGGTGTGTTGGATCTGCAAAGTCCTTGATGCTTTTGTTCTCAAAGCCAATCCTCTATTAGGGAGACCTCTCGTGTCTTTTAATACTTGCTTCATACTTGCATTTACGCATCACGCCCTTTTATTGACATCTGGCAATGTCATCACGATTACCAACCTGTGTAGTAATTACACAGGCCATTTCATAGGCTTTCGCACCAACAAGTAAACGCGCGGAGCTTCGGAGCTCTCACGGCGGAGATACCTCGACAGATCATTCGAAATCACTTGCCCAGTTTGGTCAAAACTAGCGAAGCACGAGCTTGATCCCCACCACCAACGTTCTTATAAGTATTACGGAGTAAAATCATCAAGATTGCGCCTTTGTGCCTTGGCGCTTATTGCGTCCAAATTCGAAAAGAATAAGGTAATAAGTGGTATCATATCTAAACATTAAGCAGTTAAGCTACAGCACCATCTTTCTCCACTGAACCCTATTAGTCTATTGTCCATAACTTGTTCGTCAGATCCATATACCCTGGCGAGGAACAACAGCACCTTGGGCTGTAAGCACTAAGTCCCTACTTTATGCCATATTCTCGTAACGTAATTTTAACTCTGGTAAACGCATAAAGATGCCTGGGTAAGGATAAGATTGTTTCAAACTTGCAGTAATCACCATCAGCTGAAACCAAACAGTGTTCATCAGGTTATGTAAATGAACCTCGGGCTCCTGTCGCCGAGAGCGTCAATCTCTGCATCCGTCATGCCCTCTATCTTGTAATCTTCCTTGCCTGCAAGACGGCGTTTATTCACACGGCGATAGTAGACAGTCATGCCGGAATATATGGCAATGCTGAACCATAAAAAGGCGATTGAGACCGAGTATCCCGTCACGTACTTGGGGCCATCAGATTTTGGGAACAGCTGAAGGGTTCATGTCAGAAACGCTTCAATTAGATAGGATGCCTGTACTTACAAATGGGGCAGATATGCCAGAAAGGTTGCAGAGTGTGACCTGTATCGCTCCTGAAGTAGCCCTCTTTCCGTACCGAGGGCTGTTGGAGGGGAGCCAAGCCACCGGAATACCAACTGCGACAAACAGCCCACAGGAGATGACGTACATGGAAAAGTAGTTTATTCCAGCACAAAAATCGAAAAGGGAGATGCCGTAGCCAATGATGCAAATGAAGCCAAAGAGGATTTGGTACAGACCGCGGACCTGGTGTCGATCGGATAGTCTTGCTACAACGAGATAGATAATGGCGCCGAGAATGTAGCAAGGAACTGTCAGTGCCTGAGCTTGTGCGGGGGTCCAGTGACCGAGGCCTGCAAAGCAGAGATTAGTTACATGTTTCTTTCGTTGGCGTTGAAAGTATCTTACCAGCGATGATGGAAGGCAAGAAGATGGAGTAGCTGTAGAGCATGGAAGTGACGCCAAATTGGGCGAAAGCAAACAGCCAGACCTTCCAGTCCTTGACGGCGAGAATAGCATCCTTTCGGTGAAACTCATCGTGGAACCCAGTCTGGCGCTGAAGGCGAGCCAGGAGAAGCTGTTTTTCACCATCGTCGAGATACCAAGCTGTACTAGGTTCATTGGCAAGGAGGAACCAGAGGGCAACCCCCCACATGACTGTGGGAATGCCCTCAATGATGAAGATCCACCTCCACCCAGATTGCCCAGCAATGCCATCCATGAACCCAATGCCATAAGCCAAGAGCCCTCCGCAGGCACCAGCGAATGCCGTACTGGCAAAGAGATAGCCGATACGAAGAGCAAGCTCCGTCTTAGTGTAGAACGTGGTCAGATAGACTGCGAGACCGGGAAACAGGCCACCCTCGAACAGGCCCAGGAGAGCGCGACAGGCCATGAGACCATAAAAGTTGTGCACCAAACCTGTCATGGTAGAAGTGATTCCCCAGCCAACGGTAATAAAGGCGATCCATCGTGACGGCGTGATCTTCTTGATGACTAAATTGCTAGGGATCTCGACAAGAACGTAGGTGACGAACAAAAAGGCGACGGCGGTCTGGTACTGGTCGCCAACGAGTCCGAGATCCTCCTCCAGTCCGAAAAGGCGTGCGTTTCCGATATTGGTGCGGTCAAGGAAGCAGAGCAGATATGTCAACATGACTGTGGGGATGATGAACTTGTCCATCTTTCTGACGAGGGCCTTTTCTTTCTCTTGGTCAATCTCAGAGCCCTCGGCCCATCTGCCCGGGGGCTGCACATTGACCTCGGTCTCTTGCTTCATGTCGGCCATTTCGATCGTAGGCTGATCACTGACAGTTAGCTGCGAGTCTAGGCTCGTGAGAGAATTCCTGGGCTAAAATGTGTTGAACACTGCGATCCGGTTTGTTTCCGTATATGACGAAGGGGACAGCTGAAGCCAAGGTCTCAACACAAACAAACAAGTCAACGCAAGGCCCTTTCACCAAAAAAACACACAACAACAAGATGGAATGAAGTAAGGGAGATTAGATTTGTTTCTTTCAGGATCGAGATGAAGTAAGACGGGTTGTGAGCGGATTGGCAGGATTGGCAGGAGTGACCGACGAGATTGGTGCGTTTTCGCCACGGTCACATCTGTGGCAGGTGCACCCCACGGGGGAGTAACGATGCTTGATTCACTCGTGAAAAGGCAGTCTCGAGTTAGTTACGCGAGATAAAGACAGAGTGAACAGAAGTCGCACGTCGTGGACCTGGGAAGGTTGGGCTCAGAGCACGGCTGGTCTTTCCAATGCTTTAGATGCGAGCGCTGATGTTGGCATTTAACGGGTGACTGATGGGCCAGTCCACGTCTTCCAGACTCGGCTACGACCTGTAGACTGGGAATTCTCTCTTCTGGGATGAGAGTTTGCCCTAGTATATGTCATGTTGGTTGAAGGGTCAAAATGGTACATTGTGAGCTTCTCACCACGTGCTGATGTGAACCGGTACACGGAGCACAAGGTGATCTCACCGCATTTCACAAAAGAATAGAAAGAAAAGGGAAGGAAAGGAAAAGTCGCTTCGATAACTCTTATTTGGCACACACACATGCATCAATTCGGTATAATGATTTGGTGCACTAATCCACGGGCAATGAAGACAGTGGCGGGGTGCCTCTGGATCTAATACACCATCGGTTCCGCTCGACGCATCGTGAAACGAGAGATGCAAGTGTATCTTGCCAACGCCATTTTCATCTATAATCTAGACTGAGCCTAGTTACATATCCTTGCTGAAAGGGGTGTATGAACCTGGTGTCTGGATTGCACGCCCTGCTGCCGGTAAACCTCCAGCTCAGTCTTGTGTAGTACTTGCCTTGAAACACGCAAAGAACCTACTGCAGGCCATCAACCTTGCAAGTCCCCAGTGACCTTCCAGTACACGTTGTAGTGAAAATCATGTGCATCAGCAAAAGGCCCCAGTCCAACGGTCCTGTCACCTGACGTGGCAGAAAACCCAAGCCCCGAATCCCCCTTGCGCTCAATGCTACCCAAGTCCAAGCCCGGAGCCTCACCCAGCTCGGAATCCCCAAAGTTTCCAGCAAGTATCGTGGGCCCAAAGGCCACCGCGGCGAGACTCGGGTCGTCGTTGGCGGCGATGGTGTACAAGCGCATGGGCAACGTCAACTTGACGGCGTCTCCGGAGGACCAGGTACGTGACACGGTTGCGTAGGTACCGGGTGCGGCGGAGATGTCCAGGATTTCGTCATTCACCGATACTTGCGCATCAGATGTCCATGAAGGGATACGTAGTGCAATATCAAAATCTCCTGAACCTTGAATCTTCAACGTGACGGTGTCTGATTCGGGCATGGTGGTTGACTGCGTAATGGTGACACCCTTGTCCGTCCAAGACACCTGAGAAGGGGAATACAAGTTGACGTAGAGGGTGGAGTCATCGTGAAAGTAAATAGAGTCCATGAGCTTGGTGTTCGTCTCAAGTGAAGTGCCTTGACAGCACCAGAAGCTGTCGGAATCCGTAGAGTAAGTACCGCCCCCCAGGGCAGGTCCAACACCACGCACGCCGCCAGGGTTCAGGGAGCTGAAGTAACTAATGTGCCCATGCTCGCTGGACGGGTGCTGGATGCCAATCATGTGGTTGACCAAGGCGCGTTCGTAAAAGTCAAAGTACAACGAGTCGGTGGGGTTTACCGACCACAGCTCACGAGTCAGCTTGAGCATATTGTACGTGTTGCATGCCTCAGCAGTATCGTGATCGAGGTAACCGGCAATGGCATCCGGCTCGTGGAAGTGCTCGGCTTGACTGTTGCCTCCAATGGCATAACTGTGGTCGTGGACTGTGATATCCCATGCGTTGACCGCAATGTCTAGATACCTAGACTCTCCCGTAGCCTTGTATTCGCGAATGGCGCCGACCCATTTCGGCACCTGCGTGTTGGCGTGAAGCCCGTTTAGTCTGTCGACATTATCGGCAAGCGGATCGAACATGATGGCGTGATCGAATCTCTGAGCGGCAGTCAGCCACCTTTCGTCGCCTGTGCTATGGTAGACGTTGACCAAGATTTCGTTCATGCCGCCAAACTCTGTTTGCATCATCTCCTGCATCTGCTTGTAAGAGAGCTTGCTGGTTCTGCTATCGACCCAAGCGCTCATCTCCAACAGCACACGTTTTGAGTTTTCGTCGCCAGTGTACTTCCATACATCGAGCAAGCCGGCCATGGTCTTATGGATAGCATAATAAGGCACGTTTCCGTTCTTGAGTGTTCTGTTTTCGACGGCTTCAATCTCGGTCTCGGGGAAGCCTGACAGGTAGCCCGGGAGGAAGCCAGCAGCTTCATTGTTTGCTTGACATTTCGCGAGCTCCTCGACAAAGTACACAGCTCGGTCACGGCACTCCTCGTTCCCAAGAGCAGCATAGCAATGTGCCCAGCCAGTCAAGAAGTGACCTTGCATGTGTGATCTAAAGCGGAAGTCGGGGGCATCCCAACCGCCATGGGGGGTGGCGCCATTCGTGTCCAGGCCGTGGTTCTGGCGAAAGACGTAGAGAAGTCGCTCCGGGTCGATCCAGAGCAGGTATGAGATGGTTCGATTTTGGTTTTCCGTCCAGCGACCGTCGGTGAGACGGACCTGAGTGAGATCAAATGGCCTGGCCTTGGTGCCAATCTCATCTCGAGACGTAAGGCGGCCAGCTACCGGCAATGGAATAGCAAGCAGCAGGCCAAGTAGCAAGGCCAGGCTTCCAAGCTTGGCCTTTGCTATCAGGGCCGGACGGAATTGATTGAACATTGTGTAAATATGGCTGCGCCTATGTCAGGATGCTTCTCGACATGATAATTCGAATGGAGTGATGTTTCTTTCTCTTTATAGGCGACCACATTGTCGAGTAGATTCGGCTTATGAATGTACGTCGCATGATCAATGTCATGGCAGTTAGCCCCATGCAGCTGTATGGGATGCAAATGTGAGTGGTGCGGCTCTGAGCAAGGCATATGAATAGCGCGCTTGTGGTGCCCTCTATTAGGATGCGGAGAAGAAGCGATCGCCTTCGCGACTTTAACCAGGCCGATTTTAATAGGTACTTTGTGTTTAGGCGGCGGCATTAGGAGTTTGCCGCCACTTTTGCGGGGGATCATCAACTAGAGCAAATTTGGATATTCTTGCCGTGGTGCATTCTTGTCTTGATTGATCGAGAGCCGTACTTTGGATCACGATGAGGGTGGTAGCAAGTTGAACGTCATTGCTCGCTTGAATAGCTTAGTCTTTGAGGGATGCTGCAAAATGGCGAGATTCGTGACAACTACTTTGGGGGGAAAATAAATGTGAGCAAATTAGGAATTGAGGCTTTGTCAGGGTCTGTTGGCATTTCCAAGTTGAAAAGACATCACCGTCTACGGGGTATAGGGTAGGAATTCTGGCAAGCGGTATCTGAGCCATTGCGTCATTGTCTCGACCAGCCAGATTGCAGCTAGCAATAAGAGGGTGACAAAAGTCTATAGGTCATTTCTGTACCAAAATCAGCACGGGATCTTCATACTTATTTTCTGCAGGGTTTGGGTTGTTTGCCCGTTATCGTATCTCACCGTGAATTCCACAAGCCGCTTCTTGCCGTAAAGAGCGTGAATTCAAAGAACTCCTCCCCCTCTTCTTTCTCTTTTATCTAAAAAAATGGCCAACAGAGTCAAAGTTGGACACTTTCAGACACTGGAATATGAATCACCCACAAGCCCGGTGACGATCCACGATGACATCCACGGCTCCCACACCATCACGGAGCCGGTCCTGATAGACCTCCTCCAGAGCTCCGCGCTACGCCGCCTGACGGGCGTATACCAAGCCGGCATCAGCGGCTACCTGAAGCTCACGCCCGGCATCACTCGCTTCGAGCACTCGGTCGGTGCCTTCCTGCTCGTGCGCAAGGCGGGCGGGCTCCTGGACGAGCAGGTCGCGGGCCTGCTGCACGACGTGAGCCACACGGTCCTGAGCCACGTCATGGACTGGGCCCTCTCCAAGCCGGGCGAGAGCTTCCACGAGGTGCACAAGGACCGGTACCTGGCGACGACCGAGATCCCCGGCATCCTGACCAGGCACGGGTTCGGGGACCTGAGGCCGCTGGACGAGGAGCTGTACGGGCTCGTCGAGAGGCCGGCGCCGCACCTGTGCGCCGATCGGCTCGATTACGGCGTGCGGGACTCCGCGGCGTTTGGCGGGATAAGCCTCGAGGACGCGCACCGAATCCTCGCCAACGTTTGCGCGCACCCTGGCCCGACGTCGCCGGACCGGATGCTCGTATCGTCCGACGCTGACTCGGCTCTGGTGCTTTCGCGGGGATACCTCGCCGCGGACCGCGACGTGTGGTCCAACCCTGCGCACATTGAAATGTCCAAATGCATCGGGACGCTCATCGGTGACGCCGTGCGCGACGGGAGGATCGAGGAAAGCTACCTCTGGGCCGTCTCCGACGACGAGTTCTGGGATGCGCTCTACCGGGTCGTGCCCGACGAGGGACGCAAGGACATGGACCGCATCAAGGTCCAGCCGCTGTCCAGGAGGGACAACATGAGCATACCGGCGACTGCAAAGGTCCGCGTGCTGGACCCGGATATCCTGTCAGCATCAGATGACACGGTTCGGCCTCTCAGCTCCGTGAGCGCCACGTGGGCCGAGGAGAAGGAGGCGTACATCCGGTCCAAGGACGCACTGCGCGTATCCAAGACGAATGGAGAGACATGATGCTCCGGCTTAGCTTCAAGCCAGGGAAAAGTTTAGATTTGCAGCCATTACATGCATAGAGCAACATGCACCATAGATGGAGATCACGGTTGTACATAACTACATACAGCCTGAATTTACACAATTCTCGAAACCAAAACATGGCATTCTTGTCTAATTTCAACTGGTCATTGAAAGCGATGAGCTAACCTGCTGCAGTACGTCGCCTGCACACAGATGGGGACCCGGACGTAGAAGGGGGCAAGGTCGCTCAACCCCAGGCCCTTTACCATGATGTTGAAGGCGGCTCCCTAGTCGATCATGGTGTTAGCGCTGTTGGTGCACCGCATCATCTTTTCCTTGTAACACCGTGGTGTTGTACAAAGTCTTTGTCTTCCCAACCGCGGCTTGTTGCCGACGCCACCCATTCTGGACGGGTTTACGGAAATAAGTAGCCAGTACAAATTGTATCGAGTATTCTTTTTTTCTTTTGAGCAAAATGCTATCAGGCAATAAATCTGCTCCTCCTTCGCCCGACCAATTGCTTGTCGGGCAGGGTTGCATTATCTACCGTGCACCTTGATGGTTCAGGAGACGCATGTACCTTGATGGTCGCCAGGTGGCCCCCTCTGACCCTCACCCTCATCCAACGAGAAGTCAAGCACTTGCTGCACCACCTGTGATGAAAGAAAAAATCCCTTCATCTCCCTCTCATATCGTCACAGAAGCGGGCTCATCCACCCTCTAAAAGTGAGACAACGCTGGCCATGAATGGTGCAATGGTGGAGGTTATCGCGCTTGCTGTGCGAGCGGGGTGCTTGGTTGCTGCTGGCTGAAAAGTATAAGAAGACACCATGCCCGCGACCTTTCTTCATGAAAGCGAGATGTGGTGAAATCATCACCTCTCTGTTGAGAGCCTTTTCCCCCAGTTTGCATTTTTGCATGACCCAAGTGCTCCGAGTGGCGCCCCTGGCTTCCAAGTGGAAGCCGTTTTCACCATCTTTTCTCCTTCTCGAGTGGTAACTTTTGATCTCTCGAAGGATTATTTGCCTCTTCATATGGACCTGAAGTCCCCGACCGGTCGGACTTGGAGTGAAAGTTCATATGTGATGAGTGCAAGTACATAATGTGATCCAAGCCTAGGTCAAAGTTGACTTCTTCGCTTCTTCACATCAGAAACAACCACTCCCCCTCTCTGCCAACTCCATGCAAACATGAGGAGAGCCTTTGTGAGCTCTCGGTACCACCAACCTTCTTTCTGCCTTGGTGCCTTGGCCGGTACGTATTTCTCGTCTCCTTTCGTCCGTCACTTCCTTGTCAGGCTACCGTCTAAGCGGGCCCGATCATCTCAAGCTTGAGGCATTTATACGACCGGAAAGTGAGTTTTTTTCCCTTTTCTCTCCTATCGTGTCGAGATGAAAAGTCTTCTTCATGAGGATTATTCACTGCAGTGTCGTACCGAGGCGCTGTTGAGGCCATCCGTATCGGTTTATGGTCATCGTTGACCATGGGCGCCATACCTCGGCGTCCTTTGAACCTCGGTGACGAAGAATGTTGGCCCGAGATGTGACATGACTGCCACTCTACGTTATCGTGCATGTCACGCCACTGCTGTGCCTCCACATCGGCGGCCCCAGAAGTTAATGTAGCTCCATTGTCGATGTCGACCCAAGCAGGTCCCCTACCTTGGCCGGGTGGTCGGCGTACCCAGTTCGACTAGACTCCCAGCACCTTTGGCAACCACTCTTCGAATAACACGACAACTCGTTTCATTCACCGTTTTATGCATCAAAGGGTCATTCATCGATATATGATGCGATGATACGCCTCTGACTTGTCCCGGCATGTTGAAGCGGTAGGACCCTCCCCCGTCCTCCCCCCCCTTCAGCTCGCTTCACTCTTATTGAAAGACGCTATATCGTACGACCCTTTCCAACAATACATTGACGTGGCGCGGTGGAGCTAATGCAACGGCATCACCCACCGAGAACTTCCCATCCGGTGCTCATTGGTCCCCACTGCTTCATCAAACAGTCCTTCGACCACTCCATCACCCCTCACGCCCACCGTTCCCATCAATATCTCCTCAATCACATGTTTGAATAATTACGATAAGGTAAGAGGATTCATCACTTGATAGCTCTGCATGCACTTTTGCCAATAGGGGATGAGCCCCTCCAAGACCCTTTGAGCTAGTCGCACCCCTCACGGAAGCTCCAACACGCGATACCACGCACACATGAGCCATGGCAGCCAATGAGCAGCGAGCGTGTGGGCGAATGACCCCGTGTGAGGATGCTTTGCGAGGAGTTGATCTCTCCACTCGGCGTTTGAAGCTAGAATATCCTGCATGAAAAGGTCTCTTTATTGACTCTTTGCGTGAAAAGAGGGGAAAGAGGAGAAAAAGATACGTCTTGAATTGGGGTCTTTGGGTATAAAAAGGCGTCCATTTCGCAGTCTAGTAGACGGATTCTTTTCCCTTCAAGCACAACATTCGATACAGAATAACAACTGCACTACTTTTTTACCAACTTTTCTCTCAGAAAAACCCCAATACCTACACAATGGCTCCTTGGTAAGTTGCTTTCTGCTGGATAGAATTTTGGTTTGAGCTTGGCTGATTTTATGCGTCGACAGTGACTGCAGCTCTTGCAACTGCTCCGGCGCTTGCGAATCGTGCGCTTGCACCGCTTGCAACGTAAGTCTAATCTAGACGCAATTTCTTATTTTATTTTTTCACATATGCTGACATGAGTTTGTTGCAGCACTAAATTTGATCTTCAAGGAGGAAGGGAACAAATTGTGTCAAATTTGCTGCTTAGCCGCGAGTTGCATCGGAAGAAGCTCATGTACGGGACATTTACGACGATTGGAGTGTTATTTCGGCCTGGTGTAACGATGAAATTTGGGTTATAGCTAGAGCTTGGCTCGTTCTTCCTGACAATAACAACACATTGTGATCAAAGAATGGAACAAATCGTAGATATCCTTTCCCTTCCATGTTACATGATGACCTTGATGTGAACGTATACTTGGACAATTAGGGTCCTCTCCAGCCAACCTCGGCGGAACGGCCCGGGGTGGAGGGCGGCCCGTCGCTGCCGGCTAAATGCTGGTTCGATATCAATTGGAGTATTAGGGTAACCTCGGGTGTCCTGGATTCTTGGGCATTTCTTCAAGAAAGAAGTGGTAGTAACGTCGGACAACATTTGCTGTGTGCATACAACGAGTGACGATGGCGTGAGTGCGCAGCCTGTGCATTATAGATATCCGAGATGTTTTATCGAATGTATAGCCATTTCGTCATGAAAAGAAAAAGATCCGCGTCTTTGGAAGTATAATGCCCTCTCTCGCCTAGAATTCAAGGGCACCAATGTCGTCAGTTATTACAAAGCCTTGAAGCCATCTGATGAGGCTCGTGCTGATTACAGATTTCCTACCATGACTATTCCATTTATCGTCAATGCCTTTGTTTTCTTAGGAAAGATGAATGATTGAATAAGTTTAAGTATTTTTCATCATACCATGTCCTATGAACAAGATAAAAATTTGTCAAATACGCCTCGCACTTTCCAATCAGGGTGAATATATTCCACTACCCCGCCATCTAAAACAACCATCTAAACACGTCATCCACCAGCACAGATTGACCAAATCTCCAAAAACGTTGAAAAAAATCAAAATCTTGTTGATTTTGCCGAGCGACGGCTAGTTTACTAGTTTACCCCTTTACCCCCTTTTCGCGGAGCATGTCAAGAATGGTGTCGCTCCCGAGGGAATGGGCCACGCTCCAGGGCGTCGGCACCGTCTGATCCACGCCATGGACGTTGGCACCGTGATCTATGAGCAGTCGACAGATTTCATCTCGCCTAAAGCGCATCGTCATGCTCTGATATATCGCAACGTTGAGAACGGGGCACCCGTCCTGGTCCCGCTGATCGGGGTCCGCGCCACGGTAAAGAAGCATCTCGACGGCCTCGCGGAAGTTGGACTTGACGGCCATGATCAGCGTCGTCTCCCCGGTGCGATCGGGCATGTGCATCTCGGCGCCGCGGTTCAGGAGCATCTCGACAATGAAGGGGCACTTGTAATTTGCGATGGCGTAGGTGAGCGGCGTGTCTCCCAAGCCGTCCCTGAGGTTCGGGTCTGCCCCGTTCTCGAGGAGGAGTTCGACGGCGTCAGAATGATTCCTTCTCACTGCTAGCCTGAGGGGTGTTTGCGGGATGCTGCCCACGTGGTTGGGATCGGCGCCTTGGTCGAGGAATAGCTGAATTATTTCCAGGCAGCCAAAGTGTCGTACGGCGGCATGGTAGACGCTGAATATCTCAGTGTCTGTGAAAAGCTTCGTGTCGTGGGAGACGCCGGCCTTCATGAGGAGCTCAACCACCTCGACGGAACTAATTTTGATGGCGTTTAAAATTGGCGGATTCCAACCGTCGTCGTGCGGCGCGCATCCATTCTCCAGGAGCAAAGACACCATGTCGACGAGGCCCACGCAGGCTGCGAACGCGATGGGCCTCATGGCCTTGGGCCACACGCCAGCAACCCTCACGATATCTATACTGTCCAGCCCGTCGATATCATAACCATTCGCGATGAACATATTGACCAGCTCGATGTTGCCGCTTTCTATGGCCATGAAGAACATGGGGAAGAACTGCTGTCCCGGTTGCTCGGGCCCGAATGGGCGGTGCAAGTCGGCCCCCTTTTCGAGGAGGAACTTGAAAGCATCCGTCTGGCCTTCTGCTGCCGCGGCACGCAACGCCATCTGGCCGAATGCATTTCCATTCCCATCCAGCCGTTCAATACGACCGCCCCCCCCGGTGCAGCAGCTCGGCCATGACGTCGACATGTCCACCGCCGGCAGCATAGCTCAAGGGGGTATTGCCTATATAATCTGTGCGCCTCAGATCGGCCCCGTTGTCCAGGAGCATCTTTACCATTCCCAAATGGCCTCGTTCTGCCGCCAAGCCCAGCGGCAATTTGCAATACTCGAGTTCCATCGAGGCGTCGCAGCCAACGTCGTCTATCTTCGCCCCGGCTTGGATGAGGCGCTTCGCCATCGCGACCGAGCCTTTCCCGGCCGCCATCCACAGGGGGAACAAGTGTCCATCTAGCCGATCGTCCAGAACATCCCAGTCCTGGTTGACGTCGCACTTTGCGTTGATGGCGTGTTCGAGCGTTTCCCCTTGATCATTCTCAATGGCGAAGCGCAACGCCGCGCTCTTGGGGCTCCGCGCGTCAAGGGCGTAGAGGCTCGGGTTCAGGGCGCGATAGAACACGCGGCTCACGCGGGTCAGGCTGCCGATGCTCTTGATTTCGCCCAGTTCATCTGCGATGAGCATGAGCAGTTCGGTTGGGAAATCTCGGAGTCCCATTTTGTCCGCAAGAGAAGACAGCTTTCAAGATGAAGCAAGGCTTTGATTTTGTCCGTAAGAGAAGTTTGATTGAAGGGTAAGCAAGGCTTTAATTTTGATATTGTTATCAAAAGAAGAGGTTGAAGATGAAGCAAGTCTTGTAAGTGCAGAAATGTTAAACCTCGCAACCTGGCAGAACACGTCTACTTATACAACTACTCCTTCCAGCGCAGCATGCCTCTTCCCAAATTTCCCTATTCCTTGTTCACAGTTCACCATGGCAATTCGTTATATATCAGCAGCAATGAGCTACTCCGTTCAATGAATGCAATGAATCAAACACAGAACCCCTTTCAGCCAGACTCTTTTTAACCGTCCGCAGCTGTTTAACAGTTTTCGAAAAGTATTTGATTCATGCTGTGTCTACCGCAAAGTAAATGTTAGTATTTGTGCAGCGGGAGTGATGTAGTCACTGTGTGAGGAAACCGTTGTCTTGGGTTGAAGCAAGGAGCCATAGACTCACTATGCTACCGTTAATGTTAAATGTTTGGGAGACGCAAGGAACATAATGAATGACAGGACGCACATCATACCGTGAATCAAAAATCTGTCGAATCGTACTGCCGTTATCGCCCATTTACTTTAGATCTGCCGGTATAGGCGACAAGCCGCCTCAGGACCAACAAAAGAATCCCATACGCGACCCCTTTTTCTTGGCAGCGTGTCTATATCGGGGTTTCTTTGTCTGACATCCTTCCCGTCGCCCAAAAAGGGCAAAAAAATATAATTAAATCTTCTAGCACCGTCAAACAATATGAAAATTCTTAATATTGTTCTCCGATAGTCCATCTCCCGAGTAGAGCACACGGAAAACTATAAAAGAACGGTGTTTTCCTCAACAAAAAGTCTTTGGATTTCCGTTATTTGATGTAATTTGTGACCTTTAGAACCATCTCGTTCTTCCCCTCACTATAATCAGAAACAAAACTATGAAGTGTCAAACGGCATACCTCGCCTTGAGCCTCCTCGGGGGCCTGGCTTATGCAGCCTCGGTAGGCAGCACCGACGATGCATCAATCGAAAACCGCGAAGATAGCGGCTGCATCGTATAGTTAGTCAACCTGCTCACCTACTCAAATATCAAACGAAGCTAATTGTAAATCACAGCCAGGGCGGTAGCAAAGGCGACTGCTGCCTCGGAACTCTATGCACCTGCCAAGACAGTAAGGTTGACGAAAAACCCCTGACGATCTTCGCTAATATGTGACTAGATGGATACTATCTCTACAATTGGGATAATAATAAGGACGGATGCAGTCCGCCTTGGGGTTTCCTCGGAAAGGAGCTAAACAAAATTCCCGGTTACTGTTGTTGATCCAGGGGCTGGCGTGAGGCACAGCTCAGGTATCATGCGGGGACGGCATGAATATGTAACCCAATGATGCATTTCTGCATCTCTGGGTACTTGCTTCATTATGTGATACACGTCATGCTCTAATGTTTAGTCGTGGTGCAATTCTTTTGGATTATTTTTATTTATTTCTAGTTTAGACTAGAATGCCATTTATCATGTCTTGTCTAAATCTACAGCTTCACGATAACCTTGTGCGTGGCGTTCTTGTCCTTCTCATCGTCAAAGATGTTGATATCCCACTTGGGGTCATCTACATATGAATTAGCAAATTGACTTCAAATCACAGAAACCGCAACTTACAAAGCGTGGGCACGTTGAAGCGGTAAGGCTTCTCGCCCAGCTTGGCCAGCTTGGCGACGGCCTCTTCGGTAATCTCGGCCTCCTGGAAGTTGGCGTGGATACGGCTGGGAGTGACGCTCTTGGGGATGACACTGTGGCCGCCGTGCTGGCTCCAGGCGAGGATGAGCTGAGCGGGGGTGATCTTGAGGCTGTCGGCGATCGCCTTGACCTCGTCGTTGTTGATGAGCAGAGGAATGCCGACGTTGTTGTTGCCAAAGGCAGAGTAGGCAGTGATGTGAATGTTCTTCTCGGCGCAGTACTTGACGAGCTCGGGCTGGGGCAGGCGGGGGTGGCGCTCGACCTGGTTGACGGCGGGGGTGACACCAGTCTCCTTAATGAGGACGTCGATCTGTGCTTGAGTCAGCAGCGGTGGATGTGTAATGTAGACATGCAACGTACCATGGCGGGAGTGCAGTTGGAGACACCAACGGTGCGGACCTTGGACTTGGGCAGCTTGAGTAGGGCTGTCGCAATCGTTAGCGATATTCTGTATTCTCCGTCGAGTTCACAATCGTAGCTCACCCTTCCATGTGGAGACCACGTCAACGCCCTCGTCAAAGGCAACCTCGTTAGGCTTGTTGGGATCCCTGGGGAACAGCTCGTTGCCATTGGGGAAGGCAACGGGCCAGTGCATGAGGTAGAGCTGGAACCCATCGGTCAGCATGCCAATCTTTGCATTCGCGTGCACATGATGCACAAACTCACGTCGAGGTATTCGAGGCCGAGCTCAGCCAGGGTGTCATCCAGAGCCTCCTCGACGTGCTCGGGGCGGTGCTTGTTGTTCCAGAGCTTGGAGGTGATGAAGATGTCCTCGCGCTTGAGGCCGGGGATCTCGGCGAAAGCCTTCTTCAAACCCTGGGCGACCTCCTTCTGGTTCTGGTAGACCTTGGCGAGATCGAGATGCTTGTAGCCGGCCTTGAGGGCCTCGTAGATGCCGACCTCGACCTCACCGGGAGCGGATTGCCATGTCTGCGCGGATTGTTAGCTTTGGCGTCGAGTTACCGTAGCAGCAATGTGTGGTAGAGCCTTACTCCGTAGCCCAGAGTAGGGATCTTGTATCCACTGGATAGAGTAGCAGTCCTGCCGAGCGACATGTTGACGGTTTTTTTTTGGCTGGTGAAATTTGCAAATAATGAGGGGTATCAAGGAGGATGTTGTCTTGCGAAAGAGAGGCCACGGTCGGGTTTAAATGGAAGGAGCGAAGCGAGCTTTATGGCGGCAGCTGCGGGAGGGGTTTAGTGGGTAGGCCGTGGGTGTTAAAGCAACCCATCTTTTCCTTTCACTTCTCGTAGCTTCTTTTCCACTCTCATCATCAAGCGCATTCAATGGCGAGATGCCAAGCTAGCAACGAGACTGCCCCGCGCAACGATCAAACTTCAAGCCAAAAGCGCGACGCTAATAGCTGGCATGAGGGGCAACACCCTCATTCGCTGGCCCTCTTTTATGACGAGCTGGGCGGGCCATTCCCACCTGGTCCAAGGCGGGGCATCTCGTCCGCTTCACGATCTTGTGCTTTGCCCGCCTCGGCGTGACATCGAAAGGCTCGCATGGGTCCT
Organism: Trichothecium sympodiale; assembly: GCA_003012115.1. NCBI lineage: Eukaryota > Fungi > Ascomycota > Sordariomycetes > Hypocreales > Trichothecium > Trichothecium sympodiale. Next base: position 114,508 of record PXOB01000025.1, on the reverse strand, counting down.
TCATTCCGAGAGCGGCCCGCAAGGACCGCTATTGATACCGCTTCATGGAACCGGTAGTGCCGATGGTGGGTAGATGGGGAAACCAGGTGTGCAGATGATGGAATCTAAACACCATGATAAAGTCAGGTATGTCCGATTGGTGGAGTTTTCCTCGATAATGGCCGGGCTCGACTGGATATATGAATAAGCTATTATCAATAACCGGCAGCGGGAAGAATTTTACTATTATTATCGCAGCCCTCATCAACCTACCTCCCGAAAAATGAGTATTCAACACAATATGCCTGGGCACACACACGAGCTGAGAGACAAGCATTAGTCGCAGAGCCGGTCGGGAGATTGATAAATCCACCTTCAATTACGCTGAATGGTGGTCTGTCGGACAGAGAAACTCAGCCTAGCTGAGCTTATTCAAAATCCTGGATGCGAGCAAGTTTCTCTTGGATTAGAAAGGCAGAAAGCTTACGCGACTTTATGAATGGCAGCGTCTCGCCCGGAAAGAAGAACCCGGACTCCATACAAGCAATTGTTATATTGATGGTGTCTCAAGTTTTGAGAATCGTAGCGAATCAACAGTCTATCTGGAGAGGGATGATTGGATGCACTGGGTAGGTCAGCTGCAGATGCAAATAGAGGACTAGGCCGTGCAGTAACATGCATGCTAGGCCGCATTTCAGCTCTCATGTGGCAGTGCACCCTTGACACCTCATTCTGCATGCCATCTGGCTGACTGGAAATTTTCAGCTTTGCACTTTTTCTTTTCCTCCTTCTATGTTCAAAAGTAGGGACTTTGAGCGCTATTTAGGAGAACCTTCCCCATCGCGAACAAGGCCGAAGCTCGCTGTGTCTGCTATGGAAGCGTCCGCAGATCTAATATAGGCTCGTGCAACAATCGACTCTTGAGACGCTGGCGCTCTGACCTCCATTAAGGCTAACCAATCATCACCGCGACAAACAATCCGGTTAAACCGGATCACCTTGCACGACCGAATCGGCCAAGACTATTGAACCAACTTCCGAGCTCAGCAGATTCGTCTTTGGCAGTATCAAGGAGCTAAGATGGCGACAAATTCCGAAGCCAAGAAGAGGCTGCTACCCCGGGAAGCTTACACCGTGGGCTGGATATGTGCCCTCCACATCGAGATGGCAGCGGCAGTAGCCATGCTGGATGAACAACATCAAAACTTGCCCAATGTTCCAGGTGACAATAATTCGTATACCCTGGGTCGCATCCAGAGGCGAAATATTGTGATTGCTTGTCTTCCCTCCGATCAGTACGGCACCATAAACGCAGCTTCTGTTTCCAGGGACATGGAAAGGAGTTTTACTGGTCTTTCCATAAGGTTGATGGTTGGCATTGGGGGTGGTATTCCCACAGCAAAGAATGAAATAAGATTAGGGGACATTGTTGTGGGAACAAAGATCGTGCAATACGATCTCGGCAAAGAACTCCCCAACGACGTTTTCATGATGACAGGCCATCCAGTCAGACCACCAATGAACCTATCTACTGCTCTTTCTAAACTTCGCTCCCAGCATGAGCAAACACCTCCAGATCTTGGCGCACAGATTTCCAAGGTCATTACGAGAGACAAAAGACTGCTGCCTTCCTACGACAGGCCTAGACAGGACAGCGATCGGCTATTCCGGTCTTCATATGATCACGATGAAAGAGCAGATGACTGTGAAGATTGTGATGAATCAAAATTAGTCCCTCGTCCCAGCAAAACAAATAACATTCCCAGAATCTTTTATGGCTGCATGGCATCGGGAAATAGGGTCATAAAGAATGCCAAGATTAGAGACTTGATCTCACAACAAACAGAGGCGATTTGTTTCGAGATGGAGGCCGCCGGCCTGATTGGACACTTCCCTTGTCTAGTAATTCGCGGGATATGCGACTATTCGGACTCCCACAAGGCAAAACAATGGCAGAGATACGCTTCTGCTGTTGCTGCTGCTTTCGCTGCAGAGTTTCTCTACTCCATCGACATGGATATTTGTGGAGAATTTACACATATCCCAGCTCCTAGTGTTTACCCATGCCCCCAACTCTCGCAGCAGGATCCTAATATCTTCAAAGATAATGACCCCAAAAGTTTGAAAAGGGAAGAATTACTAAAGTATTTGCGGTTCGACCAAATCTTTGACCGCTATCTCACCATACGAGCTGCTTCTGTAGGCACATGCAGCTGGCTTCTGCACCATGAATCCTATAAAGCTTGGCTATCACTCAACTTGCTCTCGGAGCATCACGGGTTTTTATGGATTAATGGGGATGCCGGGACAGGAAAATCGACCATGATCAAGTTCTTGTATTTCAGAGCCCTCGAGAACCCAGATGAGTTCGGGACAAGCATCTCATTCTTCTTTAATGCTCGAGGCGTTGAGCTAGAAAAATCCATTTCTGGCATGTATCGCTCCTTGCTTTTCCAGCTCTTCACAAAGTTCGAGGATTTGATTGAAAAGGTCCCACAGATCGAATCTATCTTGCTAAAGCCAGGCTCAAGCAAATCATGGGAGACAGAACGACTCAACCGGATTTTCGGAGAAGCCATATCAAAGCTAGGAGATTGTCAAGTTACGTGCTTCATCGACGCCCTTGACGAATGCGACGAGGACGCGGTTAGATCCATGATTGCCGATTTTGAGGAGCTTGGCCATCGCTCAGTCAATTTCGGCGTTCGCTTCTTGGCTTGTTTCTCCAGTCGTCCCTACCCAAGAGTGTCGCTAAGATTTGGGCTCAAGATTCATCTACAAGAGGAAAATGAACACGCTCGGGACGTTGAGAAATACGTCAGAGACCATCTCAAGACAGAAGATCCAGATCTAGGCCTCGCCATAGTTAAAAAAGCGTCCGGAATCTTTCTCTGGGCTGTATTGGTCGTCGATATCGTGAACAGGGAATTCGACAAGGGTTCCCCTCCACACGTTATTGAGAAGCACGTTCAGACTATACCACATGGACTACGAAGTCTGCTCAAGGACATTCTGCTCCGGGACAATGAGAGCAAGGACCGACTACTTCACTGCTTGCAGGTAATTCTCTTTGCAAACCGCCCACTTAGTCCCTCTGAGTTTTACTTGGCCATGCAGTCAGCTGAGTTGGTTAACACAGACGAAATGGGCTGGCCAACAGAGAGGTTCACTGAGAATCACAACAAGAGCTACATCTCACCGTTCCTTACCAACGCTTCAAAAGGGTTCGCCAGGATCACACCCCCCGTCATAGGCACAGTACAATTCATTCACGAGTCAATTCCAGATTTTCTTTTGAAAGAGGGGGGGATTTATGAGATCTGGCCAGAATTTGAGACGGTCAATTTTGCCGCTAAATCCCATGATACACTCAAACGGTGTTGTTACAACTACGTCATGTGTTGGAAGCCCAAGCTGGAGACTTTTCTGTCGACGGACTGCGCGACTTGGAGCGGGCTATCGTCCGCTAAGGCACCATCATTGCAGGAAAGCCCACTGCGCACGGATTCAACATGGTCCTCCTATGGTCCGTTCCTCAAATATGCTGTTCGCCATATGCTAGAACACGCCGATAAAGCTAGCCTTGCTATTTCACAGCGAGATTTCATTGACCTCGACGAATTTCCAATCAAGCAATGGCCCCAACTCTTTGCTCTTTTGTCCGAGTCGTATCCAACGACGAGCACAGAGGGGGACTTTATGAGGCAGGGGTCTCTCAGCGTACACTATTTCTTTACCCTATTCGGGTATACTTCGCTCATAGAAGGCCTTCCACGGCAGCCACTCACCAAATCTGGGGGAGGGCAGTACAAGTATCCTCTATTCAGAGCCTTGTATGACGATGACTACCTCACGGTTAAAGCACTTCTAAGGACGCCCCAAAGCTCGTCCTCTGAAAACGACGTTGCAGCCCAACTAGATTACGGTGCTGCATTCGAAAGAAGCTGGTCTCCAGACCTGTCGCTCCTACAGTGGGCACTTGATGCAGGACATGTCGCCTTGGTCCAGTTGTTACTCGAGACTGGCGATATCAAGCACTCCGATCTCGAAAACACAGGGTATCCTTGGCTACCGCAGTTAGTCCATGGGATCAGGACGGCAAATGCTGAGGATGTGTTGGCCATCCTCAAGTCTGCGCAACTTAGTGTCGACGAACTGAATCGTCATCCTCCCTCTGGCCAAACACTCCTACACTTTGGAGCTAAAACTGGCAACCTGATAATCCTCGAAGCCCTTCTATCCGCTGGGTGCTCCACTTTCAATGCAAAGGATAGCCTTGGGAGAACAGTTCTTTGGAGCGCATGCGAAAAGGGAGATGACGCCATGGTAGAAGCAATATTAAGCTCCGACAATAAGAGACTGGGGGTCAATACTCTTGACAACTACTCAAACTCGGCGTTGAGTATAGCAGTAGTAAGGGGATATACTAAAATCGTGGAGAAGCTTTTGAGCCTCCCGGATGTTGATACCGAAGTTAAGGCTTTTGGAGTCGACTCATTACTCATCACCACGATCAAGTTTAGACGCATAGAAGTTATGAGAGTCTTGCTTGGTCATCGAAACACCGATGTTAATGAACGAGACAAATATGGTCGCACTCCCCTGATACTAGCGGCTTATGAAGGCTTCCCGGAGGCGGTAAAGCTTTTATGTGAGGCTGAGGGTATCGATCACAATGCCTCCGATGAAGATAATTATACAGCGTTGCATGAAGCTATTCTTTGTGGGCGCCGAGGCATCATGTGGACACTTGTCACGCGATCAGAGGTCAATGTCAATGCTTGCGACCACTTTCGCAGAACACCATTGCACCTAGCTGTCAGGCTTGGCAGCCGAGATGCAGTGTCGTGCTTGCTCTCGTCTTCAGATGTCAACCCGAACATACTTGATGTGGAGTATCATACCCCCTTCACCCTGGCTATTGAGTATCAGCAAGAATGTATGGATACCTTCAAGTGGCTCGCGTCATTTGAACATTCAGATCACAAAGCTAGATCCGAGGAAATTGGTCCACATGGCGGTTGTACACGTTGTCGAGCCGAGATAATCAACTTACTGTTGGACCATTCACTTGTTGAGCGTTCCTTCAGAACAAGTGCAGGTCGAATGGCACTAGCCTGGAACTTTGCGAGGCATATGTTTGCTAAGGGTAAGGGACGCGGGGACAACCATGCATTCGTCGTCAAGGCTCTCGATAAGATTCGGGGATTCGAGAGGAGAAGAGTGGAAAGAATAATACGGTCGATGTCTCAGGAATTCGCGGCGTCGTCTCAGGAATCCGTGCGGTCAGGATAGATGTCAGATATAAGGTGCAATAGTTAGCAGTCAGCTAGTGGATTCGTTTTTGCTGCGATATATAATCTGTACAGCAATCACGGTGATCATATCTACTTCTGTATACACCAACCTTGGTAGAGTTCTGTTCACCTGATGCTCTTCCCTAGTGTCATCCTCAGACCGCGCCTACGGAAATGATCAAAATGAGAGGACGTTTCTAGAAGCAGCTAAGGCGATTACGCGGTGATGGACTTCTATCAACAAGTGAGCCATCGTCCTTCAGCGAGATGGCTGCCGGTGTCCCATTATCAAGATCCAACCTGGCCAGGTAGCCTTTGTCATTCGGTCCATTCGCCGAGACGGGATCATCAGATAATCACTATACGAAAAAAAGCATGTTGAGTTTCGGTGTTGACCAGAGCCGGATGGATGTGTTGTGAGAAAACTCTAACAGCAAGGCCTCTAATAGTACGCACGTTTTACTCCAAATCGGACGAGAACTCAAAGCTGACGAGGGCCAAGAATTACTCCACGATGCGAGCATTGCGTATACAACCGGGGGAACAGTTTGAAGGAAAGAAAAAATCCCACACGTCTCAGTAACGGCTTACCAAGACCAGCAAAGGGTGGCGCCGCGAATTGGGCCGAAAGCGGTTGCAGAGAGAAGAGAGCCTTCGGTCTGGCCGGGGACGCGAAGAAAAACCAGGAACAAGTGCCAAAACTCAATTTCTGCTGCTGAATTTGCCTGGCGAGGTTTCTTAGCTTTGCTGTAGCTCCAGCTCAACGTTTGTCTCTACTACCATCGCTACAACAACAATAACAACAATAACCGGCTTCACGAGGAGATCCCCGTTCTGCGTCACTAGCAACGGTGAAAGAGCTGAAAATAGATGGTACGATGAAAGATGATCTGATAACAGAACCCGAGTGGAACGCCCAACCCTGCCAAAAGTCCAGGCACCAGTTACCGCTTCGCCTTCTAGCCGTGTCTGGTCTGGCGTAGGAGCTAGGACACTCGAGCTGAACCCCCATCGAGGTGCCAGACAGAATTTGGATGATTCGTTACGGCGAGAGTTAGGTGTGGATGAGCAGGTCTTTTATTGTCTGGGTGCGAACCTTTCTTTGATCTAATCAATCTCCGAGTCCGGGCGCGGCGAAGAAGAAGAAAAAATATTATACGGAGAACGAACTTTTGGGTCAACGAGTAATAGAGTTTGAGGTTGCACACCTTTTGCGTCTTTTTTTTTTCTTACTTCTTTTTCCCTTTTTTTCTTCCTCTTTTACTGTTTTCCATTCCAGTCGCATTTTCCCCTACAACTGACTTTGCAACATCGAGGCTGGATTAGAATAGATGAGCACTCGTTACAACTAACCATGGCCTCCGAGGCTACTTACACGCCGGGCAACCACGGACCCGAGACAGGAATCGACCATGAAAAGACGGCCGTGAGAAACGACGCAGCAGGCATGTCCCCGCCTCACGACGGCGACGACGGCAAGACACCAACATCAGCAGCAGCAGCCGTGGCCCACGACGTGCTCAAGTCGCCGGGCGTCCGCCGCGTCGAGGCGCTCCACGCGGTCCTCACTCTGACGGACCGCGTGTTCATCTTCGCTGGCGTGTTCCTCGTGGCCTACGCCTACGGCCTCGACGGCACGCTGCGGGGCACCTACCAGCCCTACGCGACGGGCAGCTTCAACGAGCACTCCCTCACGGCGACGTTCAACGTGATCCGGGCCGTCATCGGGGCGGCGACGCAGCCGACTGCGGGCAAGGTGGCCGACGTCTTTGGCCGCGTCGAGCTCGTGCTCGTGAGCATCTTCTTTTACGTTCTCGGCACCGTGCTCGAGGCGGCGGCGACGAACCTGCCCATGTTTGCGGCGGGCAACGCCATCTACCAGATTGGATACACCGTCGTGGTGCTGCTGGTCGAGGTCATCATTGCCGACTTTACGTCGACGAGGGCCCGTCTCTTCTTCAGCTACATCCCCGCTTTGCCTTTTATCATCAACACGTGGGCTAGCGGCAGCATCACAGAGGCCGTGCTGGGCGTCACAGACTGGCGATGGGGATACGGCATGTGGTGCGTCATCTACCCCGTGTGCACCCTCCCACTCATCGTCAGCCTGCTCGTCGTCTCGAGAAGGGCAAAGAAGGCGGGACTCCTGGCAGACTACAAGTCCTCGTTTGAGCTGCTAGGCCTGTCGAGATTCTCGGTAGAGTTGTTCTGGCTGCTCGATGTTGTTGGTGTTTTTCTCCTCGCCGCCATGTTCGCACTCATCCTCGTGCCGCTCACGCTCGCTGGCGGCCTGCAGGACGAGCTGGACACGAGCGGATGGCGTCGCGCCTCGACGATTGCTCCCATCGTCGTCGGCGTCGTTTGCATCCCCGCCTTTATCGTCTGGGAGCTCAGGGCCCCGCACCCGCTCGTCCCCTTCAAGCTGATGAAGGACCGCAGCGTCTGGGCCCCCATCATCATCGCCATCGTCTTCAACTTTGCCTGGACGATGCAAGGGGACTATCTCTACACGGTCCTCGTCGTAGCCTTTGACTTTAGCATCTCCAGCGCCACGCGCATCACCAGCGTGTACTCGTTCGTCAGCGTCATCGTGGGACCCCTGCTAGGCCTGGTGGTGTACAAGGTGCGCCGCCTCAAGCACTTCATCCTCGTCGGCACGGGGCTCTACATGCTCGCCTTTGGCCTCCTCATCCACTTCCGCGGCTCGAGCTCCTCGGCCTCGAGCTCCAAGGTCGGGGTCGTGGCCGCCCAGGTGGTTCTGGGGATCGCGGGCGGCATGTTCCCCTACCCCACGCAGGCCTCGCTGCAGGTCCAGCTCAGCCACGAGAACCTGGCCGTCATGACGGGCCTCTACCTCGCCACGTACAACGTCGGGTCCGCCCTGGGCAACGCCGTCTCGGGCGCCATCTGGACCCAGACGCTGCCCAGGTACCTCCGAGACGCGCTGCCGGGGTACGACGACGTGGTGACGGGCGTGTACCAGAACCCCCTCGTCAACGCGGTGCAGTACCCCATCGGGTCAGCTGAGCGAGACGGCATCATAGTCGCGTACAGGCAGACGCAGAGGCTGCTGGCCATTACCGGCATATGCCTCTGCGTGCCCCTCATTGGGCTGGCCGCGGCGCTGCGTAACCCCAGGCTTACGGACGAGCAGTCGCTCGCCAAGGATGTCGATTCCGAGTCGGAGCCTGACCGATCGCGCAGCGAGCCAGGTGGCGTGAGCCAAACTGTATGAGGGGGGTGTCGTTTGTGTCACTCGACGATACGAAAAGGTTCGCAAGGGTGGGTTTGTATATTGGTGTATGAAATGGATGGTTGGATGAGGCCATGAGGTGTGAATGTCTATAATGGATGTTGGATGATATAAGGGCAGTCCTCCGATACGCATGCAGGCGTGTTTTAATCTAAATATGATTTTTATTTTGGTATACCTCTTTTTTTGACTCTTCTTTTGGCTATTTGTCGCGAGTGATGGAAACCTTTCAGCAGCTAAGGGGGGGGTTGTAGGCAAGCTGCACTTTTTTAGCAAATTCTTATGCACACCTCGCCCCAAGGTCAACCTGGGACACACCCTCATCTCCCTATACGAGCTCAATGCAGCAGCACGACAACGACCTGCTGAATACGGTTTCAGCAGTCAGCATTGGGACGAATAGGAAAAAAAGAAGAAGAAGAAGAAAAGAGAGAGAGAAAAGCCATGGCGCAAATCTCAACATTATGGCGATGAGCAATGAGTTGGGATATGTATATATCGCCCACACCTCCCCATTGCTAGCAGAGATTGGGTGATGCGCATCCCAACATTTACTCCCACGAGGTTCACCGTAATGATTCCTCTCACTGCTGCGCGCCCGTTTGTGGTGATCGTTGCTGCTGCTGCGTCTGTCGGCGTGGCTGTTGCTCAGATTGTGTCGCCGGATAGGAGATGCGGTCCTGAAGTGAACCAGATTTGCCCCGAAGGACAGTGTTGCTCGAGCGGTGGGTATGTTTTTCTTTTCTTTCTATCTTCTTCCTTTTATTTTTCTCTTTTTATCGTCTCTTCCCAAAGTATTACAAGTTAGTCACATAAAGAAGACACTGACAGTTATAGATGGTGCGGTACTGGATATCAATTCTGCAAAGCGCCGACGTGCCAGATCGACTACGGCCCAGCCTGCGACGCCAACATTCGTCCCAAGGGCGCTCCCACGGAAAACGTGCCTCGTCCCAAGATTGGGTCCGTGCCGTACGGCAAGGCCATTTACGAGTGCGTCGAGAAGGGCGTCGTCGCTTTGACGTATGACGACGGGCCGTGGAACTATACCGACAAACTCCTCGACATTCTCGCCGTAAGCTCCATTCTTCTCTCTCTCTCTCTCTATTTCGCTTGCTAATATATATAAGTCCTACAACGCAACGGCCACATTCTTCGTCGTAGGCCGCAACATGGGCAAAGGAGCCCTCAACGACCCCTCAACCCCCTGGCCCTCCCTAATCCGCCGCATGTCCACCTCGGGCCACCAGATCGCCTCCCACACCTGGTCCCACCAGAAGCTCACGCAGCTCAGCGAACGCCAGTTCCGCCGCCAGATGCACTTCAACGAGGTGGCCATCGCCGACATCCTGGGCAAGTTCCCCACCTACATGCGCCCCCCGCACAGCATGAGCGACGCCCGGACCGACGCCTGGCTGGGGGAGATGGGGTACCACGTCGTGTACTTTGACCTCAACACGCGGGGGTACGAGTACGATGATGCGGAGCTCATCAAGAAGAGCATGGGTATTTGGGATGAGAGGATGGGGGTTGTTAGTCCCGGGCAGGGGGACAGCGTGCTGGGGATTGAGCATGATCCGCTGTATCATTCTGTTGTTACGCTTACGCCGCATATGCTTGAGGGTATTAGGAAAAAGGGGTTTCAGACGGTCACTGTTGGGGAGTGTCTTGGTGATGATCCTGAGAATTGGTATCGCAGTTTGGGTTGACAGTCGTACTCTCTTATTTACGAAGTGTGTTAACTAAGGGTTTTGGTTGCTAATTTGATAGTATTTATTTGATAATTCTTTGCATTCCTTATCTGGCTGCCATATAAACGTCTTGATCATCCTCCATACTTTAATTGATGACACTCCATCTTTACACCTACATCAACATACATCAACATACAACACGAAAACACCTTTCAACCCCGGACGTTCCTCCACCAGAATCTACAACCAAGATTCCCGACGTCGGTCTGGCTCCGCCTTAAGTTGGACGAGTCCGGGGGAGCCGCCGGCAAAAGCTCAAACGGGGGCGGGAGGAACCCTTTTGACACAGAATGACGACAAATGGGGCCACCATGTGATTGGACATGGATCTCATCCCTGGGACATCTTGACCTCTTGTCTAGTTCTGCTACATGTACGCGGCCGGTTCTTCTTGGGCATTACTTTTGTCATGGTAATTATGCAAGGGTGTGCTTCTGCCATGATGTAGCATCTTACGCGTCCACACTTGCAAACCTGGTTTAAAAGAACCAAAGCTGTGGAAAACATCATGTTTCGTCTTATAAATATCTCGAAAGCCTCATCTCTAGATCAGAGGGAGGGGCCAAATAGCATCATCAGCTATAACAGGCCGCGCGGCAATCCCCCTTTATATCTTGAAATGACAACTACAGCCGATAAACACATCGACTAACCAAACCTTGCAGAGATGATTTCAGTGCCGTTCATCCGCCGGCGAAAGGGTATCGGAAACCTTCAGTGATGAGGAGATGTAGTTGTTTTAACGGCAAGACCGGCGTATGGGATGAACAAGATTCGCAATCTCATAGAAAGCTTGATCAGATATTGCTACTTTTATATAAAACGAAAATCCCAGCTACTCTAGCAACTCTATTCCCTGTTTTGCTATCCCCCAACCACTCCCTCTTCATCACCATCACAACAACCTCCAAACAACACCACCACAACACCACCACAAACAAAAGAAAAGGAAAAGAAAACAAAATGCTCAACATGATTCTCATCCTAGCCCTCGCGGCAACATCCCTCTCCCTCGACCCAGACTCCCCCCTAGCCCACCCAGAAATGAAGCGCGCCCTCCTCCACCACGAGCCCCGCCAGACCACCAACCCGGGCAGCCCCGGCAGCGTCAACCCCGGAGCAGTCGACCTCTCCCCCTCGTGCACGTCAATCCTCCTAAGCCTCTACAGCTCCCTCCCCACGCCTCCCTCCGACCTCGCCGGCTCCGAGGGCCTAGGCGGAGGCGCGCGCCACGAGGACCCTTGCTCCGTCAGCGTGCCGGCCAGCCTGAGCGGGGAATTCAGCAGCTACAGCTCCGAGGTTCGAAGCTGGTATGACAAGAACAGCGATGCCGTCTCCAGCGCTTTTAGCACCTGTTCGCAGCTTACGAAGTATGAGACTCTGCTGCCTGTCTGCGCTTCGTCTTTCATTGGTGGTGGCGGTGGTCATCATGGGACGACTACTACTTCTAGCAGCAGCTCTGGCTCGAAGACGACTACCAGCTCTAATAGTGGAAGTGGCACTTCTACTACTACCAGCAGCAGCACAAGCAGCTCTGGCACCGGCGGCACTTCTGGTACCAGTGGTACTTCTGGTACGCAGACTGGGTCGACTACTACTGGTGGTACCACGACTACTGCCGAGGGTGCGGCTGCGAGGGAGACGGGCATGGCCATGGCTGCTCTAGCGGCTGCTGGGCTCTTTGCCGTTGCCCTGTGAGAATTTAATGACTGGGACAAGTTTTTGGATCAAGACGACTGATGGGGTGAACTTGTGACCATAATCGATGCTGCAAGGTCAAAGGAAGGAAAGAAAAGGGAAGGCAAAAGGAAAGAAACAAGGAAAGAAACAAAATGATAGGCAGGGGATGATCAAGTATGCTCGTAAAGCAACCTCCTAATATTAATACCATGATACCAGAATATCTCACCATGCCCGTGTCCATAAAGCCAGACAGAAGACAGTCTCATCGATGTAATGCACCCAAACGCACACCACCTGATCCCCTCCTCCCATCAAACATCAACTCCCATCATCTCTGATCGGTCGTAAATCGTCAATGACCCTCAGCAGCAGCTCTTGTTGAACCTGCACGATCCATCGCAGCAGTCAAAACCGCAGTGGAAGCCTCCACCCCGCAAGCTCACTTTAGGCTGCGCATCCACCATCATCTCCTGCTGCTGCGTCTGTGACTCAAAAGCTTGTCAGTCAATGAATCTTTATTTCCTCTCATATGAATGTGAAAATGCTCTTTCAATCGCTTCTCACCGGTTGTTTGTCGACCATGGCGTTGCTGTGATTCTGCCCCTCCATCCCCATGGGCGCCTGCTTGGTAGGTTCACGATCCATTATAGAAGGCATTGTGTTTCTGTGTTTTTTTTTACGGCTTTCGTCGCCACGGTGCGTTAAGAAGAAGAAGTCGTTTTCGGGTAAACTAAGTCGAGGCTGATAGGAATGAGGAAATATTGCCAACAAAGTCAGGATACGCGCGCGGCAAAACACGTGCTCCCATTTCACGTCTCTATCAAAAGGCTGACCTGACCGCCTGGGTGGCGCTCACACGTGTACCACTACTATTGACACTACATCCTCAATATCACCTGTTATGTACCCAGATTAGGCGCCAAGACCCCTTACCATTACATTAGCTTCACTCAAAAATTCAATGCTCAAACGCTAGCCTCTTCTTCTTCATTATCTATAGAAAGAAACTCATGTCACATAGCAGGCTTATCCTCAAACAAGAGAGAACCTTTAAAATAGTCAGACACTCAATCGTGTCCTGACCTCCCAGACCTTGCCTTTTGAACACCGTCCAGAAACCCCATCTGCCCTTTGAACAATGACTACGATCCGCCTGGTTCCCGATATCTGGAAACAAAATCACAGGCCCATAGATACATGCATCTCTATTCATCTTCCGACCCCTCCTCCTCCTCCTCCTCCTCCTTTGCCCCGTTCGTGGGCTCTGTAGCCGCAGGGGCGGCAGGCCCTTCCTGCTCAATCTTTAACCACTCCTCCCACTCAGGGAACAGCTCTTCATCGTCGCCCGGTACGCCAATCAGCTTAGCAACCCGAGCCTTCTTGCTCTTCTCTAGGCTTTCCTTCCACTCCTTGACAGCAGCTGTTGTCAAGCTAGGCTTATACGTCTGAGAAAACAAAACAGCTTCCGCCAGACGCCCAGTCTTGCTCAAAAGTCTCGTGCAAAGCTCGATATCGCCAAGAAGCCAGCCAGCTGAGAACGCAACGTTGTGCGCGCCTGCCTCCTCAGCCTGCTTGGTCAACGCCAAAAGGCCATCACGGTCGCCCGTCGATGAGTGTAGGAGGAGCAAGGATCCGAGATCCTTGGCATGTGTAAAGCACTCGGCAGCGAGCGCAACGTTCCAGCTAGCGAGCGCAGCATCGCCCACCGTCTTCCACTTGTGCTCGACATCAACCTCACGGGCCAACTCGAGAGCAACGTCGAGCTGTCCCAGGCTCAGCGACAAGTCAAATTTATGCTCAGGATCCGTTGCCACTTCGAGAGCCATCTCCTTGTGGCCCTGACCCTCCAAGAATCGCGCAATCTTATTCATCTGATCGGCGGGAATGGTTGGGAGCAGCTCGGCCGCAGTTTCCATGTCCTCGCGCAGGACAAGTGTCTGGTACTCGAGCACAGGAAGTGACAGCGAGAAGGAAGTGACGTTGACATCCTTGTCGGCTAGGTAGATGCGCGAATCCCTCTGGATGTAACCCAGGATGTACATGGGCTTATCAAAGTGTGAGACGGTGTAGGTCTGATCGCCGACGAGGTAGTTCAGGCGGTTCGTGCTGTTAGTGTAGATGAAGCAGTCACCTACCCACTCACCCGTCCTTACGCTCTCGCTAATATCAGTAATGACCTCGAAAGCCGACTCAACACCATCCTCCTCAACCTGGCCGGACTGGACAGCCTCGACGTAGTTTTCGCGCGAGAAGCGCAAGACGTAAAACGTGTCCTCGCAAGCAATAGCAACGAGCTCTCCGCTGTCTGACCAGTACACCTGCTTGGGCTCAACCTCGATTCTGCGAACGAGACCGCCGGTAGCCCAGTCGAAGAAGGAAACGCCGCCCTGGCCAGTGACACCAAGCAAATTGCCTCCCGTCAGGCCGTCGGCCTGGAACCCGACATCGAGTCCACCGCTCTTCTCAACGAAATTCTTGTACACCTTGACGCTCATCGGAGACTCGCGAATGGCAAAGTCGGTGCTGTTTTCCTTGGAAGCCCACACAAAGTCCAGCGCGGAACCGAAAGCCTTGTTACGCCAGGCGAGCGCAGTGTAGATGATGTACTCGCCATCACCGCAGACGGAGACGAATCTACCGTTGGGCGAGTGAATAAGCGTCTGGGGGTAGACCTCGCAAGTACCGAGGTCCTTGGTGGGAAGGGAGATGGGTTCGTTGTCCTTGACCGAGTCATCTATGTCACATTAGCGCAGTTGGGTACGTCGCGGATTCAATCGACAAACCTCCTCCCTTGATGATGGACGACACAACCTCGTTGTGCCTTGCCCACACAAGCTTCCCAGATGCATCCATAGAAACAGCCGGCTCCTCGCGTCCAAGCTTCACCACGACAGCACCATCATCAAAACCAACGGCAACACCCTGTTTGCCCTTCTGGTACGCAACGCACCAAGCGCGCTCCAGGCTATAGTTGAGAGACTGCTCGAATCGGTATGTGTTGGCATGCCAGATGCGCAGCGTGCCGTCCTCGGAACCGGAAATGATGACCGGGAGCTCGGGGTGGTAACAGGCGAAGGAGACATTGTTGGTGTGTCCCTCGAGTGTTGCAATCAGAGACTTGGTTGTGTAGTCCCATACCTTGACGGTTCGGTCGTCCGAGGTGGTGAGGATGTAGGGTTTGTCGGAATGGGGGTAGTAGTCGACGTGATTAACGCCCTTGGTGTCGTGGGCTTCTAGGGTGAAGTTTGCAGTCGAAGAACCAAGGCTCCAGATCTTGACAGTTCGGTCAAGACAAGCAGAGGCAAAGGTATTGGTGTCCTTGGGATTGATGGCAAGGCCCATGACGTAGTGACTGTGACCCTCGAAGACCTGCACGCACTTCCACCCTTTTTCCCAATCCCAAAGCTTGATAGTCATGTCATCGGAGGCGGTTAGAACAAACGGTTGCGAAGGGTGAACGGCAATAGCTCGAATGTAGTCGGGGTGTGCCTCAAAAGAAGTAATCTTCTCCGAGGTGTTATAATTGTAAACTCGCATCTGGAAGTCATCGGAACCGCAGACGATCCAGTTCTTGCGGGCGACGAAACGGCCGGCACGGACAGGTACATCGGTGAGCTCAAACGTCTTTACAATCTGTTGTGTCTCGTACGACCAGATGTAGACGTGGCCTAGAATAGCTCGTCAGCCTCGGGCTCCTCTGCGCTCTCCAACTCCAACAGCGCAGCTCGACATACCGCTATACAGAGTCGTGAGAATCCATGGCTCGTGGGGGTGGAAGTCGATGCCCTTGACTCGCTCGCTGCGAGCATAGAGCTGGCGCTATTGGTAATACTCATGTCAGCATGCAGTCCTTTGCACAAACCGCATTGCTGTGCAGCTCGCCGTCCTCTTCAAATGTCCAAGGTGCTGCGTGGGGCACAAGGGGCCACGGTACCTTGACGTCCAGTCTCATGGTGACTCAATTGATTCCGAGTACACCTAGTTTGTTTATGTCAATAGTAGTAGGCGAGACTATTGGTTCAGGATTCGTAATCGGAATAGGTAGTCTCGAGGCTTCTCAATTCGCAAGAAAGGGTACTTGGCGGGGGGGCTCTATAAGAGCTATTTGGAGGATCCAAATATTGTAAAAGGGAGGCGACGGGTAGTCGAAGAAAATATGCCAGCCCAGATGCGCAGCTCCAGGAGTCGACCGCCGGTGTCAGAATGTGCTGGGCCGGAAAGGAAAAGTTGGGTAGTTGGGGGTTGAGCTGCAGCTTGACCGACGAGACCAAGTTGACGATGCCCCCTGCCGGCGTTGTCAAGTAACTGAGTGCGACTGCCACGGTGTTGTGTTCTGCCTGGGGATTCAGGCAGTAGCACTAGCCACAATGGTGCGCCACACTTGGTACGACGCACGCATGCTGCAAGTGAGGAATTATGTGCCGTGAACTTCTACCATGAAATGATTATTTGTAGATTTAAAAAAGCAGTATAATGACACGGAGTATCTGTTGTCTGATGATTGCACTACACAGTTAATTCTTCCGACAGTCCACGACATCAAACTAATGTACAGCACATTATCACATGCACCACCAGCAGACACTAGGTAGTCGAGAGGAATGCACTCAACACTTTGCAAATTGTTCCAAATGTTCGCGTATTCTTTTGAAAAAAGACTTGGTAAGAAGAGATTTCTATCAAGATAGATGTATTATTATCGTGTTATTCGTTCTCACGACCAAGAGTCAGAAGCTCAGATTCATACAGATGCTACAGGGTACCTTGGGCAATGTGGTAGCGGGGCCACAAGTTTGAAGCTGTTCGAGCGCAACATGATGGCCAGTATCCATATCTACGGAATGAAGATGTCTACATGTAGTATAATGTTTCTTGACCATTTTTGTGTTTTGTGTCTCGATGGTTTAATCGAGTAAGCTTCGGTCGTGGCCGAGGCCACTATACAGAGTAGCATGAATGATGTCGGTATTGCGCCTCTACACAGCCCCAAGTTTTGTCCTCATGAGCTGAAGAGTGGGGGATAAGGTAGAGAGGGACTGCCTCCAGGGGGACCTTTAGGACTTTCAGGGGCACCGGGACCTGGACCCTGAGACATAGCGCTCCTGGCTTCCCGCCACTGTCCCCTCGCCTCGTTCCCTATGTTCCGAAACCTGGGTGCAACTCTACTGCAGTAGTGGGAAAGGGTTTGAAAGTTTGGGACGTACATAACGAAACAAGTACTCCGTTGTAACATTGCTTTGTCGTAGATGAGAGCATGAGCAAGCCTTTTTTGCGATAAAACCGCCGAATGCTGTACTTATCATTTTGGTCATCTTTCATGGACTGTGCTGATATCGTTACAGACTTCTCAATCACCCCTTTACTGCCCTTGTTGGCTGACCCCCTCCTCCCCCATTTGTTTTCCTCCCCCCTAAATGTACTCCGTAGAAGTACCCCCCCAGGCGGCCCCTGTCTAGCAGTTGCCTTAGCGATCTCCCCTTGATGCCTTACTACTTGTTGAGTCTCATGTTGTAAATATAATTCGTCCCCTACCTGGTCAAGTCTCTCCGAAAATCTGACCTCTTGTGTCTCTTCAACAGTGTTCCTAAAGACTGGGTGAGACTTTTTCCATTGGTAATTGTTTCATCATTGCCGGCAAGCCATTTGGAGAGTACCGAGTACTACTACCTACTGCTATAACTTTTAGTGCTGCTAGTGGTACGGAGTACCTACGGAGTACCTACACAAGCACCCAAATTTTAGGCGAGCAGTCCTTTGTACGGAGTGTTTCTACGGGCGTCCGAGCGCGCGCCCAGCTGGCCACCACCACCACCAGCACCGGCACCAGCTGCTAGCAGCAGTTGAACTGCGGGGTCGCCCGAATTCAAGGTACGGGAAGTACCTTGCCTTCTCGTCACCCAACCACGACCACCAAACGGGGGCGACTTTCTCGGCCACCAACATTACGAATCCACCTCCAACAATCAACAAGGAACTTGCCTTGACTTCTCTCGCTCTTCGCCTAGGCCAACAGATGTCCACTCCCTACTGCGTTGTCCATTCCATCCGACAACCTTGATCCGACTCAGCTTCGCGTCAGCGTTTTTTCGTTGCTGGTCGTTGTAGCTGCTGGCCAGTCGCCTTTTTTTTTCATTTCTCCGTCACCTCAGCACCAGTCAGGGTGCCACCGCCGTATCTACCGACATCTAGACCACCATATTCTCACCTCTTCATCCGTTCCTCGTCCTTTCCCCCGGAGCCTCATCGACTCATTCGACCATCTCTATTCGATCGCTGTCGAAAGCAATCCATTGACCATGTCGTGGAAACTCACCAAGAGTATGTGCCTCTCGAGAGGATGCCTGTCGAGGCAACGCTTACAACAGCATGATTAAGCCATTACCATGGACGGAGAGCTAATCAATATTTCTGCTTATAGAGTTAAAGGAGACCCATCTGGGTCCCTTGAGCGCCTTCTCCCGATCGCCCTCGACGTCGACCATCACAGATAAGGAGGAAAAAGGCAGACCGAGTACCGAGGCTACTACCCCGACTACTGAAAGCGCCATTGGTGAGGACGCCTGACGCGTGGAGGGACTCGCTGTATAAGATAGGAAATGGCTGACTTGACGTGTACTGAATAGCTGCATCCGAAGCCATGACGCAAGCGCCCGTTATCAAGCCCCCGAAGCCAGGGATTCTCGTCGTTACCCTTCATGAAGGTCAGGGCTTCTCGCTACCAGAACAGCATCGTAATGCTTTTGCCTCGCAGCACCAGGGTTCGCTCTCTTCCAGCAGCGCCCTCAACGCCGCAGGCTCAGTACGCCCTGGATCTTCACAAAGGGGAGTGCCCGGCTCCTTCACGGGCAATGGCTCTCACCGATCTCACAACTCAGCGAGTGGCTTTACTGGAATTCCTACCAATCACGGTCGAATCTCTGGCAAATACATGCCGTATGCACTCATCGATTTTGACAAGGTCCAAGTCTTTGTCAACTCGGTTGATGGGAACCCAGAAAACCCCCTATGGGCAGGTGGAAACACCCAGTACAAATTTGATGTCTCACGAGTCACCGAGCTCGGTATTCATCTTTACATGCGGAATCCTAATGCTCCTCCTGGAGCTGGGCGAAGCCAGGACATCTTCCTTGGTGTTGCTCGGATCAACCCCAAGTTCGAGGAGCGTCAAACAGATGATGCCAAGGCTAGCAAGAAGGACAAGTCGGGCGACGCACAGACCGAAGGGCATCAAGGCGTGGAATGGGTCGATGTGCAGTACGGCTCAGGTAAGCTCAAGATCGGTGTTGAGTACGTTGAGACGCGCGGGCAGAAGCTCAAGATTGAGGACTTTGAGCTTCTCAAGGTGGTGGGCAAAGGCAGTTTTGGCAAAGTCATGCAAGTGCGGAAGAAGGACACAAACCGTATCTACGCTTTGAAGACGATCCGAAAAGCACACATCATCTCTCGATCCGAGGTGGCTCATACGCTGGCCGAGCGATCT
This sequence comes from Trichothecium sympodiale, assembly GCA_003012115.1. NCBI lineage: Eukaryota > Fungi > Ascomycota > Sordariomycetes > Hypocreales > Trichothecium > Trichothecium sympodiale. Next base: position 95,062 of record PXOB01000025.1, on the reverse strand, counting down.
GTGCTGGCGCAGATTAACAATCCCTTCATTGTGCCGCTCAAGTTCAGCTTTCAGTCACCAGAGAAGCTCTATTTCGTACTGGCATTTGTCAACGGCGGTGAGCTGTTCCATCACTTGCAAAAGGAGCACCGCTTTGACGTCAACCGATCACGCTTCTACACTGCCGAGCTCCTCTGTGCTCTGGAGTGTCTTCATGGCTTCAGCGTCATCTACCGTGACCTCAAGCCTGAGAACATTCTCCTGGATTACCAGGGCCATATTGCACTCTGCGATTTTGGTCTGTGCAAGCTGGATATGAAGGACGAGGACCGTACCAACACATTCTGCGGTACGCCCGAGTATCTTGCTCCTGAGTTGTTGATGGGCAAGGGCTACAACAAGACGGTGGATTGGTGGACTCTGGGCGTTTTGCTCTACGAAATGTTGACGGGTCTACCACCCTTCTACGATGAAAACACCAACGAGATGTACCGCAAGATTCTCTCCGAGCCCCTGCACTTCTCCGAGGCGGTGCCTCCGGCAGCCAAGGACCTTCTCACCAAGCTCCTGAACCGTGATCCCGAGCAGCGTCTCGGTGCCAATGGATCAGCTGAGATCAAGGCGCACCCCTTCTTCCACGCCATAGATTGGCGTAAGCTGTTGCAGCGCAAGTACGAGCCTACCTTTAAGCCCAATGTGGTAAGTTCACTCTCTATATTGCGATGGAGAAATAAAACGTGTCAACTGACTCAACTATCTAGGCCGACGCCCTTGACACGGCAAACTTTGACCCTGAATTCACCTCAGAGGCTCCTCAAGATTCTTATGTCGACGGCCCCATGCTGTCTCAGACGATGCAGAACCAGTTCCAGGGCTTTAGTTACAACCGCCCGATTGCCGGCCTGGGAGATGCTGGCGGCAGCGTGAAGGACCCGTCGTTCGCGGGCAGCGTATCAGACCGGTAGATGACATTTACAGTTGCAGTTATGCGTACAGGAATTTGCGACAAGGTGTTTTTACATATAGCAAGCTTCATGGTAGGACACATGAAAAGGGAGCCGATCATGGTTGCCTTGGCAGGAAAGGAGCGAAGACTGGAGATGACTCCGTTTGTTTGAGTTTGCGTCTTTTGGTGCTAAAGGGACATTTGGTTCTTTCCGTTGATCTCAGAGGTCAAATTCGAACCAGCCGAGTGCAAGATGCTGGATGCGAGACGGAATAGTTATAGAGGTCTAAGCCTGAATACAGACTCTCGTTTTACTCTGCGTGCTTATCCGAGGTAGTGTTTATCTGCTATTGACCGCAGTTCTCGCCTTGGCCTGTACGTATCTCTCTCTTATTCCTAAATACCTAAATACCGCAGCGAGATGGCAGGCGAGAGGTAGATGGGAACAAAGATTAACAACGAGGCGGGAGTGTCCGGAAGTCAATCGTGCAATAAGGTGTCGATGATTACACACAAGATTTGGAATCAATGTCCTTGTCTTGATAGGATGAGGGCATCGTGATTTCACTACCCGCAAGGCAACCCACAGTGAGGCGATGTGGTAGATTGACCCCGCCCCCACTTGAAGCTCCCTCTCGCCCTCTCTCTACACCTTTACCTACCTATGACATTTGATGTATAAGCTCAAAATTACCACTACTCCTTAGCGTAGGATTGGTCTGGACAACTGTGAACCTCTCGTACAATCCACTCATAACTTGTCTCCGGGACCCTTACGCCCTCGATTTATCTTTCTTACTTTTTTTTTGCAATCCTATACAGCTTCTTCTTCTCCTTCTTCAAGGTTCTGTCACAGGTAAGTTTTTATGCGTTTTTGCCCCTTCTCCCTCTCTTTCTCTCTCTTTTTATTTTTGTTTTTGGGTCTTGCTGCCCCTCCCTTCCCCCTTCCCGTCTTGTTATTCCCTACCCCTCCGAGAAGGCCGAAACCACTTGCGTCACAGCTCCGAGACTGGTGCAGAGAGTTTGCCCCGCGATTCCGTGGGAGCTTCGTTGCACCACCTCTCGTCGTCGTACGTTTGGGGGAGGGAAAGATGGGCTTAGGAATATCTTACCTACTATTAATACTGCGCTGATTCCCAAATTTCTGCAACACATCTTTACTACCCCTACAAGGCTTTGAGCTCACATTATCTTCTAGACGGTACATCTCTAATAGCGCTCTTCCTCTGCAATATCACCACCAGCCATGGCTCCCGCAAACATCCTCCCCGCCTGGTCGGAGCTCCAGTCGCACCGTGACAGCGTCGGCAAGTCCTTTGTCCTCAAGGACGCCTTTGCCAACGATCCGGACCGCTTCTCCCGCTTCTCCCGCACCTTTGCCCCCGGCGACGTCTCCAACGACATCCTCTTCGACTTTAGCAAGAACTTTGTCACCGATGAGACCCTCGACCTGCTCGTCAAGCTTGCCGAGCAGGCTGGCGTCGAGCGCAAGCGCGATGCCATGTTCGCCGGCGAGAAGATCAACTTTACCGAGAAGCGTGCCGTCTACCATCCTGCCCTGCGCAACGTCGGCGGCTGGGAGATGAAGGTCGACGGCCAGGACGTCATGCCCGGCGTCAACTCTGTCCTTGAGCACATGAAGGAGTTTTCCGAGCAGGTCCGCAGCGGTGAGTGGAAGGGATACACGGGCAAGAAGCTCACCAACATTGTCAACATTGGCATTGGTGGTTCCGATCTGTACGTGCACTTAGACCGACTCCCCCCCTTCCCTTCTAAACAACGATATGCGCAATATGCTGACTTCCCTCTCACAGCGGCCCCGTCATGGTCACCGAGGCCCTCAAGCACTATGGTGCCAAGGACATGACCCTTCATTTTGTGTCCAACATTGACGGCACCCACATGGCCGAGGCTCTGGCCGCCTCCGACCCCGAGACGACCCTCTTCCTCGTCGCCTCCAAGACCTTCACTACCGCCGAAACCACCACCAACGCCAACACGGCCAAGTCGTGGTTCCTCGAGAAGACGGACAACAAGGGCGACATCACCAAGCACTTTGTTGCTCTTTCCACCAACGAGGCCGAGGTCACCAAGTTTGGCATCGACAGCAAGAACATGTTTGGCTTCGAGAGCTGGGTCGGCGGCCGCTACTCCGTCTGGAGCGCCATCGGCTTGAGCGTGGTCCTTTACGTCGGCTACGACAACTTCTACAAGTTCCTTTCCGGTGCTCACGCCATGGACAAGCACTTCCGCGAGACGCCTCTGCGCGACAACATCCCCGTCCTTGGTGGCCTGCTCAGCGTCTGGTACTCTGACTTTTTCCACGCCCAGACTCACCTGATTGCTCCGTACGTGCCACTCTTTACACAATGATGCATCATGTAATTTCTAACGGTATAACAGCTTCGACCAGTACCTCCACCGCTTCCCCGCCTACCTCCAGCAGCTCTCCATGGAGTCCAACGGCAAGACCATCACCTCAGACGGCTCTTCGGCCAAGTACACAACCGGCCCCATCGTCTTTGGCGAGCCCTGCACCAACGCCCAGCACTCCTTCTTCCAGCTCGTCCACCAGGGCACCAAGCTCATCCCCGCCGACTTTATCCTCGCCGCCCAGTCTCACAACCCCATCTCCAACAACTTGCACCAGAAGATGCTGGCCTCCAACTACTTTGCTCAGGCTGAGGCCCTCATGGTCGGCAAGACGGATGAGCAGGTCCGCGCCGAGGGCACCGAGGAGGAGCTCGTCCCCCACAAGCGCTTCCTCGGCAACCGTCCTACCACCTCCATCCTTGTCGGTGGCACCATCGGCCCTGCTGAGCTGGGCGCCCTCATCGTCTACTACGAGCACCTCACTTTCGTCGAGGGTGCCGTCTGGGACATCAACAGCTTCGACCAGTGGGGTGTCGAGCTCGGCAAGGTCCTCGCCAAGAAGATCCTCAGCGAGCTTGACGAGGGGGGTAACGGCGAGGGCCACGATGCTTCCACCGGTGGCCTCATCGGCGCCTTTAAGAAGTACGCCAAGATCTAAATTGGAGTTGGCATCAAAAAGGAAAGTTGGACAAGATGAAAAAAAAGCAAGGATATTTACGGAAACTCAGCCTAAAGCACGAGAAATCTAGATTGGAAAACAATGAATTACGCTGTATGATGACCCTTATCTTTATGTGTCCAGCCATGTGTGAGACTTCGCCCAACGTATCAATAATGGCATCCACGTTACTATACTAAATACCATTACGGATCCAGCCCAGATCTACCAAATCTACAAGTAGAGATTGGTATTCACCAGTGGCATTCTTATACGCACCGACGATCCACCCTCAATCTGGGGGTGAATCAAGAAGCCTTTAGGGAGTATGGAGAGGGGGACGATCCGGGGCCGTAGTTTTGTCGTCTGCCTTGGCTGGGTTAGGGGAGAGCTCCTACAAGACACTTATCACTTGCCGGGTTAGGAAGGGCAGCTTGTGTCGGAAGGATAGCGATTGGGTTCTTGGATGGAATGTGGCTTTTTTTTGAATCATCTTTATATTCATCTAGTTTTTTCTTCTGAAATTGCCATGTTCTGCCATGGATGTTTGATTCATTCTACGATACATGAGGTCCATTTGTTGGATATCGGGCATTTACATCTATAATTGTTCTTGTCTTGTATATGATGAGTGCCTTTTGGAGGTTGTCATCGCTGAATGCAAACTGTTGGGTTGTGCTGCAAAGCTGACCGCCTTCATCGTCTAGGGAGAACCTCTCCTTTCCAAAAGAACCCTTGAAGAAAATTACTGGCCCTGCTGCGAGATGACGATAAATCACAAGCCTTGCAGTTATCGTGAGATTGCTAAGACGGCGGAGCCTCAATGACGTACCCCGTGGCTTCTCGTCGGCCAGCACCATAAAAAACGCTCAAGGGAGGGGGTCATGGCCCCGCAGTACCGTTGCCGATTTATCAGACTAAAAATGCCTGGAGGAAATCGATGGCTTCACTGCCTCGACGTCACTAATAACGGACCATTCTTCGATGTATCAAGATGGGGAAGATCCCTGATTTCACCAACTGCCGATGTTTCGCGATTTGATTAAATCACTGCAGAATAACGATGGGGAAAACGATGGGGAAAGGGGTGTAAATCGTCCCAAGTTCGCATGTTTTTGCCAAATGGAGTCGGGCCCATTCAGCAATTGCTTGTGTTTAGGACAATCCGGGGATTTCTCATATCAAAATGTGGCCAAGACTGGGGAAGAGTAGCAAGACGTTATGGTACTGTAATGTCTCACAAACTCAACATCGTGACCTGTAAAGCCTCATGATGGCCAGCGTTCGCATTCCACATGCTTTGTTCCTTGCATCACATGTTTGAGAGGCAAGACTCCCAAGGCAAGAGGCAGGTTCTCAAGTAGGTCCGACTTTGTCAAAAACACCTTACCTTCATTGTTGTTGGCCTCCGTAATGAAGCCGCGCGGAATACTGGTAATCTTTACAAGTCAGGAAAGCCGCATGCAATGTACGTACCCCGTACTCCGTAGTTATCGTGGAACTGCAGCAACGCTTTTCCTCTGAGCAGACGGAGACCAAGAGAGTGGATCAAAGACGGAGGAGGTGTTGAGAGGCATATCACGATCCTGAGTGGCTGCGATTAGCATCGGCGATATTTTATCGTGCAATGATACATGGCGCCCAGGACGAGTGGATACTCCCTCAGCCTCCATGTTTCCGAGTGCACCGCCGTGCTCCGAGCATTGCTGACCACGGGCCGACAAGCCTGATAATACCGCCGGATAAGGTACAGTTGTGACCGCTACGTGGTATTGCTAAATATCATTAGCTCTGCATAAATGCGTGATATACCAAAAAAAAGGAAATGGAAGGGTTGCATGCATCGTGAACTTCCTCACTGATGTCATAAACTCATTGTTGGATTGGACTTGAAGCCAAATGAGGGACTCGCTCAGGGGACACGAATGAAAGGGACGAATGATGATGACTTGCAGTATTAGTGCTGCCACTTAGAGGGGCGGTCACCGTCTTAGCAAAGACTCTGTGAAGTTGATTGATCATGGCAGCGTAACGTCACCGTTGTGATGGGATGGAGGAATTAGTGAACAGAAAGTTCTAGCCATGATGCACTCAGATATGCAGCAAAGTGCGGTGGATAATTTTGACACCATGCTGTATGGAGTGGGACGGAATCGGGTGGAAAATGGAGAGGGGTTTTGACTCGAGACTTGGACAGAAGAGGGGGATCCACAGGGGCATTCATGGCTTGGGTTACACCGTAAACGTAAGAAGAAACAACCAACCAATTTCTAAATGCTGGGAGGGGGGTAACATTGGATGGAAGAGAAGGGATGGCACGATGATACTGCTGCGTTGGCAGTCATATGGATGGATGGCCTTGTTGGTGTTGCGTCCCTTGCAGCAGCAGTGAAGCTTGACCGTCTCTTTGACCATGTTCAAGTTAAAGGAGACTCGAAGGAAGGCGCGATACGGCAGCTGCCACGCCCAGCACCGCACCGCTTGAAAAAGATAATGGAGTGAAGGTGAGGGGCAAGCGCACCTGCCTGCCAAGACCTAGCACAAGGGGCAATAGCGTGCAAAAAGCTGAGACGGTGACTGGACGGAAAGGAAAGCGCTCGCCATAAGTCATGCCGACGCAACGCAAAAGCCCCCCTTCCAAAAAAAAGCAGCCACTAACAACTGCAGGTGCAGGGCACTACAGCAGGCGTAGGCGCACTTCGGTGTTGTGTGGCGTTTTATTTTTCACCAGGTTCAATGCCAGTCCCCACAGATACGGTAACGAGGCATTGCTACTGGTTCATGTCGGCAAAGTACCTTTGTCAACTTCAGTTCTTCCCAGGAAGAAGGAAGTCACCGTCCCGTTCTTGGCATCCCCGGTCAAAAAGGTGGTGTGTGGGTAAGGAATGATGACAACGATGTTGCGTCGTGTTTAGTGTACAGTAGATTCGGGGCAACCTGACCGATCCTGCCCGCCCAGTTTTCTCATGCTACGGGAGTAGAATGAACCGGAATACATGTCATTCGCTTTTGTCGTCAGAGTTGATGTACTGGTTTCATCATTCCCGCCCAGAAGCTTATATAAACTCACAGTCCCCCCCCCCAAATCTTCCGCGATCCAATTCCCTCCAATAAGTCAAATTTCATTCTTTGCATATTGCAACATCCCACTCCTACACTCCAGCTTCTCAAACGGTGACCGTTTTCGCTTTACTGTCACTTACACACCATCCCACCTAGGACAAACTTCCATACACACCCACAAGACCTATCATATACATCACATCGTATATACACATCATGGCTGCTACCAAGAAGGCTGTTCACTTCGGCGCCGGCAACATTGGCCGTGGCTTCGTCGCCTGCTTCCTCCACAACTCTGGTTACGAGGTCGTCTTCGCTGATGTCGCTGATGCTCTCATCGACGCCCTCAACTCTACTCCCTCTTACAAGGTGATCGAGGTTGGCTCCGAGGGCACCACGGAAAACACCATCACCAACTACCGTGCCATCAACTCCAAGACACACGAGGAGGACCTTATCAAGGAGATCTCCGAGGCCGAGGTCGTCACCTGCTCCGTCGGTCCCAACATCCTTCGCTTCATCGCTCCCGTCATCGCCAAGGGCATCGACCGTCGTCCCGAGGGGCTTACTCCCCTTCATGTCATTGCCTGCGAGAACGCCATCGGTGCCACCGACACCCTGGCTGACTTCATCCGCGACTCCAAGGACGTCGACCCTACCCGCCTTGCCACTCACAGCGACCGCGCCCGCTACGCCAACTCGGCTATCGACCGTATTGTGCCTGCTCAGGACCCCAACGCCGGCCTCGACGTAAAACTTGAGAAGTTCTTCGAGTGGGTTGTTGACAAGACCCCCTTTGAGGACATTGGCATCCCCAGCATCGAGGGTATCAACTGGGTCAACGAGCTCGGCCCTTACATTGAGCGTAAGCTCTTCACCGTCAACACCGGCCATGCCACGGCCGCCTACCACGGTTACAACAGGCGCAAGCGCACCGTCTACGATGCCCTCCAGGATAAGGAGATCATGGCCGAGGTTCGCGGCGCTCTCAACGAGACCAAGAACCTGATTGTTTCCAAGCACAAGATTGACGAGGAGCACCAGTCTGCCTACGTCGAGAAGATCATTAAGCGTATCGGCAACCCTCACTTGGAGGATGCTGTCGAGCGTGTCGGCCGTGCTCCTCTTCGCAAGCTCTCCCGCAAGGAGCGCTTCATTGCTCCCGCTGCCGAGCTTGCCGAGATGGACCAGCCTATCAAGTACCTCCTTGATGCTGTTGAGATGACCTTCCGCTTCCAGAACGTCGAGGGTGACGACGAGTCCAAGGAGCTGGCCAGCATCATGTCGGACAACTCTGCCGAGGACGTTGTTGCCAAGGTCTGCGGTATCCAGACCAACGAGAAGATTTACCCCCAGCTTCTCAAGGTTGTCCAGCGCGTCCAGGAGGACAGCCGCGACGATTGACTGGCTTCATCCAAGTCTCCTGCTCGAGCTAAGCTCTAAGTGTCTGACAAAGGAGTGGTTCTCGGGGCAATTCTTTCAATCTTTGCATCGTTCACAGCATGGCGTTTTTGGGGTTGGGTATGGCATTATTAGAAACATGATTATGATTTGCTGCTGGCATAGCTAGTACAGCTTGATGAATAAATGAACTTTGGCTTGAACTGTGCTTTCCCAAATGACTTTTTGTGATTGCCATACAGGTGACCTTTTTCAGCATTATTTAAGATTGTGACTGGGCTAACAGCTGCAACACATCGCCCCAACTTCCCTTTTTGGTTAAAAATCACCGTCAGCTTTGCGATTGAAAATGATAATCATAGTATTTATAGAAAGTGTTCTTAATGAAGCAGGACTGGCGAATGTCGTTTACACCCGTAGAGATGACAACCAACAAAACACACAGCACGTTTGATGTCTTGGACAGACAATAAAAAGCTGCACAGTGCACGTCCCCAGCCTAAGTTTCAGCAGCCGTAGTAAAAAGCAAAGATATCAGCTTTATTTGGGGCCGCGATTAACACTGCAAGAGTGCCGGAGCGTATATATATCATATATACGATGAAACAAACCCCTTATCGAAATAAAGGTAACCGGTATAGAGACAACAAATCCTAACAAAATCATCTCGACGAGCAGTTTATGCAATCGTCATAAGATCAAGGACCATGTTTGATTGAAACTTTTTTTTGGTTATTTTGCCTTTCCTCTTGGAAGTTGTGTGTGGTGGGAGGATGCGGGGGAGGCGAGCAACCACCACATGGAACGCGAGGAGGGGGGGGGGGGGGGGGGGGGGGGGGGGGGGGAGAGGGAGGTGGTGTGAGATTGCGTTACTGGGTTGGATTTTTGGTACTGACATTATTTTCAAGGAGGTGGGAAATCATTGACGAGGTGGCGAAAGCGTGTAGTCAATGTTTTGGTTTTCAAACGTCAGGCTTTATGTATACTCACTCACCAGACGACGTAAAACAGGTTTTTGGGTCTTATTTTATAATACTTGTTTATTCTATTTAAAGGTGAGATTGCACATTTCATCTACTTGGTTTTTTTTGAAGGCAATATTTTTGTATTCGGCAGACCTTTAGCTCTCCAAATAACACTCCTATTTGCCGTCTCATTACTTCTGCCTTTGTCTAGCACGCCATGTCGACCCAGCATCCATTGCCGGATGACTATCTGGAGCGGGTGTACGCAGGCGTCTTGGGCAAGCTCATAGGCGTCTACGCCGGGCGACCCTTCGAGGGCTGGACGCACCAGCGCATCCTCGAGGAGCTGGGGCACATCCGGTACTACGTCCACGACAAGTTCGGAGAACCGCTCGTCGTCACGGACGACGACATCTCGGGAACGTTTACGTTTGTTAGGGCGCTGGAGGAGCATGGCGGCGCGATACGGGAGGTGACGTCGGCGGAGATTGGGCGGACATGGCTCAACAACGTCGTCGAGGGCCGCACCGTCCTCTGGTTCGGCGGGTTCGGGATATCGACCGAGCACACGGCCTTCCTGAATTTAAAGAAGGGAATCCCGGCACCGCTGAGCGGCGCGGCGCAGACAAACGGGAAGACGGTGGCCGAGCAGATTGGCGCGCAAATCTTCGTCGACGGGTGGGCGCTCGTGTGCCCCGGAAACCCTGAGCTTGCGTCCCGACTCGCCAGAGCCGCCGGCTCGGTCAGCCATGACGGCGAGTCGGTCTACGCGGCGCAGGTCTGGGCGGCCATGGAGTCCGAGGCGTTTGTGTCGAGGGACGGTGGTCACATTGTCGACACGGGGCTGGCGCAGATCCCCCAAGACTCGCTCCTGGCCAAGGTGATCCGGGATGTGAGGCGGTGGGTGGAGGAGGACCGGGACTGGCTGAGGACTCGTCAGAGGATAGAGGATAAGTACGGCTACGACAAGTTCAAGGGGGAGTGCCACGTCGTGCCCAACCACGCCGTCATGATCATGGCCGTGCTATACTCCCCGCATGATTTTGACGAGGCCATGCACATCATCAACACCTGCGGGTGGGACACGGACTGCAACTCTGGCAACGTCGGGTGTCTGGTCGCCATCATGATGGGGCTTGCTGCCTTTGAAGGTGAGCAGCAAAAGGACTGGAGAGGACCCCTGGAGGACCGGGCCTTGATCTCCAGCGCCGACTCGGGTTATTCCATCAACGATGCTGCGAGGATCGCGCTTGATATCGTCAACATGGGCCGTCGGCTGGCCGGGCACGACCGTCTGCCGCCGCCAAAGGATGGCGCTCAGTTTCACTTTACGCTCCCGGGCAGCGTCCAGGGCTTTCAGGTCCTGGCGTCGGATGCGGTGGTCTCGTCTGTCACGGCGAGGCAGGAGCACGATCCGACGCATGGAACAGGCCTGGCAATTGCTGTGGAAGGCCTAGAGCAGGGCATGTCGATAGAGGTGTCGACGGAGACGTTTACGCCGAGGAGCGTGCTGAAGATGAAGGATTACGACCTGGTCGCGTCGCCTCTGCTGTACCCCGGGCAGACAGTGACGGCTCGGGTCAGCAGCCTACCGGGGTCCATCGGAGAGGTCCAGGTCGGGCTGCGTCTGCAGGTTTACGGCGAGGACGACCACACAGTTGTCGTCGACGGGCCATCTGTCCATCTTGACCCTAGAGAAAGCAACACGTTGACGTGGACCATACCGGATGATATGGACGGCCAGCCCATTCAGAGAGTCGGCCTTGTTATAAGAAACAACGGCGAGGGGAAACACGACAGCAAGCTATTGCTCCATCACCTCGGATGGGACGGCGTGCCTAGGATGACGCTGCGCAAGCCATCCGCCCGTGGATCAACATTCTGGCACCGGGCCTGGGTCCCAGCGACGAGCGTTTTCCACTGCAGCGAGATGCAGCGCCGCTCATTCTCCGTCTCCCAATCCAGGGACGAAGGCATCATCAGCCTCGGGACCAGGGAGTGGACCGACTACCGCGCCCACGTGCCCGACTTCACCGTGTGCATCGGCGGCCCGGCAGGCCTCGCCGTACGAGTCCAGGGCCTGAACCGGTACTACGCCCTGAGCTTCGTCAAGGGGGGCCGGGTCGCGCTCGTCAAGGCCCTGGACGGCGAGAGAATCACGCTCACGAGCGCCGCGTTCCCCTGGGCCCTGGACGAGGAGTATGCCGTCACCGTCGAGGTGGAGGGCGGTGAGATTAGGGGAGGCGTGGGCGGCGTTGTTGAGCTTTCTGCGACGGATTCGCAGTATAAGGGGGGAGGCGTGGGGTTTGTTGTTACCGAGGGGTGTTTGCTTGCGGATTCTATTGATATTAGTCCTGTGAGGTAGGACGCGCAAACGACTTGAGACTTCTCAAGTAACATCTGAGCTGCCTTTATTGCCGACGCAGGTCGATGCCGGGGAGGGCCACTAGTTTCACTAGGCGAAGTCTTGTCATGCATACTCCCTTTGGAGATTTGATGGGCTTGCCGCTGCTGTTGGCCTCTCATTGCGGGGGAACCGTTGGGGGCTGATGAAGTAAGTGTTGTGCATGAGGGGCTGCACCTCCTCGTCAACAACGTCGGCGTGAGCTAACCCGAGAAAGGGAATACAGGACGAAGCAGAGGTCTGATGGGATGGTGTTACTGGAGTTGTAAGGGATTTCTGGGACTGGACCGAGGAGCGGGTCAAACCGTTCATCTAGGCGTTGTTTCGCGAGCAATTTTCATAGTTTAATGACATCTCCCTCATGACGTTGATCGCACTCATTCGATATATTTCTCCCGTTGACCTTTATTCTTTCTCGTTCAACCAACTCCACTTTAAGCTTAATCATTGCAATCAGTAGGCAAAACTGGAATGATATGAGAACTATACATCGTCAATAAGCTTGCCGATAAACTAAATTACTTGGCCTGTTGGAGACCAACCATCAACCGGCTTATCAAAAGCATTTGCTCCCGTGCGAACCAAAGGGATGCGCCTACCTGACCCTAGTAGTTCACGTAGACCTTGCCCGTCCAAGCCTCCATCACTGGACGCCCAGCCTTGAGCTTGTCCTTGCCCGAGTCGTCTGTGCTGACCAGCAGTCTGGGCTGGTCAATACCAAGCGCCTTTGACACGTCTGTCCCAAGCTGTTCTTCCTTGGACATGTTAAGCACCACTGCCGCCTTCCTACCCGTGGCAGCATCTTCCTTTACGTAAGAGAAGACGTTCTCATCCTCGGGATCGAGGAGCTTAAAGGTACCGTGGATGAATACTTCGCGGTGCTCCTTGCGAAGCTTGAGGGCGCTCTTGTAGAAGCTGAGGACCGATTGGGGGTCCTTGCGCTGCTTTGCGACATTGATATTCGGGTAGTCGTCGTGCACGCGCATCCATGGTCTCGCATCTTTGGATGTGAAGCCTGCTTGCGGCGAGTCGTTCCACTGGAAGGGTATGCGGGAGTGATCTCGGGCAAGAATCTGTAGTCCGTGCAGAACCTTATCTATATGCTCCTGGTCCCCCGAGGCGAGCGCTTCGGCATAAAAGTTGCGCGCCTCAACATCCTTGTACTCGTCGATGGGCCACGAGCTGGGCATATTCGTCATGCCAATCTCCTGGCCCTGGTACAAGAAGAGCGTCCCGGTAAGCGTTGCTTGCCACAGCGCCAATGTCTTTGCCGACTTGAGCCACAGCTCCGGCGTCGAGGTATCGCCGAAGCGGGAGACGCTCCTCCCATTGTCGTGGTTCTCGTCAAAGACGGTGTGCCAGGCGTCGGTCCCCTCGATAAAGGTCTGCCACGTCTCTGTCATGGACTTGAGCTTGGAAAGAGGGAAGGGCTGGTAAACGTATTTGCCACCCAGAATATTGCCCTGTCCTAATCTGATTGTTGAAAATTCAAACACCATGTCCAGCTCCTTGGCCGCGGCAGACACGTAGGGCACAACCTGAGAGGGGAGAGGGGTGTTGGACAGTTCGCCCACAGACACCGCATTGTAAGGGGCGAGAACCTTGCGGTTCATTTCGCGGATAAATTCATGGATGCGAGGACCGTTGCACCACATCTCGGGCGCGCTCTGTGATTCTTGGGAGGCGTCTCTGACGGGCACGTCGACAAAGTCTTGGCGCTTTGAGTACTTGTTGACGGTGTCGATGCGGAAACCGTCAACGTCCCGCTCCAGCCAGAAGCGCATCGTGTCCTCGTAGATGGCGTTGCGGCAGTCCTCGTTCTCCCAATTCAGATCTGGCTGATCTCTCCCATACAAATGCAAGTAGTACTCCTCCGTCTGCTCGTCCCAGGTCCATGTTGGCAGGGCAAAATACCCACGCCAATTTGTCGGCGGTTTGCGATTGCCCTGCTCGTCATAACGAGGGGGCTTCCAGATGTACCAGTCGCGCTTGGGGTTGTTCTTTGAACTTCTTGACTCTTTGAACCAGTGATGCTGGTCAGAGGTGTGATTCACAACGAGGTCGAGGATGACCTTGATGCCACGCCTGTGCGCCTCCTTGACCAGAATATCGACATCTTCGATGGAGCCATAGGGCTCGTAGATTTTCTGGTAATCCGACACGTCGTAGCCCATGTCATTTTGCGGGCTCTCAAAGATGGGAGATACCCAAATGCAATCGCATCCGAGTTCTTCGAGATAGTCAATCTCAGAGATGAGACCTGGCAAGTCTCCCCAACCGTCGCCGTTGGAGTCTTTGAAGCTGGCGGGGTAGACCTGGTAAAAGACGGCATCTTTCCACCATGGCTGCTTCCCCACGAAGCCATTCTTGGTGTCCCAGCTTAGCGATCCCATGATGAATCTTTGCTTAATCTGATGATTGAACAATGGGTGAGTATGCTCGTGCAAATAGACGAGGAAAATACCATCTTAAAAACTAAGAAAAGTGGACTTGGGAAGGACGAAGATGACGGTTCCACGAGCAGTCGGGGTTTCCGCACCCTTTGGTTTTTTTTTTAGGAGTGAACAAACACCGAGATAAGCGGCAGACATTGCTCGGGGGTTTCAGATGAGGGCATCCCTTCTCAAAACTAGCTTGGTCGTGATGCATAATTAAGGTCGAGCGGAGGAGTCTCCGTGGTACAAAGTCCAAAGTCCAACGGCTGGTCATTGCAAAGCGTCGTTTGCCCCCCCGCCTATAGCTGCTAAGCACGGAGTACTTACTACTAAATTCATTTAGCATGGTCTTTGCGGCCGTTGGGTCTTCCAATGCGCCTACCTTAACTTTCCCTTCCATTCCCATGGTTGTACAGGGAAATAGCGCTCGTCGGACCGACTAGGTTGGTGTACCGCTGTAACGCGCCTTCCCTCTCTTCTCCCCAAATCACGCGACTACAGACATGTCTGCCCATTTCAAGTTCCGGCACTCCCAATCCTACTCCGTACTCCGTATTCCCTACACATAATTCGGCGGAGATGCACCAAGTTCTTGAAAACTGCTGGTGGAAGCTCCGCAGCAAATGCGACGCAACATCCACGCAAGATCGGACTCTATTCCTTGCCTCCCCGTCCGGCCGACTGCCCCATGCGCTAGCCGACAGGAGACTCCTGACCGATTTCCCCTCCCCGTTAACCCACCCCCCGCCTACCTCCGCAGGACCGCGAGCTAAGGCGCAAAGCTTCCCCAGATTTGAATGAGAAAATGATTTGGGGAAAACGGAGAACCAGAGGAGCACGAGGGAATCGACTCGATCGTGTCAATATCCTCATCAGTTCTTTAATGTGTCCATGATCTGATTCGGTTCCGAGGAGTCGGGACGCTTAGGGTGGAAAAACACGTACCCTTGGGGGGGACAAAAGCTGTTAGTGTTGGTCGTTGGTCCCGGCGCGATGCGACCCTGAAAAAAATTGTTATATAAACCCTGGACGGAATGCCCAGCGGTCAGTCGAACGATTCAGGCCAGCTTCTCCCCTTTCCAGCCATCACACCTATCGAGGCCCAACGATCATCAATTCAAAATAACCATGGCCGACGACGAGAAGCGATCGTCCGTTGCCGCTGCGGGCGCGGGCAAGAGCGTCGTTTCGGAACGCAATGAGCCAATTGGCGCTGAAGCACTCGCGTCCGAGGCCAAGCAGGCCGCCAATGCTGAGGTGCAGATGTCGCTGTGGCAGGCCGTCAAGACCTATCCTCACGCCATCGGATGGTCCGTCCTGTTGAGCACAACGCTCATCATGGAGGGCTACGACCTCGCCTTGCTAGGTAACCTGTACTCGTCACAGGTGTTTAGCAAGAAGTATGGCTCTTGGGTTCCGGACGCGGAAAAATGGCAGATCTCGGCTGCTTGGCAGTCTGGTCTGTCCAACGGTGCCAGGGCTGGCGAGGTTTTTGGGCTTATCATTGCTGGTTGGACGGCTGATCGATGGGGAGCCAAGATGACCACCATTGGCTTTCTCATAATGATGATTGTCACCATATTTGCACTCTTCTTTGCTCCCAACGTGCAAGTTCTTGTCGTGGGAGAAATTCTTTGTGGTACGTCGCAGCATCGCATCAACCTGATGAAAGAGAGTTGTAATTATATCTAACACGATATTAGGCATTCCGTGGGGTGCTTTCCAATCCGTTACCCCAGCCTACGCCTCTGAAGTCGCTCCTGTCGTCCTCCGTCCTTACCTCACGACATTTATCAATGCATGCTGGGTGCTGGGTCAATTCTTGGCCGTCGCCGTGTGCCGTGGCTCCGTCGAGAGGGAAGATCAGTGGGCGTACCGCATCCCCTTTGCCATGCAGTGGCTATGGCCTGCCCTCATTCTCGCTGGCCTCGTCTGGGCACCAGAGTAAGTATTCAGCCAGCCATTTTCTGGTTCATGGATCTCAACGAATACTAAAAAATCTTGCTCCTTAGATCACCTTGGTGGTACATTCGCAAAGGCAACCGAACCGCAGCCCGCGCCGCCCTCGTCCGACTCACTTCTCCCAACCAGCCCGGCTTCAGCGTTGATGAGACGCTCGCCATGATTGAGCACACCAACGAGATGGAGAAGAAGCTCAAAGAGGGCGTCGGGTACCGCGACTGCTTCCGCGGCGTAGATCTGCGCCGAACTGAGATTGTCGTTGGCATCTGGATTGTTCAGACCCTCGGCGGCCAGAACGTCATGGGCTACTTTAGCTACTTCCTCTTCCAGGCCGGCTTGGACACCAAGAACTCGTTGACCCTGTCTCTCGCGCAGTACGCTCTGGGTCTTGTGGGCACCTTTGCCAGTTGGCTCTTCATCACAAGGGTTGGTCGTCGCCGTATTCACTTCACTGGTCTTTGCTGCCAATTCGTTCTACTCATCGTTGTCGGCTCGCTCGCCTTCTCCAACACGACGGCTTCAGTCTGGGCAATTGGTGGTCTCCTGATCGCCTTTACCTTTGTATACGACATCGCCGTCGGCCCCATCACCTACAGTCTCATCTCGGAGCTGTCATCTACACGTCTCAAGGCAAAGACGATTGTGCTGGCCCGGGCCGCCTACAACGCCTCCAACATCTTTGTCAACGTCATGACCAACTACCAGCTCTCGTCGTCTGCCTGGAACTGGGGCGCCAAGACGGCCTTTTTCTGGGGTGGGACGTGCCTGTGCTGCTGCATCTGGGTCTTCTTCCGCTTGCCTGAGCCCAAGGACCGCACGTACGCCGAGCTCGACATGCTGTTTGAGCAGCGCGTGCCTGCTCGGCAGTTTAGGAAGACTACGGTGAACCCTTACAGACCGGAAGTCATTGGCGAGCGCAAAGGCTCCGTTGCTCAGTAAAAGTAAAGTAGGGACGGCACGTGTATAACGAGTGATGAAGAGCGTATTCTGGGCGTCATCTCATATATGTGTATTTTGTAGGAGGGCAGTACGTGTCATGATGACATAATCGTTTTACCCATTAATATAGATTAATTAATTATCCTGAAAAATATTGTCCTGGTGTGCCGGCCAATATGTCTGGCATATGTGATCGTCGAATCAGGTGAGGCGTCGCATCCTGCATGTGCTTCTCGACCAGACCGTCGTAAGTAGTATCGCCGAGAGGCAACCTCCGAATCAAGTCGCGCAGGTAGGCCAGGTCGTCCTCGGGCCGCAAGCCCATCATGCCGCCCTCCTGGGGAAAGACGGCGGCGGGAGGCAAGCCGGCGAGGACGTCAACGAGCGACGTGGCGACATCGTAGACCTTTTCGGTCATGCCCACGCCGTGGACCCTGAGGCTCTCGATGGGGAGGTCGCGGGTGGAGATCATGAGATCGTGGGCCATGACGATGGGGTAGCGGATGCTGAGGCTGGGCTGCTGTGGCGAGTCCTCGACCAGGTATCCCAGCCGCAGGCGAAGCGACCAGAGGACGTGTCGCAGCCAGATCTGTGTGACCCTCAGGTTGGCCTTTTGGCTGTCCTTGAGGACGAGGCCGGGCTGGAGGGCCGAGTCGACGCCCGACTCGATGTAGTCGAGGCCGGCGCGCGAGGGCCCCATGGACAGCGTCTCGGCGTTCCAGGTGGCTATGAAGGACGTGTCTAGGGGCCGGAATAAGGCGGCGAGGCTCCAGAAGCCGGCTAGCGAGGGGTCGCTCGTGTCCAGCGGCGGGGTCTCGCTGGTGATTTGTAGGGAGATGGGCCGGCGGTACCGGATCGAGTTGCTCCTCTCGGAGACGAGGACGACCCAGAACAGCCGGCCGTAGACCAGGGACAGGACGGCGTCGGCGTCGGCGCCGGGCGGGCGGAAGAGCATCATGTAGGTCGAGACCTCGCGCAGAAAGGTGAAGGCGGAGCTGTGGTGCGTCAGACGCACCTCGCACGTGTAGAGGAAGAAGGTGAAGAGGCACATTTCCATCGTCAGCGGGGAGCGGTGCGAGAGGAGCCTGTACGCCTCCTTTGCCAGCTCTAGCAGCCGCCTGCCGAGATGGATGTTGATCTCCTCTGCTCCTCCTCCTCCTCCCCTGTGCTGGTGGCCGTGGAATATGCCGTCTGGGTCCTCGGCCTGCAGCAGTACCTGGCACGACATGCCTATGAGGGCGCAAAACGACGGCATGCCTTGCTCCGGATGCTGCCGCGCCGCCTCCTTCAGACGAGCTGCGTACTCGAGGGTGAGTATGGGAATGGTGGGGTGAAGTTCCTCGAAGAAGCGCTGGACGCAGTAGTCGATGGCGCGCTCCGGCATCAATTCCTTCATGTCGCGGAATATGCCATGCTCATCACGAGCTCCTGCCGCTGCTGTCGGCACCTGACTACTTGTTAATACTTGTTGCTGTTGCTGCCGCTGATGATGATGATGATGATGGAGAGGCACCGTAGCAACAGCAGAAGGAGACGAAGTCGACGACTGCGCCCACGAGGGAGTCTGGCATTGCGCCCCCAGCCCGGCGTCAAGACATCGTCTGCAAGGGCGATATTCGCTGCATCCCCTCCGCAGGCGCTTGCACCTGTCGCACGCGCGCGGGACCTGGAACCTCTTTGACGACGACGAGGCTGCTGCTGCTGCTGCTGTTGCTGTAGGGGAGTGGTTCTCTCCAGGCGATGTGGATGCGCAGGGATGGCTGGTTGGTGGTGAGATGCCGTCGGAAAAGTCGGATGATGTTATTGTTTTTACTTGTTGAGGAGGAGGTGGTGACTGAGATTGTTTCATGTTTGGCGCATGGTTTTTTTCTTTCTTATTCACTTCTCTTGTCCGCCCGCGGCAAGTTTTAAGTTTTGTCAAATGGGATTTATAAGATGAATGTTTATGTGAGCATCCGGGTTGGTTAGTTTGGGAAAGTTGTATGATATAATGACGGGATCATGAGAATGGAGGTTGTTGCATTTCGGAAAAAGGGAATTTCGAAATTTGGTCCCGACGCGCAAAACAAGCTAGGGTAACGGAGGGAGAGAGTGGGAAAGTTGGGGTACGGAGTAGCTTTCACTCCCTACATGTAACCCCCCGCTGCTAAGGCGGTAGGTACTCCATCATTTTACTCCACTCTTCCCCGGATGCACATATGTTCTTTCTTTTCCTTTCTTTTCTTTTTCTCTTTATGAGGGTGGTTCTTGACTCGTTGTTGATGTTTCATCTTTGGGTTCAGCTTTGAGGGCATGGGAAAGGGGTGCAGTTCTATGAACCAGGAAACAGGTTTCACGAATCATATCTGTGCTCTCGGTGGTGCGCATTCATATTCATACTGGCATTGGGCAACCGCTGAGCCTGGATACAAGTGTTGATATCCAAAAAATTCGCATAACCAGTTAAATCCATTCTAGAAATTCCTTACTCATCATAATAACAATAATACAATCACCACATCAGGTCTTTCCCGCCTTCTGCCCCTCCCACCGCTGCACATGCAGCTTCTTAACCTCATCACTCAACTCCTCGTACGGCCCCCTCACTTTCACCCCCGGCGCGACCTGGTTGATGGGCAGCGCCGCGACGACGTGCCGCGTGAACCCGTGCTCCTCCTGCCACGCCGCGTACGAGCTCGACGAAGCCGCGTAGACGATGGGTCCCAGACCGCAGTAGGCGTGCGCCGCCGCGCACATGGGGCAGTGCTCACCCGACGTGTAGACGGTGCAGGACGCCCGCTCGCGGGACCCGAGGTTCAGCTGTGCCCAGCGGGCGAGGGAGATTTCCGGGTGCAGCGTGGCGTCGGGCCTGGTGCCGTCGCCGCTTTCGCCAGTGACGGTGCGGTTGCGGTCTTCCTTGATGATGGCGCCCTGGGCGTCGACGAGGAGTGAGCCGAAGGGGGCGTCGCCGGCTAGCATTGCTTCTTTTGCTAGCTCTACGGCGCGGGCGAGGTAATAAGTGTCGTCTTGCGGGGGCATTTTTTTTTCTTTCTTTCTTATAGCTGTTCGTTGTCTCCTTTTTTTTTCTTTTCTTTGTGCACTCGAGGTGAATCTCTTGTGTTTTCTTTTATAAAATGTGTTGGATGGCTGGAATCAATAGTATTGAGGGTTTTTTGCAGATTTCTTTTTTACATTCCGAAATTTATAGCATAGTCTTTGTGAGAATTGCATGACTGCCGTCTGACGTGCAGCAGGCAGATCTATCCAAATCGGCCAATCGATGTCATCATCAACTTCTCCGCATTCCCAAGCACCCTCGAAATCAACACCCTGCAACCGTACACATGCAATGATTTTCTCAACAGCTTACGGTCTAACGAGCCGAGAAATACGTTTGGCTAAAAAGAAAAGAACAGACAGTAGTGAAAAATGGTTGGTACATTTAACAGATAGGGTTTATATATATTCTCAGCCAGTGAAGCTAGTATTGAAAGTATCGACCTATGCTTACCAGAGTGTATGTATACCTGCCTGCTCCATATTAGGACCGTTGTATTCGGCTGCCTTTTTTGGTCAGATTCGGAGAGTGCCACAACGGTATTGTCGTTGAAAGCGGGCCGTCATCTGCGTCGCCATCTGCGAAATACCCCGCTTCACAACGACGAAGAAGACGACGCATTGAATCCCGCCTTGTTCAAAGTGATTCACCACTGCACAACCGTGCCGTAGGAGAGTTCCGCGAGAGATGCATTCATGCGATACAATCGGGATAAAATAAGTACAAAATTTTTTAAAGAAAACAAAAAGTCTAGATATTCGTACAACGGCAGCAGGAGAATATGGAAGCATCGGAGAGATGGCAGCGAGTGAGGAGAAAAGTGTGCACCTGATGGTTGAATCTTCAAGAGCATCTACTTTTGCAATAAAAAACGGACAAGATATTGTAGAAGCATCGTAGACAGCCGGGTTTGGCGTAGAAAGCTTCACGACGGCTTTGAATTTCTCGTCAGGCTGAAGACTCAAGGGTAGCCAGATGCTATGAGCAGGAGAAGAAAAAAAGAAAAAAAAGAAAAAAAAAACTAGCAAAGCGCGGCCGAGTTCGACAGGATCGTCAAGCTTCTTTCCCTTGGACGTTGGATTTCTGCCATTAGAAAAAGCAAATAAAAAGGAAGTCGAGGGCGTTGCGAGCGTTGTTGGTCATGAGGATAGATCAGCAAACTAGGGAAAGGCCTCATCTTCTCAACGTAGAAAATAATCGCTCCTAGTGTTCAGCCGCCAACCAAGCCTCGTGCTACAAGCATATAGTCGGAACAGAATCAATCCAAGCATGTTCCACAAGCACTATCGCATCTAGCATGCTAAAGCGTAATTGGTTTAGTGGTAAAATTCTCCGTTGCCATCCAGCAGCGCAAGATCGGGGAGCCCTGGGTTCGATTCCCAGATTACGCATTCTTTTGCCCTTTTTTTGCCCTAGAGTTGGATCCTGCACGCTGCATTCATGGTGCCAATAGATTCTAGATAGATGCCCTTTGTGGAAATAATAGTAACAGTATGTGGGGGTAAAAGTCAAACGCAGAAGCCCTCTCAAACTTTACCATGTTCTCGATCCCTATAACACTACTAAATCAAGCCCTAATTATCCAATGAGATCCCCCTGGTGCGAAGGTGGCTATAGCAATGCCCCTTGCTGATGATTCTCTTCCTAGAGCTTGGACATGCGTTCTGCATTCTTTCTTCTCTTAATCTACACGAGAGGCCTTGGCTGCAGATGTCTTGTATTGAAACCCCGTCAAGTCTCCCCGCATTGTTCAACGGACCGTTGAGCCTTGTTATGTTCCCTGAATGTTGCCGGAGACTCTAGATTGAGTCCAAGCCACTTATCAACCGACATCTAGCGTTACTGATTATATCAATGAAAAGCCTCAGGTTAATTCTAAAGAAAACAAGCACATCTACTATCACACCAAGGCTTGCGCGATGCTGATTCAACCAAGTTTCAAGCTAGACAACTATCCTCGCCTATGGATCTAGCAAACAGATGGACTCTAATGCGCCCGGTTGCCGTTGTAAGCGTCCAAGGAGCATTTCTGTTTCTGAACCTGAAACTCTTAGCCACCCGGGAGAAGAAGGACATCTCCCAGGGAGCCTATTGTGATGGAACTTGCGTGTTTATATTTTGGATGCTTTGCAACTGTTGGCGGCCAACTATTCATTCCTCACCTATTTATGTTTCCTCTTTGTTTCGGTTTAATCTAGTCTATTGGCTTCATCCTTGCATCTCGTTGTTTAGCTCCTACCTTTTAACAACACCAGGGACAGCCCGCCACATTGTCGACTTTTAGACGTAGTTCCGTGTCATCCATGGTATGTTTCCATGTTCTATCCGCTTCAATATACTATATTAGTCCTTCAGAGTTAACGTCATATAGGCAATCTTCATTATGAATTATCGACCTTGCTAACTTCCCCAAACGATGACGGGTGAACCCAAGGGGCTAGGTTGAAGAGTGGCCAAAGTAGATTCAACCGTGTTGCCTGCGTCGCCTTTCGTCACCTCAATAGATGACGTCGAGCTCTCTGATGAGCAATGAAAACAGGTTCACGAGTGTCTGGCCGGCCTTGTGTGAACCCTCTTCTTCATGCAGGCCCGCTCGCGGAACAAGGGTGGGGGTCTCCTCATTAATACCTTTATTCAATCGGCTACGGTTCAAGATGCAGGGTTGCAGGCACAAGGGTCCCCCCCCCCCCCCCCTGTTCGCTGCCACCGTTGAACGCCCCCCCATCGAGACCGACAAGCTTTGTACCAAGATGCTCCAAGCTCTAAGCCAAGACGGGTCCCGGGCGGGGTGACAGAGTTGGCATCTATATGTCATGGTTATCTTCACCTGCTTTCAGAACTGCCTTGAAGCCCCCCAGCACCGCAGACAGCGGAGAGCCAACGACGGTCTGAATAAAGGAGTTTTAAGTTGTTAGGAGCAGATCCTGATCCTTGTATTGTGCCGACAGCAGTGTGCCAACAGCGGTGTTGATGAGTACCGATACGGTGATGACGCAGCACTCGAGAGAGATGGAAACATGTTATTGCCGGGCCAAGGAGGTTGAAGTTGTGAACACCGCCGGTTGACTCCACGTCACTGTGCATATTCTCAGTATGGAGTCAAGAGGGTCAGCATATATCGTCGACATTCATCTGCGTATTCGTGCATCTATGAGTTGTTCCATCATGGTCGGTGAAATAGGTCATCCAGAGCATCCTTGGACATGTCTATTCTGTCCAACGAAGCACCAGCACGTGTGCATGAGCACTGATGGAATCGAAAAAAGGGCAATATTGTCGGAGTACAAGCGCCTCGGTTCAAAGCAGGAATTGGGAAAATGTCGTCACACCGAACACGGAATGTGGTTGCTTCGAGAGCCGTGAGGGGGGGGGGGGCCTTGTGATTAAAACCAACAAGGATTCTAGATTAGTATTTCGCCTCTTCGCTGGAGTATATGTAGATCAAACGATGGTAGGTTTGGTTCTGACCAACTTTGTTGCTGGTTCCTCCTATTGCCCTCCAAGCAGTTGAAATGTCAAAGATATCACGAGCTAATAGACAAGCTATCTCCGCTAGTCTCTTTAAAAGGTCGCTTGTTTCTTGAAGATATAATCTTACTATGAAAAGTTATTGACTGGCTGCAGGCTCCGCTGTATTGATGCCATAGGCTATGGTATTCGATACGGAGTAAATCAGGTAGAGGAACTTTTTTGGTATGGAGGGGTCGAAGTAACTAAAAGCTTGACCGCATCGTGGTTAAAAATGGGCCGCTGCATCTCTACTTGCCGGGGATGAATCGTATAAATGCCGTCGGCTTGTACTCAGTACATGTAATAGGTATATGTATACATAGGTAAGGCCAACCACCACTGCCAGCCCTGCCACGCCAGCTCTCATTCAGGGACTCTATGCCAATGTATGTACGCTGCATCACAAGCATACTTTTTCCTCCCGTTGACAAAAGTCCCTCACCTCGATGCAGGATGTACAAGTACTCAAGAGCAGAAGACCCTCCGCAACTCTCACTGCATATATGGATTTACCCCTTTTATTAAAATTTATAGAGGCTTCAACTACGCGTACACCCTAGATAGAACAGGTTGTCAAACCAGGTTTTTGATAGATCTAGAGACGTTTCAGCGAATCAAGCTCCTCATCGGCCGCTTCCCGAATTGGAACTTTTTTCAATCACATCACAACACAACACAGCACAGCCCCGTCTAGTCCAACAGGGGGAGGGGTCCCCCGCCGCCATCCCACCACCATCCCACCACCAACAAGAGATGGCCGTAATTTTAACATGCGGGGGCATTTCAAGATAAAGTCTGTCTCTTTTGAATCTGAAACGAGATTCATCTAAGAGTTCTGGATTCTGTAAATCCCGCGTGTTGTTGCGCGGCCTTTGGGGACTGAATGCCTACCAACTCAGCCTCATGGTCGGGTTTCACACGTACCGACCGCCGTGATTGCCACGTACACACATATGATATAAATATATATAGGGCTCAGATGGGTTGACTCTAAATCTATCGAAAATAAGCAAAAGCGTTCTGCGAATATCAACATAATGTCTCATAACCAAGAAGAGCAAGTTTTCAAAGCTGATTCAGTGTCCTAACCCAGCAACTGACATTCTTTTTTCTAGACAAGTCGATATCCTCGTCATCGGGGCCGGGCCAACAGGCCTTGGAGCCGCGAAGCGTCTTCAACAACTGGTGAGTGTTGAGAGTTCAAAGTGTATGTTGATCCCGTGTGACATGTGCTGATGCAGACAGAACAAACCTTCATGGCTCATCGTCGACTCCAACGAAATCCCCGGCGGTCTGGCATCAACAGATGAAACACCCGAAGGCTTCGTAAGTGTTTCGCTCAGACACTACTACTCGACAGCAACTGACTTGACTATAGCTGTTCGACGTCGGCGGCCACGTCATCTTTTCCCACTACAAGTACTTTGACGACTGCCTCGACGAGGCCCTGCCCCGGCCGACGGACTGGTACACGCACCAGCGCATCTCGTACGTACGGTACCGGGGCCAGTGGGTGCCCTACCCGTTCCAGAACAACATCGCCGTCCTGGAAAAGGAGGAGCAGGCCAGGTGCCTCGAGAGCCTGATCGATGCCGCGCTCGACGCCCGCGCGCGGTCGCCGTCGGACAAGCCCAAGGATTTCGACGAGTGGAACGTCAGGAACGTGGGCGAGAGGCTGACTGGGATTTTCATGCGTCCTTATAACTTTAAAGTTTGGGCTGTTCCCACGACCAATGTATTTGATATACTACTTTCTGATTCGTCGTCCTTTTGAAAGAGTGGTCACTAAGAGAGCGCTTGCGTAGATGAATGCCACCTGGCTGGGAGAACGCGTGGCGGCACCCAACCTCAAGATGCTCACCAAGAATGTCGTCTTGGGCAAGGTCGCGGGAAACTGGGGTCCCAACGCGACCTTTAGGTTCCCTGCCCGAGGCGGCACCGGCGGTATCTGGACTGCGGTGGCGGACACTCTCGACAAGAGCAAGACTCGGTTCGGCGATAACGGCAGCGTCACCAAGGTTGATGCGGATGCCAAGAAGGTATACTTGAAAGACGGTAAGCAACAAAGTCCAAGATTGCGTCGAGGCTCAATGAGTTGGTCTGACTGAAATGATGGCTTCAACAGGCAGGACCATCAAGTACGGATCGCTCGTCTCTACCATGGCCGTGGACCATCTCGCCAAGGCCATGAACGACAGCCACCTGGGAGAATTGTGCAAGCCGCTGTTTTACTCGTCGACAAACGTCATCGGCATCGGCGTCCGTGGCCAGCGTCCTGAACGTATTGGCGACAAGTGCTGGGTAAGTCAATGATACGAAACATACAAGTGACTGACTGACTGACTTGGGTGAGTAGCTGTACTTTGTCGAGGACAACTGCCCCTTTTACCGCGCAACCATCTTCTCCAACTACTCCCCCTTCAACCAGCCCGGGCAGGAAAAGCTGCTGGCCACCAAGCAGCTCGCCAACGGCCAGAAGCCGGCCTCGGCGCAGGCGCAGCCGGGCCCCTACTGGTCCATCATGCTCGAGGTCTCTGAGTCGTCCTACAAGCCGGTCGAGCACGGGACCCTGCTGGAGGACTGCATCCAGGGGCTCGTCAACACGGAGCTCCTCGCGCCCGAGGACGAGATCGTGAGCACGTACGTCCGGAGGTTCGACCACGGGTACCCGACGCCCAGCATCGAGCGCGACGGGGCGCTCAGCGAGATCTTGCCCTATTTGCAGGAGAAGGACATTCTGTCGCGGGGGAGGTTTGGCTCTTGGAAGTACGAGGTCGGCAACCAGGACCATAGGTATGTTTGCCCCTATATTCAGCATTGGAAAGAAAAGAAAGCTGCTAACGTTGGAATGATAGCTTCATGCTTGGCGTCGAGGCTGTCGATCGCGTCGTCTCTGGCGGGGTTGAACTCACTCTTTCTTACCCCGATTTTGTCAACACGCGCGCCAACACGGAGCGACGACTACGCTGAGGCTGTTTAGCTCGTCTCCTTTGATGCTCCTTGGCTACTTGGCGGCTTGTAGCTGGTTCAATATTCGATTCATACTGGGTGTGCAAGGAAACGTATTGTCGGTGAAGACGGTCTTCTTCCACCTTTGCATTCTTGGCCCAATTCTTTTGACTCTTGTACTTTGATAGCTCAGAATAAGACGTGTGTTTGATCTTGATGTTTGTAGTCTTGCGTGACCTTGTGAGTTCCAACTTGTATATGATGGGGATTTTCTGCATAGGGCGGGATTATACTTTTGATGTTGTATCGTATGGACAAAGTTCAGTGTGTAAATGACTAGATGTATATTAGCGTTCGGCAGCCGAAATATATTGGAATTATCGACATATTTGCGACTGTCAGGCGTAAAAACATGAGTACTTCTCCGTACTTGTAGGTGCAAGTGGTGGATTGTCTGACAACGGCCCCCAAGAAACTTGTTAAGCTACCCCGCAGTTAGCGTCAAATAGCGTCAGATAGCGTACCGGCAACTCGTGCTAAGCGGTTCAACCTTCTTTTTTTAGCATCACAACTTTGGCTCAAACATCACCAGCGCCATCAACTTCCATCGACAAATCATCTCCTCATTACCCCAAAAACCCCCCATCTCCCCGCAATGGACGCGTCCGCCCCAATATACGCCTACGCCCTGGGCACCGTCTGCGCCGGCGTTGGCCTCAACTGCTTCCGAGACCCCGCGAGCGAGCCGCTCCGCTACGGCCTGCCCGCTCAAAACTCGGCGCTGCAGCAGAGGGCGCAGGCACGCTTAAAGGGCGTCTCGCCTTTCGTCTACGTCAAGGCGAGGAGCGAGGCCGGCCTGGGGCTGGCGCTCGTCGCGCTGCAGGACCAGGGCAACGAAGCGGGGGTGACGACGGTCGTGGCCGCTCTCGGGCTCATGGCCATCTCGGACGCCTTGATCGTTTGGTTCAACTCGCCTGGTGAGCTGCGGGCAAAGGCTTGGGGACATGGTGCGTTTGGCGTCGTCTTGACGGCGTGGGCTGCTGCGAGGTCTTTGATTTAAAGTTTCGGCTTGCAAGGGCCGAGGGAAAGATGTTGTACATAAGTTTGTTTCCATTGCAAGCCAAGACTCAAACTAGATCCAGGACGACAACGTCGGAGTCAAAGGTGAAATTTTACTATGCTTTGCCAAAACTTGCTTGACCTCAAAATCGCAACTTCCATACCTATCTTGGTGAGCTGACTTGGTAGAATTTAGGTGCACGGATCACCAAAAAAAGTCGAGCATATTACGTTAGTGCTATATGATTGGACAGTACTCCGTAAGCTTAAGGGGAAACGGGGAATTTCGACGCGTTCTCGGTAGATTCGTTGACGACGTGTTTCTGGGGGAGAACATTATCAAACTACGGAGTGAGCCTTTCACCACAACCACACATCACCAAACCCCCCGTTCATTAGCCCCTTTCCCCATCATTCTCAGTCAATTCAACCATCGACCTATCGGTCTCGCAAATAACCTCTAGACTTGGACCCAACCCGGCATCGCAACATGTCGGATACTCGATACATAGGCGTCCTCCTGGCCGTCTGCTCCTCGGTAGCCATAGGCTCGAGCTACGTCACCATAAAGATTGGCCTCAAGGACGCGGCGGCGCGCCACGGCTTCAGCGGCGACGGCCACGAGTACTTCCGCAACCCGACGTGGTGGGTGGGCATGGTGATGCAGGTCCTCGGCGAGCTCTTCAACTTTGCCGCCTACACCTTTGCCCCCGCCGTGCTCGTCACCCCGCTGGGGGCCCTGAGCGTCCTCACCGGCACCGTGCTCGGCGCCTACTTTTTGGGAGAGCGCCTCGACGTCGCCGGGAGGCTGGGCTGCGCCTTGTGCCTGGTCGGCTCCGTCCTGATTGTCATCAACGCGCCGCCGGACAAGGAGGTCAACTCTATTGATGAGATGCTCGAGTTTGCCATGAACCCTGGTGAGTCAATCATGAGATGATGATGGTGGTGGTGGTGATGATGATCTTAATCATGATGATGACTTGTTATAAAGCTCATCTGTTTGATGAGTTGGTTAAACTCACTGACAAACTCACTGACTGACTCACATGTCCCAGGCTTCTTGATGTTTTGCATCGTCACCGCCGTCTTTTGCTTTGCCAATGTTTACATACTCTGTCCACGCTATGGCCATACCAACCCGCTGTGTTACCTGTCCATATGTGCCGGATCAGGCGCCGTCTCCGTCATGGCCCTCAAGGCTTTCGGCATGGCCATCAAGATGACTCTAGAGGGCAACAACCAGTTCGTGCACACGTCGACATATCTGTTTGCCATTGTGGCCGCCGGCTGCATCGTCATGCAAATGAACTATTTTAACAAGGCCCTCAGCGTCTTTCCCCAAACCATGCAAGTTTTTCCAAATACAATCTTCCAAAAAACTGTACATGCATGCTAACAACTTCCAGTGTCAGCCCCATTTACTACGTCACCTTCACCACCGCAGTGCTCACGGCTTCCTTCATCCTCTTCCAGGGCTTCAACGTGACCGACAGGGCCAAGTCGACGTCGCTGGTTGCCGGCTTCGTCACCGTCTTCATAGGCGTCTACCTCCTCAACTATGACGGCGGCGAGACAGAGTCGCCCGACGCGGCCCTGGGGTACGAGCTGGCCGAGACGGGCGAGTCGTTGCCGGCGGGGCTCGGCTTCCAGAACTCGCCTCGGGCGAGCAGCGGGAGCCGCGCTCATGGTGTGAATGGGGGCATTGCGCCGAGACCGTCGATTTATGAGGAGCGGTCAAGTTAGGATCTCGTGGGCGGATAGTTTCTGCATAGCAATGTTAAACTTTAATATACCCCAAACAGGCAGCAGAGGCATTAGACTTTTCTATACTATTACGACGTGCTGTACATATTATTAGGGAAATCTCAGACCTGGGACTTTGGGCATTTCGTCCAAAGACCAGTCGCTCACCTAACACATGTGTTGGTGTTCTCGCTTTCCCCCTCGACCGAGGGCCACGTTGTCCTGCTGAAGAGTCAGTCACAAAAATGATATCTTCCAAGCAGTTTCCTTAATCATGAAAGAACCTGCAATGTTTGCCGACGTTGTCCTTGGCACGTACTTGTCGTTCGAGTATGAGAAGGATGAGGTTCGTTTAGACTTTTATACTCGCGCGCATGGATTGAATAAAGGGCTGATCAAACGTAATGTGTCACTCCTCTCGCACCTCGTATATAATCTACGTCACTGGCTGTCTCTTTGGCACTAAACCATCTCCAAAGGCCCCTATACCTCTTTCTATAGGGGGGGGGGGGGGGATCTAATGATATTTAGTCGAGGATAGCAGACCTAGGCTTAAAGTAGATATCGCGATAGGTGCTAGGCACGTCCTTACCGTGCTAGGTTCGCTCTTACCGCGATAGGTGCTAGGCACGTCTTTACCGTGCTAGGTTCGTTCTTATTACGATAGGTGCTAGGTACGTCTTTACTATATTAGGTACGTTCTTATCGCGATAGGTGCTAGGTACGTCTTTACTATATTAGGTACGTTCTTACCGCGATAGGTACTAGGTATGTCTTTATTATATTAGGTACGTTCTTAGTGCAATAGGTACTAGGCACGTCTTTACCGTACTAGGTTCGTTCTTATTACGATAGGTGCTAGGTACGTCTTTACTACATTAGGTACGTCCTTACTACCCGTCGGACGTGCTTAGTATAATATCCTTGCGATGCTCTAGATCTATAGACTCGTTAGTAATAGTAGAGAAATCGCGAAGAGGGGAGCTCACGGGGAAAGCTTTCCCCCTTGCCTTGGGGAGCCAGGTGACGGAGAGGATATTGCACATCATCCAATCTCGCGATATTAATTTGCTTGCCATGACTCTTCCCAGCCTTATTTCTATCAAATCTTGGTAGGTTCATCGCATATACATATAACGAGGGAAGCAAATTTTCAGCGCCATAGAATGTTGAAAATGAATGTACGTGTAAAACCTACATGTCCTATCTGTGGCCGTCGCAAACTCTCCATATTCCAAAACGTTTATAAAAAAAGCCCCTTGCTAAACATCATAATCTAAACCAAAAAGAGTGAATCGTCAAAAACTACACTGTTCATCTTCTGAGATTGTGACAAAGCAGCCATCCGGGCTAACATCTCATGGCTTACCAAACAAACCGAACCCCCTCTAGACCGTCTCGTAAACGAGCTTGAGAATGTCCTGGCGAACCGCTTCGCAGATGGCGCAGTTTTCGCACCCGTATTCCACGACTGCCTCTTGGCTCGTCTCGGCTTCGTCAACCTCGTGTATGGGAGATAAGTTAGACGAAACAGAATGGGAGATGATAGGAAGAGATGTCGGATCGACTGCGGTAGAAGAAGAAGTAGCAACGTTGGCCATGACGGCATCGCTTGCTCCTCCGTCATGAATGCTCAACCGCGCAATCATGGTCTCCATCTCTGCAATTTCAATGTCCAGGGCAATATCGCGATCCATCCGGGCCCTAACCTGCTGATCTCGAGTTGGGAAGGCTTCCAGAAGCTGGCAGAGACGATTCATCTTGACGTCGGGGATCTCGCTTCCTGGGTGCGCGGCGGTCAGCACCCGCTGAGCTTCGGGAGTGCCCTGGGTGGCCATGTTGCGAATCTGAAGATGGTTGGTGGAAATGGAGTTTGGTTGATTTTGATTGGGATGAGGTGTTCTAGTGAGGGTTGGTTGCTCTGATGCTTTGTGGGAAGAAAGACGAGCACTTAGTTAAGAGAACAAGCTATATATATATCACCCTGTGTTTAGCGAATACTGTTCACTCCAACATGGCAAAACTACGATGAACATTAAGAAGACACATGACCGTCATTCAATTGAGCCACGGCGACGTTGAATCAAAGCCCGCATCTTCAATCGATGAACAATGGCAAGCGGCCTGCTCGCAATTCAGTTAATTCACACTCGTATCACCAACGGCGTTGGGCATTTCGAGCATGGACCTTCTCAAACATGCGCTTTTGTCACTGATTTTTCTCCTTCTAAAGAGAGGGGGCAAGGGCAGTGAAAATGTATGATTTTTTTTTTTTTGCAGCTGAGCATTGGGGCATTTTCACTCATGTCATGCAAAGTATCGGTCAGTCTTGTAATATTTTGTCAACGCAGAGAAGAAATTCACAACAACAACTCTCTTTCAACCTTGGGCCTTGTTTCCCTCCCCCCTTTTTTTTAAAAAAAAAAAAATCCTTTTCTCGCTTTCTCTTTTCTTTCTCATCTTGTTTCTTGAAACTCGTATATAAATCAAGGCTCAACAGGCTTCGATGATGAAGTAGACCAAGAGTGGGTTACGACATTATATTGTAAAGAATCAAAAGCTTAGAGCGGACAAGGTTTATATATTATAACAAGATTGATACAAAATCATTTGTTGTTTGATATCGTGCCTTGCTCCACATGAATCATAAATTATGCCTTTTTTCGGCATTTTGACATATCCCATGGGTCCATGATATTCAAACAAGCAACATAATATACTCTAGAAATCCCCCACCGTCACGCCCAAGCCCTTTGCCCGTCCCATCTCGAGAAGCTCAGCCGCCATGGCGAGGTCCATGATGCCCAACCCGACAGACTTGACCACCAAGTTCCCGTCCCCCTCGTGCCTGCCCCCGAGATCCAGATCGCCGAGCTCGACGAGCTGATCCTCGGTGACGCCGGCCATGATGAGCTCCCCGGCCTCGGACAGGCACCCCTCCTTGGTGTCGGCGTGGACGGCGCCGCCCGACAGCAGCGTCTCGGCGTCAATCTCCTGCATGTCGGGCTTGTACGATCCGATGAGGGAGACGAAGCGAGGCTTCTTCTCCTTCTCAAGGCACGAGTGCGGGAAATGCGGCGTCGTCGAAGGCGTGCAGCAGAAGATGGCGTCTGCGGAAGACAGCACTTGCCGCAGCTCGTCGTCGTCGTGATTTGACTCCGCCGTCTTGAGCAGCGTCTTGACGGAAACGTCAGGGTACCGCCGCCGCACGACCTCGCAAAGCTTCTCCGCCCTCTTCGCCCCAGAAGACCTGTTGACCACCGTCACGCGCTCAACTTCCCCGTCCCTTAGCAGCAGCGCCAGCAGGACGTGCCACTCGGCCTGCCTCCCCGCGCCAAAGACCACGATTTCTCGCACGGCATGCCTGAACCGCGAAAAGGCAATCATTACGGCAAGCGAGGTGCGAAAGGCGGTGATTTCCCCCGCGTTCAGCACGCCTCGAAGCTCGCCGTCGGGCTCAAAGACGTTGATGGAGCCCTTTATGCCCGCGGGTGACACCGTCACGGCTTTTATCGCCGTCGTTGACGTGTCGGAGCAGGGCATGAAGAGGGACGTGTTGCCGTCCCTTGTGGCGATGGACTCGCGCAGAGGCTGGTGGATGAGCTTTTCTGGCAAGGGGACTGATTTCTCCGAGGTGTGCTTTTGGAGGATTTCGTGGAGTTTTGTGAGGAGGCGCTGGGCTTCGTGCCTGTCTAGGTTTGAGAGCAGGCTGTTGACGTCTTTTTCTGTGAGGACCAACATGGTGGAATGAATGGCTTTGATTGGTTGAAGAGGAAGTTGTATGATGAATGTTGGGATGAGATGTCTCATATAGAATTTATAGAGAGATTTTGTATTGAGCTCGTAGTTTCGAGCTTCGCCCGACGTCACCCGATGTCGCTGACGATTGCAGTAGATGGCCAAGTGCGGGGCGAGCGAGTTGGAGAAGATGGTGCCAACTCCACTCGACTGGGTGAAGTTGACTCCGATATCTGAGACTGCTGGAAGATGTACTTTTTATTGTTTTGTAGCAGTATAGTATTGAAAGGTTGGCAAGTGCACCACCTACCTTTACACCACCAAAAATGTACTTTACAATCTACGTGTGCCATCATGCCGCTCAATAAGCATCGTCAGTCATACATCCCATAGCAACGTCTTAAAACGAATTCATCAACAGTTGGCTGCTTTTGCTTCTATCGTAATATCCTCTATACAAAGACGTCTACTCATTCTTGTACATGCTCCTCTGCCCCTCGACCTTGCCCATCCCCTCCTCAGGCTCCCCAAAGACCTTGTCAAACACCCCCTCCAGCCTCTTGACCACCTCATCCCCGTTCTGCGCAACCTGGTAGTTGAAGACCATCCGCGGCCCCATGGTCGTCAAGCCCACGTCCCGGCACAGCTCGCTGAGCCTCCCCGCGCTGCACGCCGCGCCGTCGAGGTCCAGCCAGCACATGTTGGTGTGAACGGGGTGCACCATCCGCCCCCCCCTCGACGTCCACGCCCTCTCCACCCTCCCAGCCAGCTCGTGCGCCGCCCTCAGCAGCCCGCCGCTGCCGTCGGGTTCGGTGCCAAAGGTCGTGTCGACGGCCACGCGCGCCGCGGCCGTGAGCATGCCCGGCTGGCGCAGCCCCCCGCCGATGGCCTTGCGCGTCCACCGCGCGTGCTTGAGCGTCCTGGCGTCGCCGACCAGCATGCTGCCCACCGGCGCCCCGAGGCCCTTGGAGAAGCAAAGGCTCACCGTGTCGAAGAGGGCGCAAAAGGCCGGCAGCGTGCCCGCGCCCGCCGCCACGGCCTCCCACAGGCGGGCGCCGTCGAGGTGCATCAGGATGCCGTGCTCGCGCGCGAACGTGGAGATGCGCTCCGCCTCGGCGAAGGGCATGATCATGCCGTTGAGCGTGTTCTCGAGGCTGATGACGCGCGTCGGGCAGCCGTGGACGTTGCCGTCGTCAAACACTACGTTGGCCTTGACGTCCTCGAGCGTCAGGTAGATGCCGTTGCTGGGGATGATGGCCATGGGCATGGCCTGAGACAAGCTCGAGACGCTTTTTTTCAGTCAGTACAATATTCTTTAAGCGACGGGTGATGTTTTGAACGTACCCTCCAGCTTCGTACTGCACGATATGCGAACGATGGTCGCACAGCACGCTGTGAGGTGGCTGCTTCAGATGCGCCCTCAGAGCGAGCTGGTTACCCATCGTCCCGGACAGGACAAAAAGACCAGCCTCCTTCCCAGCCAGCTTGGCCACGTGAGCCTCCAGGCTGGTCGTCGACTCGTCCTCCCCAAACACATCATCCCTCAGGGTGCATGTCTGGACAGCAGCCAGCATCTCAGGAGTGGGCGTAGTCATCACATCACCTATTAAGAAACCAGACGAATTAGCTATATTGTAAAAAGAAAGAAAAGAAAAAAAGAAAAGAAAAGAAAAGTATGTGAAAAATAAAGGGATTTAGGGGGTTCAGCTCACTGCGCAAATCCCACGCTCCAGGACCCTTGGCACCCACCCAAGCGTTATGAGACCCCTCAGTCATTGTATTTGAGTTCGAAGCAGTGTTTAGACAACGACTTGAAACTATCCTTGACGGCGAGCTGAATAAAGAAGTCAACGGCCGAGCACAAGATCTATACGCTGCTGCCCCTCTCATATATACAAATGCGCGAGACATGGGTGTTGTGAGGGTGGTGTCGAGGAAATAAACTGGGCCAAATGCCCCTCCAAAGATGAAAGACAAAAGGGCCTGCGGTTTTACTCTATTAGCTTCAACCTCCGCGGGGAAGCTCCGAATGGTAGCCGCCTACCCTAAAATTATCTCAAAATGCACCAAGGATTCTGCAATCTCTCGCCGGATGACGCATTTAAGACTGCCTACCTTAAAATGTTTTTCTCAATATACCAATGATTCTCCAGTCTCTCGCCGGATGACACATTCAAGACTACGTAATCGGCTTGAGATCAAGGCTAAGCCGGTTCAAAGGATTCCTCGAGGTCAACGTTATGTCTTTGTCACTTGCCGATCCAGCTTCCTAATTAGCGATAATGTCCTTGGAAAATCACGGAAGCATAGGATATCAAAGTGATTAAGATGATTGGATCTGGAGACTATATCAGAGTTTGACATGTCGTAACCCATGCTTGCTTCGTCAATAATCCGGTCGTAGTCTATCGAGCAACACCTGCCTGTGCATATCCCCAACACGCCCTAGATGTACTTCATCTCCGGATCCAACCGGTCCATCATCTCCATGCTCTTCTCGTACATGGTAAACACGATCCCGCCGCTCATGACGAGCCTCGCCAGCCGGGGCAGCGCGCCGCTCCAAAACGTCAGCGTCCCCTCCTTCTTGAAGATCTGCACGGCGCAGTTGAGCGTGTTGCCGTAGACGGATCGCGCCTCGATGCTCTGCATGCGCGTCTTGATGGTGTCGAGCGGCTGCGTGACGGCCACCGTCACCATGCCCGCCAGCCCCCCCACGGCAAACGTCGCCACCGTGCCGAGCTTCTCCCCGGGGGCCGTCCACGACTCGGCCAGCTGCTTGAGCGAGGTGTAGGCGCCGAAGCGGACGGCGCTGTTGGCCGCCTGGCGGGCCGTCGTGGGGACGAAGCCCTGGAAGAAGCCGCGGATGCCGCGCTCGCGGGCGATGATGGGGACGGCGTGGACGAAGCCTCGCAGTCGAGGGTTGGCCGACTTGCGGTCGTCGATTCTGGTCATAACCTCTGTTAGCCTTTCTAGCATCTCAAATTCTAGGGCTTTTGGAAGACGCACAGTGTAGTCTTGATGCTTTCTGTAGGTGTAACTGCCAATAATGACTCGGTGACACCGGCGCCGAACCCGGCCAGCACCGTTCTTGGACCAGTCAACTTGCCCTCTTCATCGGCAAGAAGACTCTTGAACTGGTCAAACGCCACGAATCCTGTAGGTTGTTGAGTTCCCCTCCAATGTCAGTCCTTCCGCCTCTATCCCTTCGATCGTTTCCCCCGCAAATGTTTGGACGTACGAATGCCGGCTTTGGCCGAGTTTCCAATAATGAGCGTCGTGCACCCTGCGTACCATTGAGGGCCAAACGGCGGCCATGGTAGCTTCTGGCCCGCGGCCAACCTCTGGTTGAGCTGTGATCGGGTTTTGGCGACTGTGGGCAGGGCATCAATCAGCTATTTTTTTTCCATTTCTTTTTTCTTTTTCCTCCTTCGCACAGTTCGCACTCGGTAATCCTCGTAGGCAAAAAAAGGTCGTGATAGCTTACATTCAGCAGGGTATGTGATGCCTATTCAACTTGGGTATTAGCAGCTTCTTCTTTTTCTCCTCCCCATTCTCCAAAAACTTTTGTAGCAAACGCACTGATTTCAATTGCGCCGGCGGTGGCACCAGCAAGTACCGACCGCAAAGCGCTGGGCTTCTTCTTCTTGGACGGATCAGCCTGATCCTTGGGAAGTGTTGTCGCTGCCATATTTGTGATTGCCGGAATGACTTGCGTCGGGATGAGGTGCAACCTTTTTTTTTTTCCCCTTCTTTGCGCTTGGTGGTGACGCGCACCCGCCTTATGAAGTCACCAGCGGGACTCTCCGATATCGCCTCGGTTATTGGGGACAGAACAGAAGCATCTATATCTGCCTCTTCACAAGCAAACTATAGCACTTGTTTTCATTTTCATTGATTTATATTATTTTTCATTATTTTCTTGCTTTGATTCATCAACACCATGATATCAGCGTCGATACTGTCTGCCATTTCAAATAATGTCATCTCTCGAGTTCATTTGTCCACTCGCCAATCTCTTTTTGATTTGTAGAAAATGGCTGGTATTAAGCTAAATTAATCATAGAAAAAGGTCATATAATTTACTAAAAGCACGTTGAAGGTCTGCCTAATGATGGTGTCTTGCAAAGCGCAAGGTTTGGAAGGGAAAAAATTAGGAATAATGACCTGCGTCGCACAACCATCCCATGTTTACCCCTCCCAAGTTAAAGTATCGACTCAGGCTCAATTCCCATACGAGATAATAGAATCGATAAACGGCGTTAGCCCCCCTCCAGGCATCATCCTCCCGCGGCACCTCTTGACCACTCTCATCCATAATCCCCTGTCTTTGCAGAAACAGAGGCGCTTACACGGCGCGAAACCAAATCATCATTTGTTCCCCAGCTATAGTTCATCCCGAGTTTCTCATTTCACGTCGGATCAAAGAACCCCTCCCCCCTCCCCCTCTCTCCCTTGCACCCAATCACCATCCTCAAAAAACGTCTCTCGTTCAACTCTTACAGCGGGCCGGACGTCTTTTTTTCTTCATCTTCCTCTTTACTTACTCGTTGCCCTCCCTAACCCCTCTAAGCGTCGCGCTAGTTTTAATCCAGGAACCCGTCGGGTCATGATGAGGCAGCGAATCGGATGCGGCAGCAAGGTAATCAAATGAAAAAAGCAAAGAAACCTCTCTCTTTCTTCCAGTTGAAAAAGGATGAAATAGCTTTTTTTGGCTC
The DNA here is from genome assembly GCA_003012115.1 of Trichothecium sympodiale. Classification (NCBI taxonomy): domain Eukaryota; kingdom Fungi; phylum Ascomycota; class Sordariomycetes; order Hypocreales; genus Trichothecium; species Trichothecium sympodiale. The sequence goes on along the minus strand of PXOB01000025.1, from coordinate 57,183 downwards.
ACGAAATATGAGCGACGGTTTGGATAACCAAAAAAAACTTGTATGTGAGGAGTTGGGATAGAGAGACAAAAGATTTCATCCCCCCTCCTAAACCCCCCTCCTCTAACAACTCTTCTTTTCATTTTTACAGTCTCTCTCTCTTCCCCCCTCTTGTCCTATAAATCCCCGTGGCCAAGAAAATTCACAAAACCCTGACACGCGCGCTTCTTTCCCTCCCCTCTCTCTCAACTAGGGAGGGTGTGATGTGTAATGTATGGTATGTGTTGTTAAGATGTGGAGGTGCGTGCCAGCATGGCATGGCACCTCCCGTCCCCGGTTTCAATTGAAGCGTCCAGATTTTGCCAACGCATCAAGGTGGTCTGTGTGTCTGGGGACCAAATTGGGAAGTCCTCTCTCTCCATTTCAATTCTCACCTATTTCCACTCCAGTGCCATCCTTCTCTCCCTTTCACTTTTCCCACTCATTTTATTATGATTGAATACTACTAGTAGTTATTTATCTCTTTTCCTTTCTTTTCGAGTGCTCATGTTGCTTTTTTTTTGCCCCCTCGATTAACACAAGCTGTGCTAAATTTGGGCGTTGATTGCAGCGCACCCATCCCTATTATAGCCTAACGATCCTCACCACCAACACCTCCTCCATACGATCCTCTCTCTCTCTCTCTCTCTCTCTCTCTCTCTCTCTCTACTACTACTACCTACCAACATGACTATTACTACCTACATTACCTGCGCTTTCGCACAATCAACGGCCGCCCACACAATCCCGCCTGTCTCGCGCTGCACCCTATTCTGATCTTTGGGGGCCACATGCCATCTCTGCACGTGTCACATAGTCATCAGCACCGCCAGCGCATCACTGTGCACAATAGCTGAATCACCGGACAGCCCTGCTGTGAGGCGAGGCAAGACAGGGAAATACTCATTCATAAAGTCGTTATTCGTCAGCTATTCATATCAAACGACCGCATGCCTCCTGCATATATCAACGAAAAAGAAAGAGCACCCATTCCTCGAGCAACCCCGTCGATCCCAGTTGCACCGATCATGGGCACTTGTGCCTGTGTTTGTATATCCAACAAATCATTCTCAACTTCGCCTTGTCAACATCGCACGCTCCAAACGCCGCCCGCTCCCTCTTCGCCGCCCCTCGATCTGATCGTGGTTTCGTGAGAACAAATATATATAGATGTGAGTCCTACCCATCATATCGAAAAGACCGTCATATGTCAGGAAAGCCTGCGAGGCCATGCCGCTCCTTGCTGCCTCTTTGATGCGCCTAGTCATTACATGCCGTATGTCGTGCCGACGCCAATTACGATGCGAATTCTACGCTGTTGCATGCGCAGTTAAGAAGAGGGGGGAACGCCTGAGTCTAAAACAAGTGTGCAGATGACGGCGCTGCCCTTCATTTCGCCCCGTACTTGATCAAGCACTGTATCACGGCCTCGAGATTGATCTCCTCCTTGGCGCTGATGCCATAGCAGCGAACCTCGCGCTTGGTGATCGACTTGAGGTCCAGTGCATCAATCAGATCATCCACTTCGACCCTCTCGAGGAGGTCCGACTTGTTACCGAGTACGAGAAGTGGGATCCCTTCCAGGCTAGGGTTGTGCATTAGAGCATGGAGCTCTTTCTTGGCCTGAGGGATCAGAGGTGTATCTGCAATATCCACAATGAAGACGATGGCGTTGACGTCTCGACAATACCGCTCCCACATGTTCCTAAAGCGCGGCTGGCCACCGATATCCCAGCACTTCAGTGTAACATGCCCACGTTGCACGCGCTTCATGTTGAATCCAACGGTCGGAATCGAGCTACACGACATATGGTGTCAGCGGCGATATCATCGATGCGGCAGCGAAGCGACGGCATCAACTACGCCGAATAAAACTGATGAAAGTGACTTACTCAAGGGTAAACTCGCCTCCCTGCGCAAGTGCGGTCAGCTAGGTCATTCGGTGGCAGATTTCGGTCATCAAGTGAGCTTACAGCGAGGACTCGCAACAACGATGTCTTTCCGGCATTTTGAAGGCCGACCATGGTCACCTCCATCTCCATCGCCCTGCGATACCGTCAGCGCCTGCACGAGATCGAAGCGGTCGGGCCGCAGAAGAGCTCCAGCATCGAACTGATGCAGTGGGGACACTTCGGCAACCGCAGAAGGGTGATGCAGCCAACTCACCAGAAGGTCCTCATCAGCCACTCATACACCTTACGGAATAGGCCGGACATGTTCATGAATGATGGCTCGAACCAAGTCTAGATGGTGGTCTTGCGAGTACGACTGTAGAAAAGGGTTGCTGAAAGCGGTGTACGGGCTGGAGGCAGTTCACCGTTGAAGGTGAAAAAGAACGAGAAGAGAAGTTCTTGCGGAGTCTTTTCGAGATCTAGGTGGTTTTGTGTCTCAAGGGAGACGACAGGATCGCAGTGCAGGCGAAATATGCTTGTGCAACACCGTGGATGCAAGGCAAGGGTGCCGTTGGACGAGCAGCATGTGACGACAAATGTAGCTGTATGTACGGTAGACCCCGGCGAAAAAAAGGTAGGCCGCCAACGTAATGTAGAGTCTGCTCTAAGCGCGCGCGCGCAGTGCCGTGTCGGCTCGGTGTCGTTCCGCTCAGCGTCTCGGCGACGAAGATCCCGGCGGTTGGGCGCGTAAATCGAAAGCGTAGCAGAAGAACTCGATGATGGTTGAGAAAACTGGGGGAAAGCTTCTTCAAGCTTCTAAAAGGACGGTGACGGTGACGATGACAAGGGCAACGGTGCCGGGTAATAGTGTGGTATGTAAAGGATGAACGAGGGGCAGCGAGTGCACGGCCGGGGCAGGGTATGCTCGAATAAACGGAGCTCGGCAGGGCGAATTTCGGAGACACAGCTTGCTCTTGGATGTCACGTCGGTAGGCACGCCCGAATTCTGACAGTGTAGTGCACGCCTTGACTTGTACGCAGACTTGCAAGCCTTCTCGTAGAATGATGGATGGAATGACAGATCAGGTGAGACGCAGCACCTTGAGCAATCGAGCAGCAGCGATAGCAATAGCCAGCAGCAACAACACCAACACCAGTAATGGTTAGGCAGGTAGGTTGGTAGTGGTAGTAGTAGTAGCAGCAGCAGTAGGTAGTAATGACTTTTGATGAGCTCAAGATGAGCTTTCCGAGACCTCGATGTGTCCCTCTTATTCCTGCCTGAGGATAAAAACTGTAAAAGATGGGGGGAGGCAGGTGAGAAGGAGCTATTATTGCTTAATCTTGCTTCTGACGGATGCTGTTTGGCCAAGGTAAGGGACGGTAAGGCAAACGGGGAAGAAAATGATTGACTGGATTGAATGGATTGGACGCAGGTGCAGCAGCTAGGCCGGTACCTAGAAAGCATGCAAGAAACAGCAATGAGTGGTGCAAAGAGTGGTGCGGTGCAGCCCTGCGCAGTTGCAGTGTGCGGGACAGGATCTGAGGAGTGGGTGGGATGGATGGTGAGGCAAGGTTAGGTTAGGTAGGTTAGTGGGAGGCAAGCAAAAAAAAGTGGCTGATGACCTTGGGGACCTTGGATGCTGCAGGTAGTAGGGCAGTACTCCGTAGGTAGGTAGCAATTTGCAGCGGTGGAAACAGCCGAAAGACGGGCGACTGCAGCCATAAAGGTACCTTGGAGCACCTAACCAAGCAAGTTAGGTAAGTACCTCACAGCAGCAAGAGGGCCCGAGTGTGGCTTACAACTCTCTAGCTACAAGCACTGAAACCAATGAACTGGCGGGGCAGGCGGCCGAGACACTACAGGGACCAAGTCCAGCGAAAAACGGTGTGCAATCAACAGCCAGAAGGCCTTTCAGCGGCGGTTCAGCACTCTACCAGTGAGCTACCTAGAGAGCTAAGAGGGGACGAGCCGTGCCTCGCGCGACTACGGGACACGATTGGGGATTGGGGGGCTGTACAGGATAGGAAAGTCATGTTACCTGACCTGATCCACAGCTCCAGAGCTTGCCCATGGTCTTCGCTCGATAAAACATTGGATTATTACGAGTTGAAAGGAACCTGACGATTACTCGCTTGTTGATGAGGCCGTTGGATGTGGATGGTCACCGCGTATACCCTCCCCGTTGATGGTTACTGGCCTAATATCGCACTGCTGCTGGCTGGAAGGGGGTGGGCCAACCGACGAGTAAGACTTCATCCTCAACGCTGGTCAGACCCCAAAAAAGCCAGGCAGCGAGAGGAGGAGTCCACGCATTTCTCCAACAGGGGAACAAAGTTATGAATGACCGCAGCGTCGCAATCTGCGCACTTATGCTGCCCCCATCACAGTTCGAGTCACCAGATCGCAAATGCGCATGCGAGGGCCACTCAGCGTCGATAAAAAAACGTCTGGTAGCCGCTCGAATTTAACCATCCACTGCAACGCAACGATGCCGTCGATCATCAAACAAAGTGTGGATAAGCAGATCGTTCTCGACGTCCGTCAAGACATGCACATCATTCTCTCGAGCCCGGCCGTCTTCACACGCCCACCTCTGACGCCGGAAAAGTCCCTCCTTCCCTCTCTTTGGCGGAACAAACACACAATGAGACGGTCATCTTGGTGATGGTGGGAAAGTTGATCAATTGCCGATGAGACAATGCAGACCAACAGTGCACCTTTTACCACGCAGGACAGGGAAGATGCGGTCCAGCTGACGACCTCAAAGATGGGGTGGAGCAGGCTCTAATACTCGTTGGTGCGATGCATGCATGCATACAAGTAGACGTACATGATTAGGTAGGCCTGTACCTACAGAGGCCGACAGAAACCCCCCGGAGGCTGGGCACCGTTGAGTACGGAGTAGGGGGGAAAGAGCGACTTTGAGGGGGGAATGATGATGCATCGTGCGGGTTCTGCTTGCTCGGGTGATGTGATGCCATGCAGCTGCAGTGCTTCCTGCGCTGCGGAGGCCTGCAGGGTCAACTTTGTACTCCGTATATCATATCCTTGGCCTGCATTACCCCGATAATCTGGGACTAACTAATTTATTTTACTTGCCGAACGCAACGCTGTGCGTGAACCACCACTCTCACGCTGAGGTGTCATGGCGTTTTCGGTGTAAGTCTGGCTTCTGAGAGCTTCTCCTGGCGCCCTACTCTCCACCCCCATCACTCGGGGCGTAACGCCGGGGTCCGCCTCCGCCTCAGGCACTGGACAATGGAGAAACGAGAGTCGAGCCAAGGGGGCCTCGGCCAGCTACAATCAGATGAGGAAGAGCCTCATGTCTAACATTTTTTGGGGGGATCTGGGGAGCGGAATTTTAAAGAAATTTAAGCGAATTTGGATGGATGGAGGGGTGGAGATCGTCAGGTGCTTGGGAAGAGAGGGCCGACCAAAGGAGAGACCACGAATTTAGATAGATACGGCGGAATGCAATCACTCTACTTCCGCACGCCGAGCTCCGGAAACGTCATTACAATATCTACCCAAGATAGGCAGAGCGGGGAGTCCTTGAAATTAACTTGTTGGATTTGCAAGGCACCGGCAGAGTTGGGGATTATCGATCTGTCAATGAATTCGCATGTAGCCTCCATAGGTTAGCTTCCAACTACCTACTCCGGACGGGAAGGAACATTTAAAGCACAGACATATATTTTGATAACTGTTGATGTGGTATTCAGCATGATTTAGTTCTTATTTCTGTAAATTCCATAGCATAGATTTTATAGAAAGTGCTCATTTGCAGCACTCTGAACGTGATATCTTCTACCTCTAGGTAGTCACTCGTCTCTATGAAAAGCGAAGGTATGGAGCAAGACCCCGCCATGACTTATCGATAGACTTATCCGCGATGCACTAGACTTACTTATCTTATCAGCGGCCGAACTTTTTTTTTTTCTTCCTCGGCAGAGAGACGTGCTGAATGCGCATCGTCTCGATTTTCATAGCGCCTTCACGCCTTTAAGCCCTTACATTATCCCGCATTAGACGGATGACGGAGCTAGGACGATCTAGATTTGGATCTTCTCCCCATGCAAGATCTCAATTGACGATTCTCCGTCACAATTTCAACCCTTTCAACCTTGCGACTCGACCTTGCTGGAAGAGGTGACGACCGACGACATGGCTCCCCACGCCACCAAAACAGAATGGGATCACCAATACAACACATTGCGCCGTGAAGATCTCTTCCGCAACCCTCCCAAGGACCACACAGCTTATCCGGCGCTGCAAGAAGCTGTCAATCCCCATATTGAGTCCTTCAATGGTCTGTTCCGCGAGGACGGCAAGGGGTTGTTGACCCACGCTCTAAGGGACATTGGCATCAAGACGTACCTCGATGGCGACGATAGAACCGGCCCCAGTGGGAGAAACGTGCTCAAGATTCGGTTCAAGGATGTCAATCTGTCAAAAGCCCAAGTGCCGCCCTCGAACAAGGGCGCCAAGAGGAGGGAGATCTTCCCTGCAGAGTGCAGAGAGCGCCATGTCACCTACCGAGGAAGGTTGACAGCGCTGCTAGAATATCAGATTAATGACGGCGACCCGGTAGAGTTTAGCCGTGAGCTCGGTCAGGTGCCCATCATGCTCAAGGTATGCAGAATTTTGCCCTCTGCTTGACCGTGCTAACAGACTTAGTCAAACCGATGCTACCTCGAAAACAACTCCCCAGCTCAGCTAGTCGAGCGCAAAGAAGAGGCAGAAGAGCTAGGAGGGTACTTCATCGTCAATGGTAACGAAAAGATCATCCGTCTCTTGCAGCTCAACAAGCGCAACTTTCCCCTCGCTATCGAACGGCCGAGTTTCCAAAATCGTGGTGCTGGGTACACACCTTACGGTATCATCATGCGTTCGGTACGACCCGACGAGACCTCGCAAACCAATGTACTCCACTACCTCAACGATGGCAACATCACGTTCCGTTTCTCATGGCGCAAGAACGAATATTTGGTGCCTGTGATGATGGTCCTTAAAGCTTTGGTTGAGACCAACGATCGCGAGATTTTCGAAGGCCTCATCGGCCCTCCGGGCTCCAAGGCTGTTGAGAACACATTCTTGACGGACCGAGTTGAGCTGTTGCTGCGCACATACAAGACGTACGGGCTATACACCAAGTCGGAAACCCGAGCTTTCTTGGGAGAGAAGTTCCGGGTCGTCCTTGGCGTTCCGGAGATCATGTCCGATTACGAGGTCGGAACCGAGTTTTTGCGCAAAATAGCATTGGTTCACTTGGGTAATGTTGATGTTTCTGAGGAGCAGGATAAGGACAAGTTCGATATGCTGCTTTTCATGATCCGCAAGCTGTACGCTTTGGTAGCAGGGGAGTGTGCTGTCGATAACCCTGATGCGCTGCAACACCAAGAGATTCTCCTTGGCGGGTTTCTTTACGGCCAGATCCTTAAGGAAAAGCTGGATGAGTTTCTCAGCACCAGTGTGCGGCTTTCTTTGCGCGACTGGACCAGGAGGAATCCGGCAACGCCATTCACAACGGAAGACTTCCGCAGAGAGTTCCCCAATGCGATTTTCCGAAAAGCAAACGAAAACCTGGGTAATGCGCTCGAATACTTCCTCTCAACAGGTAATATGCAGAGCCCTTCTGGTTTGGATCTCCAGCAAACATCAGGTTTCACCGTTGTGGCAGAGAAGCTCAACTTCCTTCGTTTCATCAGTCACTTCCGCATGGTGCATCGTGGTGCCTTCTTTGCGCAACTAAAGACGACAGCAGTGCGTAAGCTGCTTCCCGAGTCTTGGGGCTTCATGTGTCCCGTACACACCCCTGATGGTTCTCCTTGCGGTCTTCTCAACCACTTGGCTCATAAGTGCAAGATAATGACTGAGTCTGTCGATGTGAGCAACATTCCCGCTCTGGCAGCTGAGCTAGGAGTTGTCAGCACTTCCTCTGCTTCTGTTGAGGAAAATGTACCTGTCGTACTAGATGGCAAGATTCTTGGTTGGTGCACTCCAGCTGAGTCACTCAGAATCGCCGACTGCTTCAGGTACTGGAAAGTGGAGGGAACTCACGGTGTTCCCAAGCATCTGGAAATCGGCTATGTCCCTCCTTCCCGCAGCGGCTCTTATCCGGGTATTTACATGACCTCGACGCCTTCGCGAATGGTCCGGCCAGTCAAGTATCTGCCTTTGCAGGGAGAGGACTTTGTCGGGCCCTATGAGCAGCCATACATGACCATCGCTGTTGTGCCGCAGGAAATCGAGTCGGGTCGCTCAACACATGTCGAGTTTGACCCCACTAACATGCTATCCATTCTCGCTAATATGACGCCATTCTCCGACTTCAATCAATCTCCCAGAAACATGTATCAGTGTCAGATGGGTAAGCAAACGATGGGTACCCCGGGCACCGCCATCAGATATCGTACCGACAACAAGTCCTACCGTCTGCAAACCGGCCAAACGCCTGTTGTCCGAGCACCTCTGCACAATACATATGGGTTTGACAACTTTCCCAACGGAACTAATGCCGTTGTTGCCGTCATTTCATACACCGGTTACGACATGGATGACGCCATGATTCTCAACAAATCAGCCCACGAGCGAGGCTTTGGACATGGTACAATTTACAAGACTAAGAAGATTACGCTCAAGGATGACTCGCGGACAAAGGCCAGCAAGAGTGTCACCAAGGCTTTCGGCTTCGCTCCTCACGGCTTCGTCAGCGCCTCTCACCAGGGCATGCTTGACGAGGACGGCTTACCACATGTTGGCCGACATATTCGTGAGGGAGATGTTATCTGCGCATGGCACACTGTCACCCCGGATTACAACGGTAAATTGGTGAACCTCGACGGCATTACCCATTACGAGAAATACAAGGAGGCGGAGGAGGGTTTCGTCGAAGAGGTTCGACTCGTCGGTGCCGAGACTGGAAACGAGCCCCTGCAGACCATTTCCGTCAAGCTACGTGTTCCCCGTTCGCCCATCATCGGTGACAAGTTCTCCTCTCGTCACGGTCAGAAGGGTGTGTGCTCGCAAAAGTGGCCGGCTACCGATATGCCCTTCTCCGAATCTGGAATGCAGCCCGATATCATCATCAACCCCCACGCTTTCCCATCCCGAATGACCATTGGTATGTTTATCGAGTCACTGGCTGGAAAGGCGGGCGCCCTCCATGGTCTAGCCCAGGATTCAACGCCTTTCAAGTTCAATGAGGAGAACACGGCCGCCGATTACTTTGGCCATCAGCTTATGAAGGCTGGATTCAACTTCCACGGCAACGAGCCCATGTACTCTGGTATTACAGGAGAGGAGCTTGGCGCCGATATTTATGTCGGCGTTGTCTACTACCAGCGTCTGCGTCACATGGTCAACGACAAGTACCAGGTGCGAACCACCGGTCCTGTAGTACCTACGACTGGTCAGCCCATCAAGGGTAGAAAGAAGGGTGGTGGTATTCGTGTTGGTGAGATGGAACGCGATGCTCTGCTCGCCCACGGCACAGCCTTCTTGCTCCAGGACCGTCTCCTTAACTGTTCCGATTACTCCAAGTCCTGGATCTGCCGACGCTGCGGGTCTTTCCTCTCAGTACAGCCCGCCGTGTCGCCTTTTGCACCAGGCAAGAAGAAGACGCCAGGTGCCGTGCGCTGCCGCGGCTGCTCCATTAAGCTGGACGATGCCGAGGGCATCGATCTGACAGAAATTCAAGGAGAGATTTGGGAGGACGGTCAGGGACACTCCTACGTTGGTGGTGATCAGACAACGCAGGTTGTCGTGCCCGGTGCCCTCAAGTTCCTTGATGTGGAATTGGCTGCCATGGGCGTGAAGCTCAAGTATAGAGTGTCCAAGGATGATGAACCCCGCAGGGGGCCTATGCGGCGTGACATGACCTTGGGTGCGTCGACGGAAGCATAGAGGTGCGATGATGGCGGATGTTGACTTTGAAGCTTTTGCGGCCGGCGTTAATCTTGGTTAAAGAACAAACATATCAAAAGTAGACTCGTGTACATAGCGCCATGAAATGATGAAATTTATTCCATAGTCTGAGTCTCCTTACACTTTCACTCTACTTCTATTATTGTGTAATAACTTGGAATGGGGTTTCCCCCGCTGACTCTGAGCACCAACTTAATGAGTCTTAGACCATTGCCTAACAGTGTACTACTTCTCTGCAATGGAGAGGACGGAAGAAGAACATGTCAACGAATCTATATCGTAGCCACAAGAACAGCCGCGGTACACCAGATCTGTCAAGTGGAGCGACAAGCGACTTGGCGACTCAGGCATGATGGTCAATATACAGCCCTCTCAGATCATGCATTACTATTAGGTACTACCAGGTAGTGCAGTATATTCAATAGAAATAGCAGTACCTTCCCAGGGGCGATGCCAATACTAATAGAAGCAGTAATAATTGCGCCACAGACATCCAATAATGTTGGAATGCAGCTACCTGAAAGGTACCTACCACTTGAGCATTGAGTCAGTGCGTACCTGCCTTGCCAATCTCGAGAAGCCAAGCGAGGGCGGCCCAATACCTTGGGAAGCTACTTCTCAAGTTCAGATAATGAGCATGTCAAAGGTGAGATACGGGTTTTCAGCTTTGCTCCTTCCCTTCTAAATTCATGAAGCGAAGTCGGCCTTTTAAGTCATCTGATGATGCCATCAGCCTCCCCCCCTTCCCTCCCTCCTTCTCTCGTATTCCTAGATCTCTTCTCATCGTCCGTAACATCGATCCCTTCTCTCGATTTCTTGTCCTTTAATCTTTCTTGTTCAAAGTCTGTCCCCTCCCCCGACATTCATCATCCCTCATTCATTTCGCCACCTATGCGCATTTCTTTCGTTTCTCTACCTTTATGATCGGCAGTTGACAAAAGTGTGCATAAAGTGTTACACGGACATCTCTGCCGTGAACGCGTGTCCTGCTGCTCTCAAAAACCTACAACCTCCCCGTCCCCCACAAACTTCGTCATGTTTCTTCGGTCGCTTATTCGACTCCTAAGTCTGAGCCTTTTGGCTATTTGGGCCATTGCCCAACCTTATGACTACGGCGTCGACATCGAATCCTTGACCCGGCGAGACCCGGATGCTCGTATCCTTGTTGGCCGCCTCCCCCTGTACCCTGATGGCAGCGCGCCCCGACGGCTCGAAATACGTCAGATGATGGAGGACCCGCACAGATGGGATCTGTTCATACTGTCCCTGAGTATGCTTCAGTACGTCAGCCAGAGTGATCCCATGTCGTGGTACCAGGTTGCCGGTACGTCGCACCAAGGTGGACAGATCTTGGAGGCACGTGGAACTGACGAACCATTGCAGGCATTCACGGCGTACCGTTCCGAACCTGGAATGGTGTTGAGCCATCCGACGGAGGCGACCAAGCTGGATATTGTACCCATAGCTCTGTCCTGTTCCCTACGTGGCACCGCCCCTATCTCGCCCTAGTCGAGGTACGTAGACCCCGTCGAATTATCATCACGCGATACTGACTACTGACATCGCATAGCAAGAGATGTTTCGTATGGCGAACTTCATTGCCGGCATGTTCTCTAATAGCACTGAACGGGAACTTTATCAACGTGCTGCAGCAGACATACGATTCCCCTACTGGGATTGGTCAATTCCTGCGCCACCAGAACAATCACACTTTCCCGACGTGTTTTGGCATCCAACTATCATGCAATATGGCCCCCGAGGCGTCCAAAGCATCAGGAACCCCCTCTATGCCTATCCTTTTCACCCTTTAGAGGAAGAGGCCATGATCTGGTATCCAGTAAGTAAGCACTATCCCAAGGCATAAACCGACTAACATACATAGATGCGGTCTTGGTCTGAGACGAAAAGAGCACCAGCTACAAACCTCAGCCTCAGTTCACCACCCTCGAACAACAAGAAAGTAGACGAGGCACTGTTGTCTAAGCTCCCTGAGATTCAACAGCGCTTGTTGATTTTGTTCTCGAGTTACAAGGACTTCAACGCATTTAGCAACAAAGCGTGGGCTGTATCGCAGAACCTTTCCTCGTGGGACTCGATCGAATCCGTTCACGACATTGTACACATTTATGGAGGTCTCAAGGGCCATTTGACCTATGTGCCCCTATCATCATTTGATCCCTTGTTCTTCGTGCATCACATGTCGACCGATCGACTCTTCGCCATGTGGCAGATCCTCAACCCGGATGCGTGGATTCACCCGATGCCTGCTGGCGAGTCCAGTTATACTTCAGCGCAGGGGACTATACAGACGTCGCAATCAGAGCTCAAGCCATTTTACATCAACAATGATACCTTCTGGACGTCAGACATGGCACGGACGACGGAAATATTTGGCTACACATACGCTGATACCGATGCTCATGGCGTCATTGAAGATGAGCTCCGCCTTGGGTTGACGCGTAAAATCAATGACTGGTGGGGAGAGTCAAGCGTTGTTGGCAAGTCCCAAAGCGCCAACGGATTATACCCTCACGTTGTGAGTGATGTTTCTACTACCTTTGGCCTCAAGGGATTTAAACCAGACATGAAGGAGGACTTGCACACCATTCCGGACATCGTCATCAAGAATGGACGGTATACAGAATGGATAGCAAATGTACACGTCAACGCTGAAGCCATGAACGCGTCGTACGCTGTGCATTTTTTCTTTGGCGAGGCGCCCTCGAATTGCGAATGGGCTACTGCAAGTAATGAAGTCGGATCCGTGGCAATGTTTGCTATGAACCATGGATCTGGCTCAAAAGCTAAGATTTCTGGTACGTTGCCCTTGACATCTTCACTGTTGAAAATGGTGGGCGCGGGAACGATCCCGCATCTACGTCCAGGGGCCGTGGAATCATTTCTGCGCCAGGTCCTTGAGTTTCGCATCTGTGATGTCAACGACGACGAAGTCGATCCGGAAACGGTAGAGGGTTTATATGTTGGTATCAGCAGCGCAGAGGTTAGCGTACCCAACAGCAAAGATGAGCTTCCAAGGTGGGACGTGTCTATTCCGAGGATTGAGGTATGGAAGTGATGCTAGCAGATATTTTTATTATGGGAAGCTCTAAATAGGTTACTTATCTAGATCAGAGTCGATAACATGGGCGGGGATGATGGGGGATTTTGGTCAAATTATTTATCATAGATACCAGTTTTATAGCTACAGCAATCTACTGGATTTATTCACTTGTATTCCGAAACCGAAACTCTGACCTCCTCTCAACAACTTCCTACAGCTGCCTGCACTTGCAAAGCGCCCTTGTATATTCTTTCTGGTGACAAAGTACTCCCTCACTCGTCATCATCACTGGAGCCAGGGCCGATGGGAGGCTGCCCCCTAAACGGCCAACCGTACTGGCTCCACGGGTCAGGAAGCTCGAGTTCAGAAGTAGTAGTGGCAGTGTCAACCGTGACAAAGACAGTCGTGACGTGGATAGTAGCAGTAGTAGAGTCCTCAGAGCTCATCGGGGCCGTGACAGTGGTGTGGGAAGCCATGCTGCGGGTCGCGGACGGGGCAGTCGCATTCATGGAAGCGGACACGACGGTGGTAGATTCAACGACGGTGGTAACGACAGACTGAGACGGGGCGGTGCCAGTGGTGCTGGTAGTGGCAGTGGTGGTCTCCTCGATGATGGAGAAGATGCTCCAGATCAGGAGGGATGCGGGAATAACGGAGATGGGAAGCGTGGTGGGGGGAAGGTGTTCCCAGGGGAAGGTGGTGAATGCGACTTGCTCGTCGTCGTCGCCGCGGGGGAAGACTATGACGGTTGGGGTAGGGGTGGTGCTTGTCTGATCGATGGTGGTCATGATGGTGACGGTGTCGAGTGCCTGGTCGATGGTGTTGGTTGGGGAGACGGTGGTGGTGATGTGTGCCTGGTCGATGGTGTTGGTGGATTCGAGGGAGTCCATCTTGTTCATCACCATCATGCCTTCGGTGGCGGGGCGCAGGTTTGGCAGCACGAGGGCTGCGGCCTGGGTGATGAAGGGGAGAAGAGTAGAGATCTTTTTTTTTTTTTTTTTGCCAAGGTCATTTAGTTAGGTTTGATGATTTCTTCTTTTTGCCTTTGCCTTTGCCTCTTTGCGTAGAAGGGGTTTTTCTTGTGGAGTTGGGGTTTTGGGGGGAACTTACCTTCATGATGGGTGATTTTGCTTTTGAGCTGTTGTTTTTGGGAAGACGTAAGGGGGTATGGAAGGTGATGGATTGCTGGATCGATGTTTGGTATGTTATTGCCTTGGGGGCGTTGAAGATGGGGATTTGATTTCGTGTGAGAGTTTCTTCTGAAAACAAAAGCTGCCTTTGGAAAAGAAAGCTGCCTTGGAAAAAGAAAGCTGCCTTTGGAAGAAGAAAAGGTTCAAGAGGTTTGAAAGAAGAAGAAAGAAGAAGAGCTGAGAAGATGGAAACATTCCAAGGTCAGAACCTGCTAATCACGAGTGTGAAGAAAAGTCAAGCCTTTCTTACTTCTCAATCAGTTTACCAACTCCCAAACTTGATTCTAATTTCTTCACGTTCAAGCGTGAAGAAATTCTAAACTAAAAAAAAAATAATATCAGACGAAAACTCACTCTCACAGTGTCACTCACTCACCACTCACCAACCCCTCATCCCCCTTTCTTTATTTTAGGTCATGGGTCTTCAAAACGCCTACCAAATTTCGACTGCTCAAGGAGACAATGGCATAAAACCCCCAGCTGAAAAGGAAGCGAAACAGAGTGGGCGTGTCTCGTCGGTTTTCTTTTTCGATGACGCCGTTTGGAAATGAGACTTTGTGGCTACTTTTCTTTGTGTTACGGGAACTTTACCCCTGAGCGACACGATTCACTGTCCTCGCTTACGGCCCGATCCTGGCAAACGCATTGTCTCTGAGTAGAGAGCTTGTTGGGGACGGCAATGATCATGGAAACGCAACGGGAGAAATGCCGAGGTTTGTCTGCCAAATCTCCGTCGTCGTCGTGTGAGCAGCTCTGCATTCTGATACAAGTCACGGTATGATAAGAGTCGCAATGTTCAGAAAGGTCCTTTCATTCGTCTCCTCTGCTCAGCCATCACATCGACCCGCGTACTACTCTGTAGGTTCTGGCGAAAACAACGCTCAACACACAACGGGAATAAACCCCAACGCCAATACGCAGTACAGTAAAACAAGGCAATATTCATCAGGACCTCCCACACATCCAACCAACCCAGCAACCCCGTTCCGTCCAAAACACGTAAATGTAAGCATGAGTATTGCCGTCGTCATCATCAGGTTGAGCGTCCACCACTATTCACGGCTTTCCTTCCGAGCCGCAAAGATATATCAAGCCCCTATGTGCTAAGATGCACCGCCATATATAGACGGTGTATTGTAGACCCAAAAACATCTCTCTCTCTTTCTCCCTCTCCCTCTCTCTCGCTCGCTCTTTCTCTTTCTCTCGGCCTGTCCTGGTTCGAACGTGTATTAAAATGTATATAGACACTAGGGTGCCTAGTTATGACTCTAGAATACAAATGCTAAAAGAGGAAGCTGATCATAAGTAGCAAAAGGCGCGCATCAATGATGCACGCGCTTATATAGAGTCGTCAATTTCGACGACTCGGTATGTTGGAATTAGGGTCCAGGGGTTTCATCCCGGCAGACCCTTTCACTCAAGAGGCTTCTTCGATACAACTTCTCTCGCGTAAAATTCGACAAGCATCGTAGCGTAGGCCTCTAAATCTTCTACACGTATCGACAACCTAAAGGCGTTCAAGACGAGGAACTGGAGCTCGAGATGGTTCAACTCGGCGAGCGGGAGGCCGCCGACCTGTTACGGTTAGCACAATAGCTACGGACGCCTGCAGCAGTCAACTTACCTTGGCATAACGAGAGTTGGTGTAGAAAACATCAGAGAAGAATTTGCTTGAGCACGTAACCCCAGCAATGATCAGTCTATGGATGTTGAAGCTATCTACGACAAAGTAGGTTGATGGCCCGCTGACAACGGGATTTTCCTCAGGGGCGGTAATGACATGCCCATTGGGCGAAGCTTGATCATCTTCATCGTCATCATCAGCCAATTCTGAGTCGGATTCATCAGCACAGTCGCCGTCCCGCATGGCTACATCAGCCGAAGGGGCTGATGCCGGGGCGGGGGTAGGGGTACGGGTCTGGCTTGAGCTCGTGGGATGGGAGCGCCGCCTGACTTCTTCGCTCTTGGTTACGAGATCGTTGACGCGCTCAGTCATGCGATCAAAGTAAACGAGCAAGCTGAGGAAAACCTCAAACGTAGTAGGGCAGTACTTGTGTATCCGAGCTAGGTAGCTGTGGATGGTGATGGCCGGTACATTCTTCCCGTGGAAAGCCAGCACCGAGTGGCTCATTGGGCTAATCTGGGAATGGCCACTCGAATCGCTCGACTGATTCGCCTGTTGCTGGTGCGCGACGTTACGCTGCATAGCATTGTGCTGCAAATCATTGGTCGAGGTGATTTTCGTCAACAGGGCAGCCACCATCTCGATGACGTCTCCTATGGGCATGCCGCTGATGTCGTACTTGGTCTGCGGAGCTGTGTCGTCCGCGATAACTGCCTCGGAGAGCAGCTCGGTCTGGGCAAGCAGGTTGATGTGGGTGAGGTCTCGGACTTGAACAGTCGTCTGCACAGGAGCCAGGGGGGACGGCAGGCTTTCAGCCGCGGTTAGCGGCAGAGATACGCCATCCGATACGGGGGAAGGCTGTTGCGCCTTTGAGGTTGAAAGCAATTCGGTAGGCGCCAGCGCTTGGCCGGCGTGAGCGACCGAGGATGCCATGGATGCCGAGTTTACATCGTCAGCCGCGATAGAGTCCGGGATGGCATGCGGCGGGGAAGAGGCCGGAGGAGAGGGGATCCGAGCTGGAGCTTCGGTAACGCACGTGGACGTGTCGCGCCGCCTCGGAGACCTCCTCTTGTCGCTCTTTTCAGGCCCGTCCGCAAAGGCGTCGCTGTAAGCGTCTGACTGAGTCGCAGAATCTGATCGTTGTCTCTTGGTAGCCGAGGTGGATGTTGATGCTCTGGGGCGGCTGGTGGACCGATATGATGATGCGTCGTGGTGATGAGGATGATGGTGATGGTGCTGTTGTAACGGCGGGTTTGCAATCATATTATGTGAATGAAACGGTGTTGTAATAATTTCGTCAATTACAGTTGCCATGTCATCGCCGGGAGTGTAAAAGGTACTATCGCGCCAAGCTCGGGATATGCAATCCTGGCAATTGAGACGGACGTTGATGATCCGGTGTCGGTGAAGCCCCGATTTGTCGAGGCTGTAAATGCTAGGTAGGAGATGAACTGCTCAGGCTGTCAAAAAGCAACAGAAAGCATCAGCAATGATGTTGTGGCGAAAGATGTCGTCGGGCATAAACAAAGCCAAGTCCAAGGCCAAGGCAAAGCTGCAAACAGATAAATGTGACGGGTTTAGGCGTGGGAGGGGCGTCGGTCGGGAAATGGATCAGGGAAGAGGAGGGGTAGCAAGCTAGGGACAAGTATTCCAAGGCGCAGCAAATAGGGAGAAGAAAAAAAAACAGTCCAGGGGTTTCGTATTTCAAGAGAGGAGGGAAAAGGAATATAAAAGACGAAAAAAAACAATGAGTTCAAACGCACAGTGAACAGCGAGAAGCAGTTGCAAATGTTAGGATATGATATGCGAGACAAGACAAAAAGATGAGGTAGTTGGAGGAAGGACGCAAAAAGGTATGACGATTGAGGGTGCCGAAGTGGACTGAATGTCGCAGGTGCAGAGACGCCCCCCAATATTGTTTTGACAGCCTAAACAGGATACAAAATACTCGAGATCAACGTGTATGCGACAATGTGCCCAAAAAGTGTATCGCATACTTTTGTCAACACCCTGATCGGAAGCGCCGTCCACCCTCTTTTTCAGTTCGTCTAGGGGACGGAAGCCGGGCAATGGCGGCAACCCTTTAGCGGGCCTGTTTTTTTTTTCTCAGCACGTCAGGCCCTGCACTCGCAGAAGCCAAGCGAACTCTGAACGGCGACAAAATCCCGGGATCTCCAGTCTCGACTTCCACCTCGCCGGCTCAGATTGGTTATTAACGGACAATCAATCACTCACCCTTGACGGCCCCCAACCGGTCCAATGAACAGCACCAAAGCAAAGAGGGCACTGCCATGATTGCATCATAAGTGCAAGTGAGGGGAGGAGGGGGAGGAGAACCGGAGAACCAAGAAGAAAGAGCAAAATGACTAAAACCGGCAAATGAGGAAGATGCAAGAAACTGGAGCTACAACTTACATGTGCTTCCGGCAAACAAAGTCAAGGCGTTACTTTTTTCCCCCAGGGAGAATGTCTTAAAAGGGTCCGATCCAGCTGTCGTTCTCACGCGAGGGAGAAATTCAGGGTCCTTTGTCTTAGCTTCGTGCCGGATAGGCGGCAACTTATCGATGTTTATATTCGGGGCCTCGGAAACTTCGAAGACGATCTGGAGAAGGGGTAAAGAAGGCCGACACGTTTCTTCCCGCTAATACTCGTACGAGAGAGGGGATGGTCAGATGTTGGGCCTGAGTTACACGTCTCGTTGTGGTTGAGAGTCGCGACGGGTTCTTGTCGGCTGTCTGGGTAGCAGCAACGAGGGCGCGCTTTTGGGAAATGATTCGACGCTCGTTGTCTTTTCTCCCCTTGCTTTACTGGCTATGACACCGACGCGCGCAAAAGGTAAGAGGGAGAGAGTGGTGGTGGGACTTTGAGTCAAAAGAAAAACAAAAAGTGAGGCGACTCGCAGCCATCAGGCGGCAGCGCGACCTGCTCTATAGATCATACTAGTGGTAAGATATGTATGTACACGTAGGTAAGGAACAAAAAGGAATTAATCGAATCAGAGAAATGCAAAAAAAGATGCACCATGCATCATGCAGCAAAGCCGTAGTTGCGGTGAAGAAGGAGTGGCGTGACGACATGCAGCACTTAGTCGCACACGGATTCGCCTCATTCAACTTTGTTCTTCCAAGCCATTGTGTACAGTTCTCTGCGGCAGGCCATGGCCCATGGGACGCCATCGACAGCCAAGAGCCAGCCCACGTGGGCGCCCTAATGTATCTCGGCTGATAAGAGAGCTTGTTTCCTTATCGCTCAATCCCGATAAGCTACGACAAGGAACTAAGGGAAGCCCAAGAATAGCAACAGCCAGGGGGAAGGAACGACGGAAATAAAGACCTATTAGGTATTGATCCCAGATTATTCACTGATATCAGATACCCGATGCTATACTTGGATGAATATATTTCCAATGTATGTCATTTCCAAGGTGCTGCAAGGCTGCCGTGGGGGTTGACCCATGAGTGATGCAGCCAGAGCCACTACCGACTCACACACACACACCCTCATCAAGCCCCTGTCCCTTGCTTTCAATTTGACATATGCTGCCGCAACGAATGTTATAACGGCTCTTTTCTACAGGAGGATTGAGGGCAGGGCGTACGGGGTACAAGTCCTGAAGGAGGTGTGACCCCCAATCATTTTATCCGTGGGATGAATGTCCGAGCAATGCATAACATTTGAGTAAAGATAACTTTGGCGTATTTAGCCGTCCAATCCCACTGACGCATGGGAACCCCCGTGACCCGGACATGTAGGTTGTCGCCGTTTATGGGGGGTTCAACGGCCTTGTTGGGTTCCCATGATGATGACGTCAGTGAGGTCGTATTTGACACCAACCAACATGTATCCTCGACAACCTTCAGGGTGAGTGAGTGCTCCGGTCAGAAATCACATTTTCGACGCAAAGTACCTGCTACTTGCAGACAGAAACCCCGCATGTCCGTTTGGCAGCATCCTTATCGAGATTTTCACTGGGCGCATCGAGGTCAGCGTACGAAGGTTATTACCGGGCACAAGGCAAAAGCGTCTTTTGAAACCTTGAACAGGCTTTGAGTTGACCTACAATGAGCTACGCCCGTTTTCTGGCAACTCAATTCCCATAAATCGAATCATGGCAGCTCATTTTGACTCTCATAACAAGCGTTCATAGGACCGGAAAGGAATCATGTTTCTTGAGCACAGGGCAGGTAGCCTGATCCGCGACGAGGCGAGGTCAAACTTTGGTAGATTATACATGCCCCAAATGGGGCTTTTAGAGATCCAAAGTATGGATGGTTAGACCCTCAGCTAGATTCTACAAGCTTCTGCCGAAAGAAACGATCTAAGGGTTCATGTCCTGTCCAAAGTAACGGGGTAGAGTTGCGTCTTCCCACCCCCAGTTCTAATAGTGCAGATGTCATTGTCTTTCCGAAAATCATGTAGATAGTAGTTCCACTCCCACCTATAGGGAGGCGGCTTATTAGGCTGCGCAATAAACTGAAGAGCCCTCAGGTCATGAGTTTATCTCCCGCCAAGCCGACCAGAGCCGGTATCTGAACTGTTCGTCCCCTTCTGTTTCTCACATGCTAGCAGATGAGGAGAGAGACTGGGGTGAGGTATGAACAGATTGACTGTAACGTATTACCCGGAGATATTCTTGGCTCGGCGGAAAGGAAAGGAATAGATACATGTCGAACCCCGGAAATGCAACGTCAAAGGTGATTGAGCTGAGAAGTCACATGGAAATATCGATCATACTCGGGAACGGACCGGCGCATGTTTTTTATCGCGGGTGCTGGCAACTTCGTTTGGGTGAGACTTCTGGCTGCTGCTGGTGTTGCTGAGGTATGGGATTTGCTACTTGTTTCCTTTTCTTCTTTGTACATAGGTTATCGGTTTATGATTTTATAATGCATTATAAGCATAAAAACCTTTCTTACGGCTACCATTTCCTGAATAACATCCATTATGCTATTCACATTCCCTCCCATCATTTATACTTGATCCATGTGAAGTGTCCATGTCAGCTGCCACTACGGGCAAAGTAAACCATCCCTAGTGCATAGCATTCCCCAGAGGTGCCTTGTCGAGGAGGTAATTCTAGGCAAAGCAAGTTTCCCTGCCACTGGGTTTTGCAAATTGAAACTCAGTATACGGATACCAGCAATAATAAGCCAACAGTATCAATGAAGATGTGGGACTGTCACATTATGCGTGATCAAGGTCATCATCATTTCTTTGGCCGAAAACTCATGAATGTTTATAGTCTTAACCCCCACAACCCGTTACGCGTGCCTGACGGCGTAGTCTGTGTCGGGGAGATAGAGGTGCCTGTCGGCGCCCTTCTTGGTCATGACCACCATGCGGATAACACCACCCGAGCTGCCGTCCCACTTGATAGCCTCTCTCAACGCACCCTTGACAAAGTTGACGGCCTCGGCCTCTTCCATGTTTTCCTTCCAATGGGAGTCGCAGTAGCCGTAGATGTACGTCGAGCCGGAGCCGCCGATGGCATATGCTTGCTTGTGGAGGGAGCCGCCCAGGGGAATGGAGTAGACTTGGCCGCCGAATCGCTCGTCCCAGCCAGCAATGATCAAACCAGCTCTGCCCACTAATTAGCGCGTGTCCGGGCGTTGCTTCGACGCAGATTTTGAGGCAAAACTCACGATAAGCGGTCCTTGTTGGCATAGCAGATCTCTTGGAAGATGGACGCGGCCGTCTGCGTCATTGGGGGCTTACCGCTCTGCATGGCAAAGAGGCCCAGCTGGTACTGAACGATATCGGCGACGGCCTGCGTGTCTGCCGCGGAGCCAGAGCGGCAGCACCAGATGGTGTCGTGTACCCTCGTCAGCTTGTCCGTCACTCGGTTCGCGATGTAGGCGCCCGTTGTCGTTCGCGAGTCAGCTCCTGCGAGGCAAAGGTCAGCCAAAGGTTCCGCTGGGTCGAGTTTGCAGTGGTAAACGGACCTAGGATGACGCCATCCTTGAATGTGACTGCCATGCTGCCCTGCTGTTAGAGATGATCGGATCGACTTGGTTGGAGGGGCTCTAGACGTACATTGAGGTTCCGAGGCTGTGAGACGGATTAGCACGGCCATTGGCACTAACAAACAATGCGTAACTTACTTGACCTCGCCCTTCTTGAGACGATCCATGTCGACGTGGATGCCATCTGGAAACCAAATCAGCCTACCCTGCCCACCTCGAAGCCAGGCTAGCCCCTCCAACAGGTATATGCCGTACCTTCGTTGATCACACCGGTCTTTCCAAACTCCATTTTGACTGTGACTTGCCGATAACTCGAGGGTGGAAAGCTGTTAGACGACGGGAAATGGGGATTCGAGGCGTCAATCGGGGCAAGATGGGGGAATTTGGGGTGGTGGAATTGCTGAACAGGCGGGCTGCTTGCCGTAGCTCATCGTGGAGCTCAGGCAGCTCTGGCCGCGCGCTCCAAGGCGATGTCATTTGCACGTGCTCGGTCACGTGACAGACATCAATCATCATCAAATCCAAGCTCAGAGTAATTACAAGACGTAAAAATAAGTATGAGTTTGTATTTCTTGGGATAGAGAATTTCTCTTTCTACAATAATGTTTATAGGACGATGATTCAATTTGTGGACAATAAAACGGTCTCAGATTGTCACCTTTATGAGTATGAATGCAAGCGGTTGCCCCATCCAAGAGCCCACTACACATTAGAGGGGTATTCGCCACGGCATAAGCTTTCAGGAACCTTGCTTTGGATGGAAAAAGTGTATTCTGTCATTGCAATCATATGTACATATGTATATATATGTATATATCATATCTACTCCAGCTCGAGCTGCGGCTCTCCCAGCTCCTCGCCCTCCGCCTTCTTCCCCTCTTCACCACATCCGCAGTCGTAAAAGTCGCCAATGTCGTTGCAGTCAAAGATGGGCTTCTCGAGCCTCTCGTTGACCTGGTTGTGCGCAAAGCACAGCCAGCCGGCGGCGGCGTTGCGGCTGCTCGTCTGGGGCGGGTACTCGGCCAGCAGCTGCCTAAAGTGCCGCGCGCAGTCGCCGCAGGGGTACAGCCGCCCGAAGAGGTGGATGAAGGTCTCGAGGGCGGCGCGGTCCTCCTTGGTCGGGGTCTCGGGGAAGCGCGCCATCATGGTGTGGAGGAACTTCCAGGTCGCGCGGCCCAGCTCGGCTCTACAGAAGTGGGATCTCGTTAGCAAAGGTTGATGGGATATAGGATTCCGTAAGATCCGAACGTACTTGAGCGTCGCATTCTCTAGCTTTGGTGCGATGGAGTCCCCTTCCAGGATGCTCGCGGGCATCATGTCCATGTCGACCACGAACTCGGAGCGTGACCCCTCGGGCGCAGGCTTTATGGGCACGGCGGGCTCGTCGGGGGACATGTACTGGGCATTTTGGAGCGGTGTCGTCGGGTTCTGGAGACCACTGCTGCTGCTACTGCTGCTGAAGAGGTAGGATATGGAAAAGAAGATGACGACGGCGAGGAGGAGGGTGAGCGTGAGGTGTTGACGGCGAGCCATGGCGACAAGAGGTGGGCGACGTCTTGAGGGGATCCGACTCTACTCGACAGGATAAGGAAAGGGGGATGGGATTTTCGAAGGAGAAAGAATCCTTCACTTCAGCGATCAGGTCCCATTCTCTTATTCATTAGAACAAGGAAATACTAATCGAAAAGGAAGAGGGAAAAGGGTTGTTGTCGGCCTGGACGAAAAAGATGCTCAATAGAAGACGCTTGGTCGTGCCAATAGCCAGCTAATTAAAATGCCCAACAGCTGATGAAGGCGATCCGAGAGGCTCCGCTTAGCACCAAAGCCAAACGGAACGTTCCTGCAGCTGGAAGCGCCAACACCTCTTAGCACCCTTAGAAGGGTCCAGAAGCCGGGTGGGGCGGTATGCGGCGAAATCCACCACCACCATGACCCTCTTTCCACGACGACCTACCACCATCGTACGACCTGCAGAGTACAAAGAGAAATGTCATCAATAGTAGGGGATACATCGCATCTCTTTTATCAAGAAACATGGTCATTCGCAATATACCCCGACAATCCCGTATACGAAAAGTAATTCTATTTCAGATGTCATAAAAATGCCATATTCAGCCTCAGCATTGGTGGTCCTCCTCGTCGTAGTTGTTCTCAAACTTGCCTAATAATTCTGTTAGAGAAGACTTGCAAAGCATGGCGAAACAATATTGATGGAAAGATGGACTTTGTAGGATCTCATTGTTACATCGGGCTATAGGAAGCATCTCCCACATCTCGCGCCGGTGTGTGTGGTTCTAGCAGCTGAGTGATGGACAGCATGTCGCGAAACACTTGCGTCTCAAGCATCAAGTTGAGGAGATGACCGACAGATGAGGCATCATATTCCAACAGCTACATTATTCCTTGAGCACGCAACTCGTTGGAGAAGCACTGCGATCATAATGTCCTCTTCAAGTCATGATGGCCAATCGCTTCCAGCAAGCCCCCGACGTCTTCTGACCGCAAATGAGACTTGTTCCGTTACCCTCCATAGATTTCCCGCTCCTCGAGAGCATCAACGTCCTTGTTTTCGTCCCGGCCTGCCGGTAACATGGGCTCCTCTTCCTCATGCTGCCGGGTGGGTGCATATCGATCTGCCCGCCCAAGCAACCCGACCCGATCTCAACACAGCGCCGCTGCTACATGCAACGACCAAACCTGCCTTTTCAACCATCAGCAAAGGGAAATAAAGAAAAGAAAAGTGATAGCCACATCAAGGAAGACCAAGGGAAGAATAAAAAATGATTTAGAAAAAATCGAGAGAAAAAAACAGCCGGAGCCGAACGCGCGCGCGCTCGACATCCCGCGCACAGCGGGACGGAGGGGGCGAACTGACTGCCGGCGCCTAGTGGCCACTAGACGACACGAGATCTCTGTTGAGGTGAGGGGTGTTTTCTTGGTATATGTAACGTTGGTGTGTAGGCAGTGGTGGCTGGAAGGGGGGGGGGTGGGGGGATAAGGGGCTGGTGGTGAGGTGGCTGCAGCTGGCGGGATGCTGTGCAACCTCAACGCAAGTAATGTGGGGATATCCTGTATCAAGATTAAGAGCAGGCGTTAGTTTATAGTGAGAAGAACCTGAAGTCCGCGCTAGAGTCGGCCCTGCGCTGAAGGCTTGGGTAAATCCTTTCAGAGAGGCAGGGTGATGTATAACAGCGTGATGTTGTCAGCGAAACAGAAACAGACTGTGATAGCGACACATGTTACATTATATGGAATATAAAATTAGTAGTTAGTCCTCACACTTGTTGGTAAGACACACTGTGATGTTACTATATCAATGCTTCGATGGCAACGCGCAAGTGTCTTCAATATGGATAAGCAATTGGATTCGGGAGATACGACACGAGCCCCAGCGTGTAGACGATCCGAACAACGATTGATGTCTTGATACATCCCATCTCCCCTTGCGACTTTCAAATTGAGACTGTTGCCCCAGAATGTACTGGAAACCTGTGCACCGATGATTGTATCTGCAGGCTAATGTCTTTGATGCAGGTAACACCCCAAATCCCTCTATAGCCAGATTAGAACAAAGTTGTTTGTATAACATGAAGTCAAACAGACCACCTACCATGAATGATGTATTCGCCCTTATCCCGTTGGGGGGAAGCAGACCATGCTGATGGGAACGCCTTGGCACGCGTAAATGCAGGATGGCACACATTCGAGGCCTTCGGGGCACTCCCCGTTTGGCCCCCAGGCAGTTTGGCGAGATTGCAGCTCCGCGGGGAGGGCAGCGGCCGCAGCGGCCATCATGACTAGGGCGAGCTTCTTGAAGAAAATCATGATGATGAAGGGTCGTAACTTGCAATACGCTTTTGATCAAATATTTTTTATTTATTCCTTTTTTCTTTTAGTGATTGATGAGAGAGAGAAATGACTATTATCGAACTTGTACGGGAGATGTTCATGTTGGGATGATGGCATGTTTATTTATACTCAGTTATTGCGCCGTAAACCCCCCGGGAGACCCCGTCCCGTCCGGAGGGGGCTTCGGGACCGTTGATGCCTATGGGTCGCCGAACTCTCCACATGTTCGGCGCTGCGCCGACCGCCCGCGAGGGGGACGCGCCGCTCCGCGCAACGTTAATCCACCAAGGCAACTGTTTTTGAATACGCCCCGTTTCCTTGCATGCAGTCATACTTTAGGAGTGGCCGTGCCGTTTGGGAATGGAGAAAAAAAGTACATGTACCCTTTTGCGATCTGTTGTCTGGCCGAATCGGGCCCGAGCTATATCAGCCCTTCTGATGCATGTACATACATACTCATCGTCCCACCTACGCCTTCTAGAAAAAAAAAAAAAAAAAAAGCAAAGTAGCTCGTGTACCCGTGAGTATATATAGCGACATCTAGAAGCAAACCTCAGCGCGGCGCAGACGCAAGCAGGGAAGCTACACAGGACACGATTCGCTCGCTCGCCCATCAGCTTTGCCACATGTCATCCGCCAGATCTCTCCTCATCACAGACGACGATTGCTGCCGCAAGAGGATAGAACAGGCCCCGTCGCAAGGCATCAAATTGCCTCAATATCGAACCACGAGTCACGAGTCACGAAGCTGCTATTCCATCTAAGAAGGTAACGATGGCAAAGATACCGACGTTGCACTCGGAGACAAGGCTGTCGCGTCAGGACTAGCCTCCTCTACAGCCTGCTCAAACCACACATCACTCGAGACATTAATTCTTGCGACGGGCCGGGCTACCATTACAGTGCATGTTGCAACGAAAGGCCCGGGACAGCGACGAGCCGACAGCCTGTTCTGAAGAAAAAAAGGGCCTTTGTCTTGAAAACTCCACCAGGCTGTCCTGTCAGATGAAGCAAGTGCGTGCGGCGGGCTCTGGAGAGGGCAGATCTACGCTCGGATGGAGAAGGTCGCTTGGCCCCTTTGCATGAACAAAACAGGAAAAAAAAAAAAAAAAACCGGGTGTCGTGTGCTTTAAGCAATCGCAAGTGGGATGATACAAAAAATTGTGGTGATGCGGCCGATTGGGGCCGACAGTAGTATCGTGGGTTTTATTCGCTCATCAGGTGTCAGGTGCCGGGATGTGGTGCGATGGCGTGTTGTAAAACCACGTCGGACGGAGTGTCTGTTTCCGTTGTTAAGAAAGGGTGTTTTATTGAATCGTATTTACTCCGTAGTCCCGTGATTATTATCCTTGTGCTGTTTCACAGCTCCAATCAGTACTGGTACACGTTTCCGAAACCCTTGAATGCGAATGATGACTTTGAAACTCGGACGCATGGGAAAGCTAGCCTAGAGGGCAACCCCTAGAATGCGAGCATTTAAAAAACAGCCAAAAGAAATATGCATGACAGTTTAAAAAACATACATCATTTTTTGCATCTCGTCAAGAAAGTAGATAGATACACCTACCCCATGGAGCAAGCTTGGCAAGGCTGATGAAATCTCTCGTCTTTTGACCCAGCATAGATTGGGATTGTGGGGGAGTCGATGAAACGTCCTCGACTGGATTGGCAGGTATGACCTCCTTAGGCGGTATACTTGGCCAATGCTGTTTCGGCTCGTCGGTGCTTCTTTTTTTTCTTTCCCTCTCTTTCAGGGCCACGGAGTCAACTACGTAGAAATGCAAGATTCAAACATTACTCTCAATCGTTACCGAATTTGCTAAATTCGATAATGATGAAAAGAGAAAAAAGAAATTATTTTAGCCACTCTTTTTCTCTCTGGATATCGGCACATTGCCCCTGAAACACCATCCAATCAATACTACCCCGGCCCTCTACATACCTCTACGCAACAACGCAGCGTGCGTGCGTCGTCGCTCTCTCTTTGACGCTGATAGGTTCGCGTCAACACTGCCCATCTCCTTTTGTTTCACCCACCGTCCACCAACCTGTCGATTTGCCGCCGGGACTGGACCACCTCTCCCTACCTAGCAGGTGTCAAAAGAACACCAACCCTCTTCACACTTCAATTGCAATAGAATTGGGATCTTTTTATTGACACCCGTTGGCTACCTCTCTGGAGACGGACGGATCAACATGCCGATCCAAGTGCCCCCCAAAAAATGAACCCACAAACCACCCATTGAACAAGGTTCCAAAATGTTTTTAATACTGGGGAAAAAAAGAGGTTGGTTCATCTCTTTTTTCTGTCGTGTCTGACGTAGGGAGGAGAAGAATGGTCAAGGGAGAGTTTTGAAAAAAGGAGGGTCAATGGCAATGTTTAACATGTTCTTCTATTCCTCTTTTTCTCCTCTCTCTCTCTCTCTCTCTCTCTCTGATCTGCTGACGCTCTCTTACCACACACACAATAACAATAACACATTCTCTCCATCCTCTCTCTCACTTATTTCAAAAACTGTCTTTTATCTTGAGTTGAGCTCAAAAGCTATACATATATTCAAAAAAGAATCTACATCGTCGCCAACTCTCTCTCTTTGTCCCCATCAACTATACAACTCAGCTGGCTGAGGTCGCATTTACTCAAGCAACATCAACATCAACATCAACATCAATATAAACACCACAAATAACAATCAAAATGAACGCTTCCACCCTCGTCCTCGCCGCCTTTGCCGCCATGGCCGCCTCTTTTCCCATCCAGTCCTTCAAGTTTCCTCTAATGGAGCCTGCTCCTCCCGGCGACGTCCCTCATATTCCCACCGTCTCCTCGACAGACATGGAGTAAAAACGTCTTGTCATTACAGGTAAGTGTCCTTTGCCATATTTTTTTTTAGGTGGCTGCCCTGCGCATGTATCCATCAATGAGGTCATGTAACCTTGTCGTCTTAGCTACGTTTCATCGCAATCAAAAGCCCTCGCTAACATTATCTCCCTTGGAAATCAAGAAAGGAAAGAAATTAAAAGAAGGCAATGGCTGACCAAAAAAAAAATCGTATCAGGAAATCTGAGGAAATCTGATTAAAGGAGTTACAATTGGCGTTTAAAGGTGCATTAAACATGGATGGGAGGGGATACCTTGGAAACGGCGTTTTTGGCATTTTATTCAACCATACCTACTATACCTACCTTGGGTTACAGATGACGATATGAAATCAAACAAATGCGTAAACTTTGCTTTTGCGCGCATTTCGAGATCTATGAAATTTATACAAGTGTCGTGAATGTGGTGAAACTTTTTAAGCTTGCAAGTAATAAATAGTGACGTAAAACTGTAGAATTGTAGAATTGTAGAATTTGTCGTTGTAAGGTTGCCAAGCGTTGCAGCCCATCGCAACCTTCCGGCGCGGCGGCTTTGGTTTTTTGTCGCGTTGTTACCGTGTGCAACCGCTACTCCGATAACTTTATTTTTTTCCGCCTAGCTTACCATCCTCACCACCACCTTCACCACCAACCACCACCACTACCATTTGATTTCCCAACTCAACATCTTTTCCGCAATTCGTCTTTCAGCACGCAATTCGTCTTTCCGCACGCAAATCTTTTAGCGCATCAATTGACAGCAAGCACAAGACATTTGTATCATATATCCAATTGATCCCAAACATGCAACGCAGCTAAAAGTCCAGCTCTCAACCTCACCTCCATCTCCCATCTCCCAAACCATCACCACCACCTCTCTCTCGCACAAATGTCACCCTCCAAACCATCCGAGCCAGCACCCAACGGCACCTCCAACCCTTCCTCTTCCTCCAACGCAAACAAAGATGCTGCCGCCACAGCTACCACCACAACCACCCCTCTAGGCCCTCACCCAGGCTTCATAGTCCCCTCCTCCCAGTACCGCTCCGAGCTCGCCATCCGCCGGCAGCTCCGCGCCCACGCCTCCGACCCAGCCCGCGAAGACACCCACCGCATCCACGGCGTCGAGCTCATCGACAAGGTCCGCGCCCGCCTCCGCCTGCCCGTCCGCACGTTCGACACGGCCTGCGTCTACTACCACAAGTTCCGCCTCGCCTTCCGCGACGGGGACTACAACTACCAGGACGCGGCGCTCGCGAGCCTGTTCGTCGCCTGCAAGGTCGAGGACACCATCAAGAAGAGCAGGGAGATTCTGGCCGCGGCCTTTGGCGTTAAGAACCCCGAGAAGCCTGCCCCGGCGGATGACAAGGTCAGCACACTTTATCCCTGGTCTCTGTGAAATGTTCTGACTTACATATATGTGTATAGGCCTTTGAGTCCCAGTCTAAAATCATTGTCGGTCTGGAACGACTCATCCTCGAAACCATTGGCTTCGACTTTCGCACCCGATACCCCCAAAAGCTCCTCGTCAAGACTATCCGCGCCATCCTACCCCCTCCCTCGACAGACAACAACGGGAGCACGAATGATGCAGAAAGCCCCAACAACAACAACAACAGCAACAAGGAGGAAAACAACAAGGAATTCCTATCCGTCGCCTACGCCATGTGCACAGACATGTACAAGACCTTTGTCCCCCTCAAGCGCACAACCTTCAGCATGGTCATGGCCATAGCCGAGCTAACCTCCCGCCTCCTGGGCCGCAACCTCGACAACGTGTCCACCTTCGCCTCGACCAAGCAGTCCTACACCCGCGCCGCCGTGACGGAAACCATGCTCGACCTCCTAGACATGTACGTCCAGCACTACCGCTCCACAAAGGTCGGCGCCCGCTTCGACCTAAACCTCTTCATGGACATCAAGATCGACCTCAACCACGAGCTCGAAAAGGCTTTTGAGCCGCGCTACCTCTACTTTTGCCAGAGGTGCGAGGCCGAGCACCACGGCGGCCGGGACCTCAACTCTTCCCCCACCTCGCTCAACGAGGTCGCGCCCAAGCGTAGTACCGCTAGGGGCGGCGCCGACGGCACCCTGCGCTTCGTCTACGACCTCGATACCGCCAGGCTCGAGGTCGACGCCGCCGCCCGCTATCGCAAGGAGGAGTTTGACGAGTACGAGGTCGAGGTCGAGGAGCCCATCCCCCCCGCGCCCACGCCTCCTCCGCCCCAGCATCCTCGCGGGCCCAGGGAAGATAATAGGGGCAGGGGAAGAGGGAGGGGCAAGGGAGGTGATCGGTGGGGGGGACCCTACCATGGCAGAGGTGGTGGCGGCTATGGAGGAGGTCGTAGAAGGGGTGCCCTTCGTTAGGACGAGTTGGCCGCTTCTGACAACGATGAAACATCCAATGGTGCTTGCAACATTTCATGACATGCGCCGGGCTTGGGTTTCGTTCAGCGCCTAGAATAAAGCACCATCGTGGAATTGATTTCTTGCCCCGTCTTCAGCGAATAACATCTCTATAGTTGACCTGTATCATTAGTGAGCCTTTTAATAAAGTTACATGGCCAATAACAAGTCAAGCAAAGTTCATCCGACAGGTTGGTTTTATTTTCAACGTGCGTCAATTCACTACCATCGTCTATCACACACACACTATCAACCACCCTTCCTCCACGAGCCATCAGCCCTCCTAAATATACAAAAATCTGATGGCTCCAGACCTCCCAAATAACTACTACGAAAAGGAGAAAGGGCGTCGACTATTTGCCAAAGCTTCCACAACATCTATCCGCTTCGCTCTGACAAATGAAGGATTAAAGAAAAGAGACCGCTAGATCTATCCAAAATGACAAAAAGATATCATTTCTGAGATAGACCCAGTAGTAAGAATAGTGGCCGAAAGGCGTAACAAATAATGAAAAGCAGGAATCAGCTGGCGCAATCAGAGACCCGAGTCACGCAAGCCAATCCAGGGTATCGAAGATTAGTAAAAACTCCTCGTCACAAGCCTAGTTCCAGCCAAGTGAGTTCTCCGTGGCGACAGGGGCGCTGATGTTGGCAGTGCGGGCACTGCCGTTGCCAGTCCTGCCACTGCCTTGACTCTCACGAGTGGCAGCGCCATAGTTGCTGTAATCCTGGCTTAATAGCGCACCACCCATGAGGGCAGGGGAGCCGTTAGGAGCATACTGCATGTTTGACGAAGCATCGCTGCCGGAGATGGAAGAGGCACGGCGGTGCGCTTGGCGCTTGCGCTTGTAGCGACGGGCGACAATGAACATCGCAGCACCGTACATGGCGGAAAGACCAATGGCACCAACAGCGATACCAGCAGTGGTCGCCTTCTGCGAGGAAGACGAGTTGCCGCTGTCGCCAGAGTCAAAGGCATCGCCGCCGTTTCCATCATCATCGTTCTTGCCGTTGCCACCCTTGTTAGGGCTCTCCTCCTCAATGTTACCATGGATATCAATCTTGGGGTTGATAACGGCAGTAAGAGCCTCGGCAATGTCGTTACCGCTGTGGTAGATCTTGGAGTTGGGGGCCCAAAGGTCCATCTGGAGAGTGTCGAGGAGGGCCTCGGGGTAATAGAGCTTGGCCAAAGTGGTAACGTAACCCCACTTGCCACGGGTGTCGTAAGGAACCAGCTTGGTAACAACAACCTGGTCCTGGGAGAAACCACCCGCGTTAGACAGAGCCAGAGGAAGGTACTTGAAGATCTGCGCAGCAGCGACGGTGTTCTTGGCAACGAAGTCATAGTTGAGAGGGAACAGGAATCCGATCTGGATAGGAACGGTACCCTCAGGGGCAGCCTTGTTAGGATCGTCCGGCAGGATCACCATGGGCATCTCCGTCGGGAGAGCCTCGGAGCTGGTTCCAGTAGGCTGAGAAGTAGGAGGGACATAAGTGAACGAGGTGACGTCGGCAACAATGGTCGTCGGCATCCAGTCCTGAGAGTTGGTGTACGTGGCAGTAGGCCTGATGCTGGTCACACCAGGCTTCTCAGTCACAATTTCAACCTCGGTACTGGGGGGAGGAGGCTGGCTGATGATTGAGGTAGGTCTCGGCTTCTGAGTTGTGGGAGCAGGAGTCGTGGGAACAACATGACTTGTGGGAACATGAGTTGTGGGAGATGGGGTGACGATGCTGGTCTTGATGCTAGAGTGGATGCCGGTGTTTGGAATTGAAACTGACGGCGTAGGCTCGGGAATAGTCGAGTTCTCAGTTGGGAGGTCAGTGGGCGACAGAGTAGGTAGAGGAGTCGTAGGAACTTCGGTCACATTGCCTGGCAGATCAGACGGTAGGCTGGTCGGGATGGGGGTGGTCGTGGGCACGGGCAAGCTGGTGTTGTTGCCGGGGAGGTCAGTGGGATTAGGCGTGCCCGGTGTGCTCTCGCCGGGGGAAGGGATCGAGATGCTGAGCGAAGGGATAGGCTCCGAGATCATACCACTGGTTGTGGTCTCAGGCGGCAACAGAGTGGGCAGAATATCGGAAATGATGTCTGATGTTGTCGTGGGCCTGGGATCAGTGCCGTTGGCGGTCGAGGTAGGAGGAGGGAGAATATCGGTGATCAGCGTTGGCAATGGGTCAAGAAGACCTCCACCCGACGTGCTGCTCGAAACTGGCTTTGTGCTGTTGTTCGAAGGCTCAGGGTTAAGAATGGGGTCAAGCAAACCGCCACCAGATGTCGAGGTAGGCTGCTCTTGAGTAGTGTTTGTCGTCTGTTGAGCAGTGGTGGTAGGATCGGGATTGAGGATGGGGTCAAGGAGACCGCCGCCAGAT
The DNA here is from genome assembly GCA_003012115.1 of Trichothecium sympodiale. Classification (NCBI taxonomy): domain Eukaryota; kingdom Fungi; phylum Ascomycota; class Sordariomycetes; order Hypocreales; genus Trichothecium; species Trichothecium sympodiale. The sequence continues at coordinate 24,024 of PXOB01000025.1, read as the reverse complement.
GTCGAGGTAGGCTGCTCTTCAGAAGTATTTGTCTGAGCAGAGGTGGTAGTTGGCTCGGGATCGGGATTGAGAATGGGGTCAAGGAGACCGCCGCCGCTGCTAGTCGTGGGCTTGGGCTCAGTGGTGGGCTCAAGGTCCTCGGTGCTGGTAGAGTTGCCATTGCCACCCTCGATGGGAGCTGTGGTAGGCTTGAGGTCCTTGGTGGTAGAAGGCTCGGTGCTGGGCTCGAAAATCTCACTGATCAGAGTAGGCAAAGGATCGAGAAGGCCTGGCTTCTTGGTCGATGTAGGCTTCGGGTCAGCGTTTGTCTGAGTCTGGGTCTGCTGAGGTTGCGTTTGGGTCTCAGTTTGAGCATCAGTCTCAGTCGCGGTGCGGGTGGTGTTGGTGGCCGTGGGAGCAGCATCCGTCTCATCATCGCCGCCGATTAGGCCGGGCACGATGATACCGGTAGGACCAAAGAGGATGCCGTCGTCGTTCCTTGTTGTTGTACCATCCGTCTCAGTAGTGGTTGAGCCACCAAACAGATCGGCCAGACCAGGGAGCAGCTGTCTCTTGGAAGAGGTGGACTTTGGGGGCGGGGCAATGTCGGTGACGTTGTTATTATCCTCGAATTGACGCTTGACATTACGAGGATAGTAAATCCTGGGACGGTTTGCCTCAGCCGAAACGGCAGTGGCGGCCGCGAAGACCGTTGCGAGAATCCACTTTGTCTGCATCTTGGAGAAGTGGGAGGGTAAGGTTATGCTGCTGTCGTCAGTCAGAGCTGGAGAGGTCAAGGATCAGCTTGTCGCTTACTGTCAGGAGGCACTGAAGCGAATGTACTTGACAAAAATGTCTAAAGAGTGTCTGCAAAGACTGTCAGTCTTGTACGTGATGATGAGAATATCTTGCGCGAAACGGATTGCATGGTCCAGTCCCAGGCTCCATGACAGCCATATTGACATCGAACATGTGCCACACGCCGTCAAATTCATCCATCCAGCCAAATCAATCCCCAAGTCGCGATAGCCCCAACTCTTTCCAATATCCTTTGACCGATCCTCGAACCACACAATCCGTTGAAGCAAAAGACGAATAAATGCCACTCACGCTTGTACGTAGGTATGTACCAGTATTGTATGTAGCGATTGTTTATTTTAAAAGAGTGACTTGACGAAAAATCGTCATGAAGACCGAGCAAGCGATATCGTTGATGGCAGCGTTTGCAATTCCTTGTTGAGTCGTAAATTCGTTCTCGTCAATCTTCGGGTCGGGTAACGGGATGGTCGCTTGTTAGTGTCCAATGTACATTTGCGCTGGCGAACCAAGTACCACCCAAAAAATCCTCCCAAAAAGAATTAAACGGAAAAACGATCGTCAAGAAGGAGAGTATTAAATTGCGCGCGCGCAAGACTGCGCTGTCGAGAGCGGGAGGGAGACGACGCTGCTTGACGAAGTTGACGGTGATGATGCGTTGCTTGTCGGGAGAGGAGGAGGAGGGAAAAGCGAGTGAAAGGAAGGAGGGCGAGACACGAAACAAGGCAAAAAGAGAGAGTGAAATGAGCGAAATGGTAATGGGTAGTGAACGGACGGGAACCGGGGGTCAAATGCCTGCAAACAAAGAGCCACCTGTGTACTCCGTACTTGTCCACGCGTGCACTGCCCACACAACCTTGGATTGGAAAAGAGCGACAGCGAGAGAGCGATGCAGAGATGCAGAAACGGGCAAGAAGGCGGGAGACATCGCACAAAGAAGGTGGACAAAGGGGGGGGAAGTGAAGGAACAAGAGCCAAAGGAAGGGAGTGGGGACGGGTTAGGTAGCGTTGCAGCGCAGGGGTAGAGGGGCAAGGGGCGGGGCGCTCTCAGGTTGGACGGAGGGCAGGTGGGTGGGCATGAGGAGACGCTACCATGCCTGACGGAGTGAAGGAAGGTGGGAAGGAGGGAGGAGGAGCATGGAGGAAGGACATGAAGGACATGCACGCAAGACCTGGTCGAAGCTGGTTGGTTTGGTCGTGTTGGTGGGTGCCCACTTGTGAACTTTTATGCAAAGTTGGATAAATTTTATTCTGGCCTGACCCTCTCCTCCTTCACCCGCATTTTGCTGCCTTACTTGTACAGCGTGATCCATGCTCAGAACTCGCAACAGGATTCTCTGCTGAAAAGCGCGTGCGTAGAGACAACGAGGGGCAGACACGCACGGAAAGGCGAGAATGAGCACGCACGGGACGTGGGTGTCGTTGTTTTGATTTCCGAGTCAACTTCCTACTGCGGCGGGGAAGCTTGCTACAAGTAGGTATGTTGTCGAAATCGGCCAATGGACAGACTTTCGGGAGTCAGAACCTGACGGGCAAAGCCGCGGACGGCCAAAGATACCCTTAACTTTGCCTTTGTTTTGCTTTGGCTTCACCGTCAACTTACCAAGTTGACATGAATGACACCATACGCAAAACGCCGCACCGCCTCAGGTAGAGTATATTCTCGGTATACGGAGTAGGGTAGTGCGCCGTTTGTCGCAGGTACGTCCTTTCCTCGATCGAGGCAGCCAGAGTAGAATTTTTGTGCACCATTTGCATAAAATTCTTTAGAGGGGGGTGCACGTCCTCGGGTCCAGGAAATTACACACTGCTAAAGTTTGAAGCAACCGGTGGCTGCATCCTTGCTCGATCCAGGAACGGTTTTATCCAGGTACTCATCCACCACGGTGAGTCAGTCGAAGATGCAAGTACCGCATTAGCAAGGCTGCCGCCGTCCCCCCCCCACCTATGGAGCAAAGACAGGGGCAGCTCGACAGATTAGCGTTTGCGATTGGCCCACCGTTCGATGGGTTGCCCCCGGACGGCGCAGACTTGGAAATCACGGCTTTTGAGCGTTGCGGGCAAGTGGCTCAGGGCAATTTGAATCCATCATTTTCTGACCTGCATAAGTCGATTCTCTCTCTCTCCAGTTGCGAGCGGCGCGTCGCCATCGCTGTCGACATCCATCTCATGCTTCCCCCCCAAAGTCGGTGTTGTGATTGATCATCGTTTTCTTTGTGGTTTTGGTCTTTTTTCTAGGTGGGACTGTGAGATGACATCCATGCTTGTTGTTTGCGTGCTCCCATCATCAATCAGCCTGGGCGAAAATCAGACAAGAGCTGTGCTCTTTTTGCTCTTGTTCGCGCGACGACGGAACCACCGCAACCCCCTGGTTTCTTGATGTTTGCTAGCTCGTCTCATTGCTCTGGGCGTCACTTCACTCCAGGCTGGGCATCTTTGCCGTATCCGATATTACGCGCCGTCTTTGGATTGCCTCACCAGCAGGCTTGGTGTCAAAAAAGCATAGTCAAGTAGCTACGCATCCATGGTGAGTACTGGATGATATATTTCGCTCAGCGATAAGACCAGATCTCATTGTCATTGTCGCAGCTTGAAATGTTTCCACGTGGATCGTCCACCCTTCTCTGGCACCTCAAATATTGCTTTTCTGTTTGGAGGTGAGACACAAGCTATAAGCCTATCATATCTGCCGCGTCGTATCTGCCCCCAATAATAGCATATTTGAAAAAGTTTGTTTGGCACGTCTTGGCCCCATTGACAGCTGACTACGTAGCATACAAGTACACACCTAAGCCCTTTGGTAAGGGCGGCCAAGACTCTGATACGACAATGTCACCGTTTCGTATCCGTCTGCATGGTTGTTTATCCTATCCCTTGCAGCTTGCAGCTTACAGCTTACGGCGGTGGGAGCATCTGCCCTGCCTGACTAGTTGTCGGGCAATTTCGCTGGCTTCTTGTCACGATTCGAACTTGCAAAGCTACCTGCATGACCAATTTCGGAGGTCTCAGGCCAAGAGCTTCTTACATGTACATTTTTTTGTACTCCGTACGCGCTTTGGCTTCGTTGCGAACGGTCAGGGTCGCGCGCCTTGATCAATTTCAAGCTCCTCACGTGCAAACAGCGTGATGCAGCATGGCTCGGCAGTTGATCACCCAGACTAATGGCAGACTAATGGCGCATGAAAAACACGGATGCCATCTGCGGGAATGGTCAGAGGGACTCCACTACTCCGTACCGCATCGACAAACATCGTCTACCGAGTATCCATCCGCGCCGGAGTGCAAGCTCGGCCATGTCCCGATCCCCTTGACGCGGGACGCAGCTTTGTAGGGAATGGGCTGGCGGTCCCTATTACTTTCGTCAAGTTGAGACAGACAGCCAACGATCGAGAAATGCTACTACTCTACTCCGTACAAACATATCAGATGCTTTGGTATGAATCAAAGCCACGCTATGGTGAGCCTTTCCAAGATGCTCATTATTGGCACGTATGAATCACGGTGTTTTTTTTTTTTTTTCCTTCGCCAAAATAGGTACGATTCATGGTTGTGCGACAGGTCATGCATTCTTCGGTAAGGAATTGAGCAAACCATTAACAGGGCTTTCCTGCCCTGTCACACTCTGGCTGAGACATCAGTGCGTGTTTCGTCATGTGTATGGTGGATGCAACCGAGAGCTGTAAACAGCCCAGGGGCGGTCCCTGCCATGTTTCAAACTCGATTAGGTACTCTGCTACTGCTCTGCGCATGTGCAATGATTCTCAACTACATGGAATAGAGGGAATGGTGATGAATGGCAACACCTGAGGATGAAGACTCGAAATGGACTAGACATTCCCCTACACTCATCGCGGCAATGTTGATCTCAAAACTACGGCACCCAACGCGACTTGAAACATTTTTAATTGTATGGAATCAGTGATTCGATTATCAGGGTCCCCTCTGCACGGAGTACTCCGTACACATACGTCTGTTACCTGGATCCTCACCTTGAAAACCACCTGCCCAGTATACCCTACACCGAATTATGAGATTTGCGCTTTTCTGGGATTCTTTATCGGAGTGCGGGTTTCTGCTCATCAGATAGGCTAACGTAATTGAATGGATTGAACAGCTTTGCAGTCAACTTGTGCCGTTTATATGTTTATAAATTTCACTTCAACAGCATAAAACTTTGGTGGCAGATGATGCAGGTAGGTACGCAATAATATATGCATAATTTGTAATTAGCCTCTTGAGACGGGATAAACCCGAAGATTATTCTCACCTTCCAAGTGGTTGAATGACATATATGGGAATTCAAGCTATATACTTTGAGGTGACTGATGTACATCATGGTATAGCCTAGGTTAGACTGTTGGACTGTTTGGGCAATACGAGGAATGACGCACCTGTTGCGAACCTGCCGTTTTTGAGCCATTGTCTCCAAATTGGTACCCGAGCTTTCGAAGCATACATAAACTACTCTAAAAACCTCAACCCAAAACGGCAAACACGTCAACTTTATCAATCCTATCACGCTAAATTGCAAAACGTCCAAAACTTGGCCCTGTCCATCCCACTTGCGAGCTTTCTTGGCTAGGCTCGCCTCATAGATGAGGCTGAGTCAATATCCACGACGGAGATGCGTACGCGGATGCGGGCAACGCGACGAGATGGACTCTCGCGATGACTTGGAGAAAGCCGCCTACAAGGCAGAGGATGTACATGATGTATCGGTCCTTGTGTTGCCTGCCGGCGAGCATATTATACCACCAAACAGTCCCCGACAGATGCCCTAGCAAGTTCAGCAAAGACCACAGCAAGCCCGCTCAAGATGATGTAGGCCGCCGATGACCTCCAGAACCAGGTCTCGGGCAGTGTCGGGAAATGCTCGTTCCAGCCAGCCATGTGGACGGCACCGTACATGGTGCTCGAGGCCCAGAGGAATATCCATCAAGTGGCCTTGCATGTGACGCACGAGGTTCATCGCCTGATCAGTTGCGATGCAGAACCAACACCCAGTACGTATTAACAGAGCCAACATGTTGAGTATGTACTACTACTACTACTGCTACTACATACTGAATCAAACAGGGATCTGCATGGGACTGGATTGATTGGCTGGGTCGAGGTCCAGCGTGGTCATTCCCGCTTTTCCAGCCTTGTCAACCTTCACACCACAATCCTGAACTTGCATTATACAGCGGCTCCAAATGTCTTTTCGCCGCGCAACGTCAGCTCAAGCGAGCAAAATGAAGGGCGCCTCGAGCCCAGTGAGAAAAGACAGAGTTGTCGACATGGCACCGCCTAGACGACGGCGCCTTTTGTTCTTTAATGAGATTCCATCTTGGCAGCAGGATAACGAGTTTATTGTGTCCGGTTACAGGTGATTGCTCGGTCATTTGCTAGAATTTTCTTTCAATTTGTCATTAGGATGTAAGCTGATGGATGGACTTGAGACCGACGTCCGGTTCGGCTTGGACATCGTACTCGAGCTTGGTGTATCTGCACAACCAGACTATCAACATCTTCTCTCACTTGATAGGATCGGTAGGCTTCTGCATCTTGCCCTTTTACTTTTACGACCAGTGGTATAGATCTCAACCCAATGCCCGTCCCGTCGATATTCTGGTCGTCACCATCTATTGTCTTGGGGTGGCGACGTGTTTCGCTTCCTCAGCAACGTGAGTGAAACTCAAGGACGCCTCTATCATGTTCAAAGACTGAGCCGCTATGTCATGGCGTAGGTTTCACATCTTGTGGAATGACAGCCACTCATTGACCGCTTTCTGGAACAAGATGGACTACCTTGGCATCCTCATCCTCATGTGGGGAGCCGGCGTTCCAACCATATACTTTGGTTTTTACTGCAACCACAAGCTGCGCGTCATTTACTGGACCATGGTGCGTCCCCTCCACGAGCTCTCTTGGCCTGTTTTGTTGAAATCTACGAGCTGCTGAGCTAACGATTGTACTAGACCAGCACCACCGCGGTGTGCTGTCTCGTTGCTACCCTCCATCCTCGCTTCATCAAGCCCGACTTTAGGCACTGGCGTGCTGCCTTTTACGCAGGCTTCAGCCTCAGCTCGTTCATCTTCATCATCCACGGGGTCGTCCTGCTGGGCTGGGAGGTACAAAAGACCCGCATGTCACTGCAGTGGATGATGTGGATGGCTGCGGCGAACCTTGTGGGCGCCATTATATACGCAGCTAGGGTAAGATGGCAACTGCCGACGAGAAAACCCTTGATTAACTCGCCATTTTATCTCTGCAGGTCCCGGAGAAATGGGTTCCTTATCGCTTCGACATCTTTGGTGCCAGCCACCAGATTTTTCACGTTGCCGTCTTGGTTGCGGGTGTCATGCACTATTTCGGAGTGCTAAAGGCATTCGAGGCGATTCGATGTCAACAGGATGTATGCAAGCTGTAAGATTGCACGGAAACCTTTGATAAGGAAACCTGAATAATATATTCGAGAAGATGATGCCCCATCCCTTGGTCGGAAGGGCGATTGACATGAATGCATATGAATCGATCAAGCATAGAATGATGCTTGCCATCTAAAGATATTTGAGCGTTTGGGTGTATCTTGTGTGTGTGTGTGTGATGCTGTAGAAGGGAAGGATGGAAAAGGGGCTGGCAAGAACAAGGTCTGCGACATTGTACCTTTGCTTGGTAATGGAAGCGAGGGCTGGTCTTGGCAGCTAGACGAGAAATGGTAGTATACTGACTGACTTGCCGTACTTTTCTCCCAACACCACTTCTGTTGGGCAGTCGACCCCTTGATCCGTTCAGAGGACTTTGACCTATTCGAGATGTCAAACGCTGTTAGCTTTGGAGCTACTTATGCCCCAAGGGCTCTTAAACCCTATAATATTTGATAAAGCGTATATAACTTGATAAAATTATCAAGGTTCTTGTTAATTTGAAGTCCCACGATGGTATAGAACGGTACCACGTAGGCCTCCGTGAACTTATTCTAACCTTCATCCTTTACAACACACAAGCCATAACACACAAGCCACAATACACACAAGCTATCAAAGACACAACGCAGCAATGGGTATTAGGGGTGTCGTCAAGCAGTCCTTGGAGCTGTCGAGATGATCTGTGTTAGACTCGGGTAGCCCATACACTCACCCGGCTCGAAGGCTATAAAGGAGAATGGAGGGAAAGGATACGGGGAGGCACGGAGCTCTACCAGAAAATAGGACTTAATAGTTGGGGGTAATCATATATATATAGATAACGAGACCAATGATGATGTCCCTACTATTCTACTATCCTTGCACCATCCTCTCAAACGTACACTGTGGATAAATCAAGGCGAAGATGCGGGAAAACCAAAACGTGCAGCTCATCCACCTCCTTCATCACGGACGTTTCCTAACGGGGACAACAACCGCAGACTAATCGAATGGATATAGAGTTCAATCGCGGATGCTCCGTGGGGGACCTGAGTGTGTGCAACTGGTGATTTAGGTCCGCAGTCAGATGGATCTTTGGGTTCGGCACGAGTGACTTTTGATGAAGTAGAAACTGCCGGAGAATATACGGCTAGATTCTTCGTGATAGGTCAGCCGCATCTTTGCCTGGTCCCATTTGAGCCCGATTGTTCACAGTGCAGAGCAACGTTGTGGGCAGTGCCAAGTTGGGCCAAAGTAAAAAAGAAGTTAAATATCAAGATGGGTGAGAGAGTCGCGCGTTCAGCTGCTGCAATAGTATTGAAATATTGCGAGTGGTGGGGCATGGCGGAGAGCTATATATATATATATATATCTGAGTTTTGTTCGGTCTGACTGATTGTTATTAAGTTTGAAAGCCATTTGGGTATATATAGTTCGATTGTGTGTTACGAGGCTGAAGCTTCGGGTTGTGTTTGAAGAAGACTGGGCCTCTGGCTTTGCGCTGATAGCGTCGGGATTCGGAAGTAAAAAAAGAAAATGAATATATATATATCTGTTGTGTGGAATGTAAGCATCAGTGCCTAGTACTAGACGAAATACGAAATACCAAAAGGTAAATTCACCCTTAGTACCAAGTACCAAGGCTTATATCCCACACAACATATATTCATCTGTATTGGTCAGCTTTACTCAGCAGCTAAAACACACTGCAACTGCCCAACTGCCCAACTGCCCAACTCACACTATACATGAGTAAAAAGGTCTCGGAGCAAATCAAATCACGATAGGGAAACTATGTAGAAAATAATGTCCTTTACTACTCAACAATCAACTCTCTTTTTCTAGTGAAATTGCCTGCTCATTTTCTGGTCTGGATTTGTGTTGGGAGTAGAGCTACAGAGGAATGAAGAGCTCGTTTGGGTAAATTTAGATGCCGAGGAGCTCATTTCCCGGGGCGGAACAAGTATAAGATTGTATCCTGCTGAGAATCACTTTTGAACGGCGTCGATATGTAAAAAGCCTCCAAGGTCGACTGAATGACGATTCTTTGAGTTTGGCGGTGCGCATCATGTATGGGGATTTGGTGCTGTGAGCCTATTGATTTTGGTCTTCTGCCCATGATGGTAGGGACATATCATCTGCGGTTCTTACATGACGTTAGAGTCTATCATTCACGTAGACATGATATTAAATGAAGGGAAAAAAAATCTGTTGGGCGTCGAGCACACTTTTGCGTGGTCCCCTAGGGGCCGTGACACTCCCTCATGATGATTGGTCAATGGGCATGACCCGCCCGCCCCGACTTTCTTCGCCCTTGGATCGTCTTCAATCCCCAAAGGATAAATTGGGCAGTCAATCTCGACACAAGAGGGTTGCCCCAAAATATAAAGACTGCCCTACTTTTATATCATATATACTCCGTTACAAATATCTGACATTGATCCTAACCCCTTTACCCCTTTAACCCGTTTCTTTTAAAAATGGAAGAAAAGGTCCAACAGCAACAACACGCAGGTCCAGAGTTGGAGAGCCAGCAAACTTCACCTACACCCGTGGACAGCAACAACAGCAACAACAGCAACAACATCCCCCCTTTTAAATCTCTGGCATGGCTCGACAGACTCCTCGCGCTATGGATCTTCCTCGCCATGGCCGTGGGCATCATCCTGGGCAACTTTGTGCCCGACATCGGACCGGCTCTTCACAAGGGAGAGCTCGCGAGCGTCTCCGTGCCAATCGGTCAGCTCCCCCCCCCGTCTTCATTGTTGGCATTTTGCTTTTTCATATTTTTACATGTAGTAGTATTAGATGATGTTGTAGAAAGTGTGTAAACTGACGGTTGGTGCGGGTGCTGCAGCCATCGGCCTGCTGGTCATGATGTACCCAATCCTCTGCAAGGTCCGATACGAGGCGCTGCCTCGGATTCTCGGCGAGCGCGAGATGTGGAAGCAGATTGCCTTTAGCATGTTTCTCAACTGGATAGTTGCCCCTTTTCTCATGGTACGTTCAGAGATGCTTTTCTTTCTTCGGATATGTATTTGCATGTGCTGAGTTTGTTTGAAAAAATCTAGCTTGGACTGGCGTGGGCATTCCTACCAGATGAGCCAGAGCTTCGCGAGGGTTTGATTCTCGTCGGTCTCGCGAGATGCATCGCCATGGTATGTATCTCTCTCTCCCACTCTCTCCATTCGCGGTAGCTGACAACAAGCCGGCAGGTCCTGATATGGAACGGCCTCGCCGGTGGCCACGCAGAGTATTGCGCCATCCTCGTCGCCGTCAACTCTATGCTGCAAATGGTGCTCTACGCCCCCATGGCCATCTTCTTCCTCCGCGTGATAAGCGGCGGCGGCACCAGCCACGTATCCTACTCCGTCGTGGCCACCAGCGTGGCCGTCTTCCTCGGCATCCCGCTGGGAGCAGCCGTCGTGACGCGTTTCGCGCTGCGCAGGCTGGCGAGCCCGGCCTGGTACGACGGCGTCTTCGTCCGGTTCCTCTCCCCCTGGTCTCTCATCGGCCTCCTGTACACCATCCTCGTGCTCTTCGCCTCGCAGGGCCGGCAGGTGGTCCGGCAGATCGTGTCCGTCGTGCGCATCGCGGCCCCGCTCGTCGTCTACTTCTTCATCGTCTTCTTCCTGGCCCTGTGGCTTGCGCGCCGCGCCGGCTTCGCCTACCCTTACTGCGCGACGCAGAGCTTCACGGCGGCGAGCAACAACTTTGAGCTGGCCATTGCCGTCGCCGTCGCGACGTTTGGGCCCGATAGCCGGCAGGCGTTGGCGGCTACCGTTGGGCCGCTGGTCGAGGTGCCGGTGCTGGTTGGGCTTGTGTACCTGGTCCGGTGGGTGTCTGGACGGATGCACTTTGGGAGCAAGTGAACGGTTTTTCTCTCTCTTTTTCTTGACTGGTCAAGTAGATGAACAACAAGCAGCAAAAAAGAATCAATGAGAGAAAAAAAGGAATATTCCTTCAATAATGTGCTGCCCCCTCGTAAAAATAAAGTAACATCAAGTCACCTCCCGGTCCATCATCTGCAACAGAACAGTGTTACGCACAACGCACTCTTCATCCCCCACGCAGCCCAGAGAGCTCCGGATGCGTTGTGCGTCTGATGAGTAGTGGCCGCCGCCAAGCTGCGAGAGGATGAGGGCGGCTTCGGTGCACGACTTTTCCATGGTGCTGGTCTTGAGCGCCGGGTGATATTGCACGCCCGCGCGATTCAGCTCATCATTTGCATCACCACCATCATCATTCGCACCATCATCATGTGAGTACTCTGCCGGCTTCGGGGGAACATGTGTTCCTGAATCATCCGCAGGACAACAACGACGATGCAGATATGGCCCGCCGTCGGACCTCAGCCGAACCTCAATCTCCTCCGGGCTGATGAACCCGGCGAGGATGGACCTCAGGGCCAGGTTCTCGGCCTCGACGGCGCGGGCAGCCTGCTGCATCTCCACCGTGGCATCGACGCCCCGGCGCTCGTACTCGCGGACGCGGGCCTCCAGATCCTGCAGGTAATCCTTGCGCCGGGCCCGTGACCGGCGTTGATTCTCGCGGTCTTGCTGGGCCGAAGCCTCTGTTTTGAACTTTTTCATTGCAAATCAATGTCAAGGTCCGGGGGGGAGGATGGGTTGGGATGAGGACAAGCTAACCTTTCGGGGCATGTTTTTTTTCATGTGTTGGTTAGAATGAGCCAAATTGGAAAAAAAGTAATTGATTGGCCAAGGTTTCCCTTTCGACGTTGATAATGGGACTTTTGGCAATGGTGACTGATGATTTATGCACGAGATTCGGTCAAGATGGTGTGTCTGACTGTGTCCCCTCGGAGGTGAAGAATGCGGGTTCGTCGGTCAGAAGTTTTCCAATGCCCCACCTGCCTATTAATATCCAGTCCAGTGCACCTTCTATTTTCTGGCAGGTTCACGTTCAATAACATCAGCGGCAAAATGCGCACAGTGTAGTAAAGCATCAAATAAATCATGGCAATCTCTTACCGTACAGTACGTGTTCACAATAGTCCCCTTACCGACCATAGCATGAACAAAAACTACTACATATTTTTGTTCAACAAATATCACTAGCCCCCCTCCTCTTCACTCTAGCCGCCCTGAGCTGGCCTCGGGTGTTGCTCCTATCAAGTCACTGCTCGCTTCGCCAATGACGACCCTCGTCGACAACTTGCCATCATTTCCATCCCCAACCTCTCGCACACAACCTGCACATTCCCCGTTCTGCTTCACGGTGGGGCGTTTAAATTTCGACACTCTCTCTCTCGCCAAGGTTGTCATGTACTACATCTTGTTCACCTTTTAAAAGGGGTTGAAGATGGGATTCACCGAAGCGTTGTGCTCCAACCAGAGAGCCCAAACGATGTGAAGTGATGACCATTATCAATCTGTCACTAATGAATTCCCTAAATGCCACTTTTGTTCGTTTGTGAAAGAAATGGCAAGTGGTTTGGAAACAAGGATTTGGAGAAGCTGGCGCAGGCCCATCAGCACAGGCGGCAGTAGCACCTGCCTTTGCAATCTGGTGCAAACATGGTACCGAATTCCAAACCGAATCAAGGCGAATGGAGTCATTGTTCAAAAATGAACATGTAAACTCCAGAATTTCCTTGAACACGTCAAGCATTTCGCTATATAAACACAACCCAGTCCATGTTATACTCAACTCTTCCCCATCCACACAAAAACCTTCTATACCAAAGCCTTCTCTTTCCCCTTTTTGCAACACACACACACACATACCAACCAAGAGACATATAAACCAAGACCCAAAATGGACCCTGTTCAGATCGATGCCCGCTCCATAGAGCGCCTCACAAACGAGGAGGAATGGTTCCTGGGGGCGATGATCAGCGGCCTGGAGCCGGTTCTTCCTTCCACCGTTGGACAATACACCCAGCAGTCTTCCTCACTTGGCAATCTCGACCACCTCTCCGTGGAGGTCCTCGCAATGATACTCCAAGAACTGGACTTCAAGTCCCTGACCAGCTTCTCCCAAACATCGTCCCGAGGCAAAGCCCTCGTTGTAAGCCTGCCCTCTTACCAGGACATGATGCAGCACGCGCCACAAGCCCTGGCCGCGCTGAGCCAGACGGGCCTCCTCGGACACCACCCGGCTTCCCTGCTGCGGCAGACGCTCCACGCCAAAGCATGCGTCTCGTGCGGCGACTTTGGCGCCTTTTTGCTCCTGCCGACCTGCGAGAGGGTCTGCTACGAATGCCTCGACCATAACTCGGCCCTCAGGATGATCAAGATCACCGAAGCCAAGGTCCTCTTCGGGCTGAGCGACGCGGACCTCAAGAGCGTTCCCGTCATGAGGATGGTACCGGGGGAGTACGGCGTCAGAAGCCGAGCCTGCCACGGGAGGCGTCTCCGCCTGGTGAATGTCGGGCAGGCCAAGAAGCTGGCCTGCACCATCCACGGCTCAGAGCAAGAGCTTTCTCGTCTTTTCCCTGAGGACGGCCCGGCGGGACATCCCCTGAGGTGGTGGCTAGCCGCGTTGCGGGCCGCGCCCTTGAGGATGCCGGGGATCGACATGTCCAGAATGGAGCGTCAGAACGGGCTGAATGAGGACGAAATGGGTGGCGTCGCCGTCGTCAGGTTTCCGACCGTTTCGCCTGGCGTAGCCGATAACGGGCGCCTATGCAGAGGGTGCGAGGTGATACGCGAGTGTCACCGTCAGGGGCTGCTGCCTGGCGAGGTATGCAGCCGCCTGGCTATGACCGACCTATCGGCCGTTGATGCCCAAGGGGCGCTCCGGGCAGACGAGTCGCGGCTACGTATACGCGCCGACTTTGTAGAGCACGTCCAATCGTGCTATGGAGCGCAGCTGTTGTGCTCCAAGGGGTTTGTCCAGTCGTCAAACCCCTGGATGAGCAGTGAACTATTCGTGAGGGGAATATAATGGTGCTGATAGGGGAATCAGGTGTGGTTCAAATTTGGCGAGCCCCCGACTTTATGGGACGGGTAGGTGTATGTATTGGTGCATTTGTCATTACCATGTGCGACTGATGTGCGATTGATGGAGATGTTGTAAAGGAAGCCGGCAAGTTGCTTGATCCAGTTTAAAATGAAACACTATGACTATTCGCTATTTAAATCTTGCTCCTCATCGTGTTTGATAATTTCTGCCATGTGTGTTGAAATGACCGAGTGTACTAATCTATTGCAATATATATCGTGGCACATCGTACGGTGCTGTCAACATGAGGATAAATCCATCTAGTCACCAATACTTGTTGTATTTGGCTGTCAACATGGGAGTGCGTTTAACTACTATCATAAGTGTCCATCTGGTAGCCGCCGTATGCATTTGGCCGTCGGTGTGATGGCAATCATTGTTGTAATGGCCTACGTGTAAAGGTAACACAACGGGACCGGCAATGACTCATTGTCAATGCTTGCGTATCATTTCTTCTTATTGGCGTCACTTCACGGGAAGGTGCTGGGAAGGTGCAAACAACGATCCTACTACCCCTCTTCCATTTCCCAACAAGAATGACACAATGTAGTCAGATCTGTCCCGACTTCATACTTGTACAGCAACGCTCCCCTTCGAGGGTCACCATCTTTTACTCTCTTCTTCACGTTCACATGTATACATACATCAAGCAGCATGCCTTGGAAATCCCACTAGTCCCTCTCCTTCTTTCCTATTTTTTTGCTCCACACACACACACACACACACACACACACACACACACACACACATATATATATATATATGCGTATGCATCAGTCAGCACATTGCCAGTTTTTCAGGAAACAGATTATTCAACACCCCAATTACAAGTTGGGTGAGGAACAAGTATGACCCCTTTTAGCATGACATCTCGCTTGTTTCGCTCCATAGGGTTTGTCCAGCCAGCAACCCCCTGGATGAGCAGCGAGATGACCTTGTACATCGGCGGCTGCGGCCGAGGCGTCAATCCGTCTCGCAAAGACATCAATGTTCAGTGCCGGGAGTTCCTGAACCGCGTTAGCCTTGAGGATATCCAGCTCGCGGAGGGCGATTAAAGGCACCTGGCATCAGCAATGGAGAGACATATATGAGCGAGCAACGCTAGCAATGAGAGTTTGCAAGCAGGTACTGAGGCATCCCCTGGGAGCGGCAAATACCACGCGGTTGTTGGAGTCGGTCCGTACCCGTGCATGTGGGCAGCCTCCTAATGAGTGGGACGCTCCCATATCGACACCCATGCGGCTCAGTCACGCTATGGGACTGGTGGTGGTCCATGTCTAGCCGCAGCGACGATGCCATGTCGCCGGCATGAATTTGATGGTTTCTCCGGTATGGCAGCAAAGCAAGTTTGCCATAATGGTAGTGAGGCACCTGACGTAAGCAAGCCTTGGACAGTTACTGCGGAATCCTCCGAGGGAGCTGATGACGGCGACTATGACACGCAAGTGATCAATTGGGCGGGAGGATTACAACATGGATCTCCTAAGAAGAGTGAGCCTCAAAGGGCGTGGGAAGCAATTCGCGACAAACGCTATGTGGCCGGTCTTCTGCACGTGGAAAATCACTTCATCAGCACCATCTTCGACAGAAAGACGGGTGTTGCGGTTGTTTTCGATACGTTCAAAGGCGCGAAGATCGATAATGTGCAGAGGGCGATGGCCTTCTGGAGGCAATTCTGGGAGAAGTTACATTTCCCATATGGGTTCAAGCTATCATATGGCTGCCCCTTCTTCCTCGACAGAGAAGCCTAGCTATCATATGACGCTCCTCAAGAGGTGCGAACTTTGAGGGGACTGCGATGATGATGAGAATGGGGGAGGTACACCAGGGAACAAGTACCTTAAGCAGGATGAGATGATTAGGCTGTGGGGTATTAAGCAAAGGGAAACTGGACTCCTAAACCGATTCCCAGTAGAAATACTCGGCAACATCATGCGTCAAGTTGATAATGGCAAGGACATATGGATCTTATTGCTAGGGCGTTTGTTCATGAATACAGGGCACGGGTGATTGCCTGCAGCACCGCCGTGGGAATGTAAGTAACTGATGAACAGACCCCCGTGAGTTCGCCGCTAAGCTTTGATAGGGTGCGTCTGCCAAGTTGTGTGTGTCCGGTGCTTTTGCATGAACAAACCATGCCGTCGCCATATAGGAACAAATGGTCGAAAATTCCGTCTGCCGTGTCCGACGACGAGGCCGTCGCTATGCTGATGCTCCAGTTCGATCCATCGACCCATGCCAAAACCTCTCAAACCTGGACATGGATGTCAACCATGTACAAGACCTGGGAAAAAACATGACAGGGCATGGAACGAGAATCAGAAAAGGGAGTTCGTCGAAGCATCACGAAAAATCGACACTCTCTCTGATAGTGCCCAAGGCAGCATTGCGATGCACAAACTGTCCAAGGTGCTTCACAGGAACTTTGCCTACGCCTACCATGTGGTAAGACCAGGACTCGACGGGCCTGTTATGCTGCATTATCGTATGCTCCCAGAGCCCGGTGCTGACGGTGCCCATCGGCCGCTCCAAGCAGCCAAGTCGAGGCTGCGTACACACCCTGACTTTCGGGCAGACGGGCTGCGCACTATCTGGGAGCAGTCCTTCACGGGGCTAAAGCCCATCGTGCCCCTCACAAACTACTCCCAAACCAGACATCTTTTAGAGCACGTCCAGTCCTGCTCTGGAGCGCAACAAGTTGAGACGCAAGAGATTCTAGACCAGGCAGTTTCCCATCACATTGGCACGACTGGCAACTTATAGTTTCGCCAACGGCTTTCAGCTTTTCACAATACTACGCCTTGAGCCTCATCCTTCCGCAAATCTATCTATTTCTTCCTACAATTCGTCCCTCCACTGCTCTCAAAACCGTACCCTTGCTATCCTACCCAACCATAGCTTACAAGTTACCGTCAGAGGGCATGAAATCGATCGTTGGCTGGCCGATGTTCTTCACTCTACAGAAGATATGTCTCCGGAATGCGACGATTCGCCCCTCGAAGTCATGCTGAGGACCCTCAGGTCTGGGAAAGGCATCACATGACGTGGAATGAAGAGTAGAAAGAGAGATTCGTCAAGTCATTGGGAAAACTGGTGAGCTTGCCGAATGCTCGTCTAAGAGCATCGGAATGCACAAGCTTTCAAAAATACTGGACGTCAACTTCGCTTACGTGTATGTGATCATGATCCAGTATCCTGCGGAGATTGATGGCAAAGCATGGCATTCCGTGACTCGTTGAGTCAACATGCTCTATTACGAATGGGCATATAGAGGCTGCAACCTCGACCGCAACCTGCAACCTCGACCGCAACCGAACCTATCCCTACTAATTTATCCCCGAGTCGCAAGGCGTAGAGGACCTGATCTCTCACATATTTATGGAGTAAGATGCCTTAACCTCGACTTCAAGTCTCTATCCCACTTCTCACAAACGTCTTTCCGAGATACGAGTCTAGCGAGACGGCGTGGCCGCCTGTTGTCGTAGCAATCAAGAACTACTTGTACGAGGCCAACCGGTCCAACCTTGAGGTACATATGGAACACAACACTTCCAATCAGCATATCTTCCAGTTGAACCCGCTCACCACAATCTCGAATGCTCCTAAAAACCTTGGGCACGCGAAGCTGCGCATTAGAGAAGACTACAAGGAGCGGATAAGAGCTTTGCCACCTATATCGACCTTGATGGGAATGTATATGTACAACAACAGCAAAGAACCGAGAAGGGAGCAAGGCCTAATCTAGCAGCTTTACAAGGGGAAGCGCGTCGAACACGAAACGTCTTGAGTGCGCCACAGCATCACTTGTAGAAGTGGCTTTTGGAGAAGAAGAATCGAGAGATCACACTATAGTATAGTGTTGATTCCAGCCACTCAGGACAAGATTGGTGCTTAGAGCTTGCTCTAAGGAAGGTAGAGGAATGGGTTAAGCACGGCCGTCATGGTTTAAAGGGGGAGGATGATGCTAGGATCCGGGACTGCATTGAGATTACTCATAAGCACGAGTTCTATATTAGGGGACTACCCCTAAGCAATTGGTCAAGAAGTTGATATGGGCGAAACAGATGAGATACTCTCGACAAACCAGACTTGATGTCCGAAAAGTTAGCAAAATCCATAAAGATGGCATTCTCTCGAATTCCATTAATAACAACCGAGAGGATAACCCCCCCCCCCCCTTTGAACCTGCTCCGTTCACTGCCAGGCTCCCGTCACCCCTTCAGTCTTTCTCTTTGTCATTCCTACCGATTTGGCGTTTTATTTTCTAATCATCTGGATTCTTTCCCCCACTTTTTGGCCAAACCTGCCACGAAATGGGCGGCAAAACGTGGTCGAACGAGGAGGAGCGGTACTTTTGGCGAACCCTCGTGCCACTACCACCTCATGGAGCAGCCCGTCAATTGTGCCAGCGCGCTGCAAGGAATAGGGCGGATCTGGCGGTCTCACCAAAAGAACAAGGTTGAGTGGTTCCTCGTTCAATGCCAGAACTCATGGGACGCATGGGCCGTGACCAGGAAATTGGAAAAGTACGCGACGACACTCGCAGCCGAGGGGTTTATCGATCCCCGTCTCGGCAAAGAAGGCGTATGCAAGCTGCACGACTGAAAGAGGCTGCTCTGTATGAAGAGGGTGCCGCCTACGTCCTACGACTAGCGCATCCTCCATAAGGACTGCGTTGAGGCACGCCCCCGTCCAGCAGTCTTGCTCCTCCCCCCACGACTCCGGTCGCTGCTTCTGCTCCCGCTCAGCCTTCCCCTCTCGCCCCTCTCGCCTCCGACCTTCCTGTGCGCCCGGCGCCTTCCGTCCCTCCCGCCTCCGCCCCTCCTGCGCGCTCGGCCCCTTACATCACTCCTTGTCGTCCGGCTCCCGTCTCCCACCGAGCCCGTACCGAGGCCAGGGGCAACCCCTCCGTGCGTTTTGAGTCGCCCGGCCCCAACGCTCCTCTCCCTGCTTGCGGCCTTTCCGACAGCAGTTATGACGATGTCCAGGAGGTTCGTCCTGCTGACCCGTTCAACTCCGTGGACATCCCGGGTGTGCCCGGTGCGAAGCGTCGCCGTCGAGGTTGAGGCTCGGGTCCTTTATGGCAGCCGAAATGTGGCGCGTTTGTTGTTTTAGATTAGGTAGACGAATTCACTGGCCCCCTCAAGTGGCGCGGCGCTACAACAAATATAACAACGGTTATATTCTTAGTCAATACCAGCTTGAGCGGATTTCTGGGCAGTGTGGCATCAGACATCGAGTCTGCCATCAAAACGCGTCTCCGTCTGATCAACGTCGAGCATTGCCGGTAGTACGCCGAGCAGGTCGTGGCCGTGGCCGCGCAGGAGCCCCTGAGCATCCAGGCGTCGAGTTCGTCCTACAGGAACGCCGTATCCCGCGCCTCGTGGGAAGGGAAGAACATGGTGGCCGCGTTGGATAAGGCTTGGAAAGCTTAGGCTGACTGGGCTCCTCGTAACGTCCGGCGTGAGTAATGTCTGGCAATTCCGAGACGCGGTCAACGCGCTCACGAACGCACGGGGCATGGTTGCAACTCGTAACATGAGAAGCGAGGTCCGAGGTGGTTGCTAATGCTGCGGCTGGGATCCTGATATCGCCAAGCTGACTGGCAGGGTAGAGCATCCAGGTCTGCATCATCCAAGGCTCGGAAGAAGAGCTTGCTTGCCTTCACCTTGCTGGCCCGCCGGCTAAAACCCCGGGGGGGTGGTTCAGCCTCAACTCCATGGCGTTGCACGCCGCGCCTTTTCAGGTCCCTCGAGCTCATTTTTATGCGAATCTTTGGTGCAATTTCCTCATATATGCTGGATACAAGCGAACTGAGCGCCGGAGATGATGGATAATGTGATGCTGTTCTTGCAACCGCTTTCATCCAAACACAGATACCGAGCTGATATGCGACTCTGCGCACAAGTACACGCCCAGCACCGGAGCCGGCTGCAACACGGGCACGAGGCGTTCAGTTTTCAGGACACGTGGTGTGTTCTAGATCAGGAGACCACCCCTGAGCAACTGATCAGGAGGTTGATATAAAAGCCGTAGCCGCAGTCCCCCTTTAACAAAAAAAAAATCATGCCCTTTTGGGTTTGACGGGCCGGAGGCGGTCTCGCACCTCAAGACGGTGTCTCAAAGGTAGAACCTGAATGACCCGGACGAAGGAGCCTGCCAGCTGCCTAGCTATGCATAAAATACATCAAGCTTGCCCAGCAAAGTCGGTCGAGCCTGGAGAAAACGGCCAAATATACCAAGCACGCTCACATGACGACCACCAAGAAGGTAATCGAGACGCTGACGACCAACGAGCGTGTGTATATAATTTTCACAATCACCTAAAACATTAGGCATAAAGAACATGGATGCACTTGAAGCAAAAATCAAGCATAAATTTAGTTATTAAATTTGCCTTTTGTGTTATTATATAATCTTCCGTTTTCGCCACGTGATGCACCAGCTACAAAGCCTAAAACCCCCCCTTAGCCTCTGACAAGCCTGATTTCCTAAACACTCTTCATCATCACAATAAAGATTTGCTCCCACTCAAGCAATCGCACAACGGCGCTCTGCTCGACATCAAACGCATACTGCACATGCTCCATCTACAATCTCAGTGAGCCTATTGTTACGCACCGGGCAAATTCCTGCTTTCAGAAAAAACAAATTCTGACAGCAAACAATACGAACTCTTACCCCTTAACCGCATTGAAACCTTAATTACCCAAAATCACAATCTCCGTCGACCATGTGCGATCAAGACACCATCGTTTACACTTGCGCGTGCAAGGTGCCGGGCGAGTTTCGCCAGTGCGACGAGTTTGCGGCCACGAATGTGAGATGCGACAAGGTGGAAAAGAAGATGATTCATTCGTCCAACTACTGTCGCAGGCATTTGGTGCCCAAGAGTCGGGCTCAGCACATCTATCGACGACCTGCTCGGGAATAGTAATGCTTGTTGTTTAACTTCGCGGAACATGACAAGGGATCTTGGAGGGGAATAAAAATGGCTACTACAGGTAAAGTCAAACATGAATTGGAGCGGTTGGTCTCTCTAAGATACCTGAATCAACAGCCGTCTTATCCTCCATCTGTTGATGTTAATTGATGTCAAGTGATGCCTGTGAGATTTCCGCTTTGGGTAACCACCGGCCCTGGCACGGGTGGAGCAAGAACCCGGGGTAGGTACCCACCAATCAAGACCCTTTTCCCCCTCCGCCCCAGCCATTGTGTTTCGTAATCGATAAAACCATTTATGAGAAGCAACCTCGCCCTTTTTCTCCTTCTTTTTCCCCATTCATTCATTCCACGCCCCCAACCGAGACAACATTTCAATCAAAAAAGTTGTCCATCCTAACATTCCAACCACCCAAAAAAAGGACAAAGATTTTTTTTAGTCGAAATATTTGAACTGCGCAAAAGAAATATTGCACTTTTTTCAAGATGACTCCTCCTAGCAGCGCCCTCGGCTTGCTGCTGCTGCTCGCGACGGCCGGCGCATCCGCATCCCGTAGCCCAACGACGACGCCCCTCGAGGAAAACCCCGACACGCCCCTCCCCCTCGTAATCTGGCACGGCCTAGGCGACACGTTCGCCTCGGAGGGCATCAAGTCCATCTCCTCGCTCGCCGAGTCGGTCAACCCGGGGACGTTCGTTCACACCGTCTCGCTCTCTTCCCGCGACGACCCCTCGGGCGACCGCACGGCCACCTTCTTCGGCAACGTGACGGAGCAGGTCGACGCCGCGTGCCAGCAGCTGTCGTCGCACCCCATCCTGGCCACCGCTCCGGCCATCGACGCGCTGGGTTTTTCCCAGGGGGGCCAGTTCCTCCGGGCCTACGTCGAGCGGTGCAACAGCCCTCCCGTGCGCAGCCTCGTCACGTTTGGAAGCCAGCACAACGGCATATCGCAGTTCAAGGGGTGCGGGTCGTCGGATTGGCTTTGCAAGGGGGCCATGGCGCTGCTGAGGTTCAACACTTGGAGCAGCTTCGTCCAGTCGAGGCTCGTGCCCGCGCAGTACTTTCGCGATCCGGCCGATGAGGCGGGATATGAGAATTATCTTGAGAGCTCAAATTTCCTCGCCGATATTAATAATGAGCGACGGCGCAAGGATCCGGCCTATGCGCGCAACTTGGCCTCGCTGGAGAACTTTGTCATGTATCTTTTCGAGGAGGACACTACCGTTATTCCTCCACGCACCGCATGGTTCGACGAGGTCAATGGCACGGACGTGACGCCGCTGCGCGAGCGCGACCTGTACAAGGAGGACTGGCTCGGCCTCAAGCAGCTTGACAGGCGCGGGGGGCTGCGCTTCCGCACCGTCAAGGGTGCCGATCACATGCAGATTGACGAGGAGACGCTCAACAAGACCTTTGCCGACTTTTACGGCCTGCACGGGAGGAAGTTTAAGCCCGAGGGGTGGGTCGAGACGCCCAAGGTTGACCAGGGGCTGGAGCTGTGAGCCTGATGTTGACAGCATATAGGATATCCAATACGTAGTCAGGGCCTGGCGTTTGGTGCATGTTTTCTCTTATTTGCTTCTTCTCATTTCTCTTCACGGTTTGTTGCAAGTCAATACAATGCTACTTTTTATTTGATTCCATCAATGCTCCATTTCTGTACACGCAGTGAATCATACAAGAACAAGTTTTTTTCCCCAAAAAACCAACCGTAAACGCCAAATGCACTCCCATCCCATGTGTGCCACAAGCCCTGATTCTAGATCATTATGAATTAAACGACGCAATCTAATCCATGGCCTTGGCGGCCGCGGCCTTTTGCTTCCTCAGCGTCTTCTTACGCTCGGAAATCTGCTTGTCAAGGACCTTGTCGTCCGACTCGGGCTGCTGCTGCTCCTCCTTCTTGCCCTTCTTGACCTTTTTGGCGTCCTTCTTATTGTCCTCCTTGTCCTCCTCGGCCGCGTCCTCCTCCTCGACCTTCTTCCTCTTCTTGCCGACGTTGGCCTTTTCCCTCTCCTTCTCCTTGGCGGCGGCGTCGTCGGAGATGACGCTCTCGCCGTCGACCCAGAGCTCGTCCGTCTGCCAGATGGGCAGGGCCGCCGTCTCGGGGCCCTTGATGTAGAAGGAGCGGACGTTGCGCCACTTTTGCGGGACGTACTTTTCGACCAGCGCGGTCGCTACGGCCGAGACGTTTTCGGCGATTTGCTCCGCGGTGAAAGTGGACAGGCCGACGCGGACGGCCGTGTTTGTCGTCGGGGAGAGGTTGACGAGGGCCGAGGACAAGGCCTTTTCGATCTCGCGGGCGATTTGAGAGGCGGAAGCCATGTTGGTGGCGGCGGCATCCTCGCCAGCCTTCTTGCTGCCCTTCTTTCCCTTCTTGGCGTCGGCGGCATTCTTCTTCGTCTTGCCGCTGATGACGACGGGAATGGGCCGCTTGGCCGTCGTCTTGTAAAACGTCTTGCCCAGGACACCGGGCAGGCGGTTGATGACCCTGTCGTCTGCGAGGAACAAGTCGTGCTCGGAAAAGAGCTTCCTCTGCGCCTCGTACTGGCTAAACTTGGCCTTTATCTTGCCGAAGCCGATGACGCGCGTGACCCTCTTGCGCAGCTCCTCGGGGAACTCGTCCGAGGCCACGACGTCCTTGTACGCCCGCTGGGGGTCCGCCGTGATGAGGCAGATGGTGGACGACTCGTCAGCGCTGTTGATCGGGTGAGGGAGCGCGACCTTGCCGGGCTGGAGGCGGGCCTTGTCGGCGATGTGACGCTTGGTCGTGAGGGTCAGCCAGATGGGCTGCTCCACGTCGTCGGTGTCATCGGCCGCCGAGAGGAGGTTGCGCTTGGCCGCTGGGTCTTGAGCTTTCTGCTGGGCGGCCTTTTTGATGTGCGCCAGGAGGGCCTTGGATGCTTTGAGGGTCTGTGTATTTTTTTTTCC